>CP135553.1:8270453-8385396 GCA_032402905.1 Khaya senegalensis | reverse complement strand
CACAGTCCTAGAAAAACAAACAAAGAAAGAAAGAAAACCCAATTTGTTGATCATGTTCTTTTTTTTTAAAGAGAAATTTAATTTATCCATCAAAAACATTGCACCAATAATGCTCACAGCTTGAAGTTTACAAGGAAAACGCACGCCTACCACAAATAGAATGCAAGTTGGAAATCTCGTGTCTTGTCGATATTTATTTATGCTCCTCTCCCTCATCTTTTATTTTTGTACTGTTGATCGTACCACCAATCTCCCCTATCCAATTCGTTCTATTGCATCACTTTTTTTTATTATTATTTTAATGCAAAATTTGAAGTCTGAGCTATTGAAATTCAACTAGTTCATGCAAATGTTTGATAATAAGTCCAACTTGAAATTTGAGATACAAGCCGCAAGTCTTTCTTGAAGTTTATTTTAAAAGAAATATGAGGCTTCTCATTATAAAATTAATCAATAAATATCTGTCGGCAAAAGTAAAAATGTAAAAGCATTTTTTATAGTTGTGAAACCGAAGATTATCATCACGCATAATAACACATGAATTAGTGCTTTGACCATGTGTGAACGAGCCCTCAACTTTTGCCTTTTTCTTTTTCAACGCACTGAAAAAAAGAAAAAAAAAAAAAAAACCAATTTCAAAACCATAAGCAGCTTTAATTATAAATAAAATCCGCATTCTTGTTCAAGAATATCCGAAACAGTACTTAAGATTTGGCTGAAATTAAAGCAATTTGGCACAAACCCATTGGACATATTAATTACTGATTAATTAATTAGTTGAAAACGAAACAAGTAAAGCAATCAATGTTCTTTAATTCATTATCATTAACTTTGTCCGATGTTCTAAAAACTTAATCCATAATATATGAAAACAAAGTGACAGATATCATCAATAATTATCATGGATTACAAATGAAGACGTTTCGATGTCATTAACATTGTCTGTATATTCAATGGTCCTAATTAAGTCGTCCCGTTATAATTTTCCATTTGAGAATAGTTATTGTATCCATAATTCCTGGGTGGATATACACACAGATGGTGCTGTGACGGTGTGTGGACGGAATATGACAAGGAAAACGTGGCGGATTAGACTATTTTACATTGCTAAGCCCAAGAAAATTTGTCGGGTTACAACAGATTTTGCAAATCGTAGACAGTGTGAAGATGGAAAATCCAGATTGGATTGAGGAAATAAGCGCACAAAAACTGAATTGTGCCATAGTCAAGATTCTCATGCTAACTCGCCTTTCAGACTGGCTTATCTCTTCGCTACACATGCACACTTGGCTTTGTCAAACATCAATTGGCTTTCCCTCATTTATCATTCTCTAGAAATGATGTGGTGGAGCTAGCACTGGCAGCACACTTTGTCGATTTCTTCCACACAGGCATTTTCGCAAACAAATAGTGAACGAATGTTAAAATCTTTTGGGGGTGGGCTTTGGTTTCAAATCATTATGTAGACAACTAAATCCATGGTGGGCCACGATCTTAGTGAGAAAAAAGATTTGCAAATCTAGAAATTCAACAACTTTCACTTGTCACCTTTACCAAATTGCCATTGGAATCACTATTCTCCCTACAATTGGTCAAATGCTTTTATTTATTCATGAATAATATTTTGGATGTTTGGTTTTATTTTGTTTTTTTTTTAATTATTATTTTAATTAGGTACATCTTCGTGACTATTCTTTAACTCTTACGATAAGGTTTAGTATCACAACTACCTAAAGTTTTTGGAAAAAGGCAGAAACACGCGGATACCCTTTTCTGTTTTCTGTAAAATTAACCCCCCAATCTAAGAATTTACAAGGAGTTGTATGAAATAAATAAAAGAAGAAGGTTATACAACATAAATTTTCTTATTAATAAGTATATTACTGTAAAAATATAAAGAAAAGATCCAAAAAAAAAAAAAGAAACAAATTTTTATTATTATGAATTCTTGTTCATTCAACTACCGGGTAAAACTCTTTTTGGAGTGGCGTTGGGGTTGAAAACCCAACTCATGTGAAATTGAGGAGGAGTAAATTTTATTTTTATAGCATTGACAAAAAAATTAAAATAGATAAAGAAACAAAATAATATATCTACTGATATCTAATTTTCACCTTTTAAGTATTAATGCCTGATTTATTTTTTTACGAGAATAACTTTAATGTAGATTGATGCCTTTTTGAATCAAATGCTTATAAGATTGCCAACAAAATAAACAGGGATCAAAGTAGCTGCTTGAAGAATACTCTTTAATGCTTGAATCAATTCTCTTTTTTTTTTTTTAATATTTTTATTTTGTGAATAAGAAAGTAAATAAATCTATATATATATATATATATCTTTTTCAAAACAAAAAATAAAAGATGTACAGAAGACGTTCAAAGGCTTTTTTGGAGAAATAAAATAAAGTTCTTCCATTTGAGATGGTTCTAATGCAGTTTGCATTGCGTAACACTAGGAAAAATCCACATTCTCTTATTTGTAATTTTGTGACTTCTCCTTAAAAACTTAGAAGTCTGATTCAAATCGAGTCGGAGAAGCTGTCTTTTCAGTAGGATTAACATGATCTGCCTTGGATTATTATTATTATTATTATTATTTCACTTTACTAGCTTTTAACCATTAAATTTTGACATATTTTGATTAATGAGAGGTTATTATTGCTTATTTCTTAAAATTTTAGGTGTTTGGGACTGTAAGACTTACTTCACTAATAGTTATAAAAATATCTCTTTTAAATTGTCAGGGTAAGCTTATATTTGATATTTTTTTACTACAATTTCTGGGCAAACCTGTCCTTAACTGTAACTTGCCTTACTTCAAGGGTAATAGACACCCACAACTTGTAAGTACTATTGCAGTATTCATACAAACTCTAGGTAAAACTCCTAACTTATAAAAATTAGTGTCTTAAAAAAAAAAAATTATTTGATCAAATTTTAAATTAGAAAGATCAAGATAAGAATATATATGAATTCATTGAAGAGGGAAAAAAATTTTAACTTTTGTGCTTAATTTTAAAAGTAGAAAAATGATATCACCTATTAAAGTTAAATTATTCTTATATTTAAATTAAAAAAATTTTTAAAATCAACAATTTTTTCAACCTTAATAAATATTTAAATGGAAAAGTTAGAATTGAACTTGTATGTAAAATCTAGTATGTTTCTTAAAATTAGTTAAAGAAAACGCTTGTATTATTACATGGTGGTCCAATGAACTTTGTGAATAAAACTCATGACAGTGTCACATGTGGAGGTATAAATTAGATTTGATTAGTTTGAATAAAGTAGAAACTTGAATGGAATAGATTTTATTCCATGTGGTATCAGAAAAGGTTTCGATACAAGCAAATTTCTACAAATGAAATTATGATAAATCAGAACAGCATCTATCTAATATAGTATAGTAGTTCAAGAACCCCAAAAATTAATTGATTTCTTTTAATAATATAAATAAATAAATAAATTACCTATACATATATGATGGTAATCCTACTTTTTTATTTTAATTTTAAAAATTTAAAATAAATCCTACATATTATTATTGTTTGTTTCAAAACCACCTTTACATGTATATAAGCACTTGATGGATTATTATACGTAGTATTTTGTTTTCTAAAATAGCTTTAGAATTATTACATGGAATATTGTTAGTTTATATGTGATGGACTAAATCACACCCTACCCTGGAAAGTGCATGCATTATTATATGGACAAGAGGCAGAGTAAGAATTAGGACTCAGTAAAAAGAAATCCAACAGAAGAAACAGCAAATTGGTAGTCATATTCACCTTTGAATAAGAATCCTTTACCGATTTTCCCAACAAAATTAAAAATAAAATTAATTGGACTCAGCCTCGTGTGTCTCCAACTGCCGCGCCATCTTTTTAGGTAAAATTTTGTTTTATTATTGTTTCCAATCACCAACCCTGTTAAATTATACAATATGACCCACTTATTAACCAATCCCAGCCATTGGATTTCTTTTTCACGGTCTTAATCCATGGTTGAGAATATCATCATCAAAACCTAGGTTTTACTCAAAATTGTGTGTCCGCAGCCCTAACAAGCCATCCACCCATGTGAAGTATTGGTATTTAATAAAGGTTTAGTAATTACTAATTATTAAAATCAAAGGAGTACAGAATAGAAGAATCACAGTTTCAAATAATTTTTCTTTTAAATTTTTTATTGTAATAACTAATATTATCAAATTCCAAAAAAGAAAAAGGTTAAGACATTGTCAGCCGACCAAAACATATATAATTTTCCACAACGAACAAGAAAAGAATAGAACTCACACTCACCGGAGCAAGCCGAGAATTATAATATTTTAAGCCTTGGATTTTGAATAATTGAATCTTATCCCATGTTTAGTCAATGTATGTGCAGTCGGGGCATAGGTGCATGATGGCACAGCCACAGCCACAGACACACAGCACAGTTAATATTGTAGGCTGAATTGAAAGGCACGTTTAATAATCAACCACGTGGGAACTGCAAGAATCAAGAATTAATGGACCATGCTGCGCAAATGCTCTCTCTCTCTCTCTCTCTCTATATATATTGTATATTGTTTCTTGGTGTAGCTGCAAGGGATGCCAATGGCAGTGCATTTGGTTGATGATCAATTGAGGAAAACAAAGTGTTGATTGCTTTTGGCTTCCCCAACTAATAATTCTATCAGTGCTCAAAAGCACTTTTAGGTTGGGGCAGAGGTTATGGGCTCAACACAGGTCGTTATTTTATATATATATAACTAACTTGGAGAGTATATGGTTTTGGTATATAGTCATTTGAATCTAGTCATGGTAATGTTCCATTTTTCACAATTTAATATTATTTTTTTTATAAATTTATTTGTATAAATTAATATTCTAAGATTATATGATTATTGCATATTAAATATTTTTATGTGAATGAATAAAAGTATAAAAAATAAATTATATAAAATATATGACAAAAATAAAATTTTATTATTTTAGTTTATCTAAAAGTAGTATAAAAATTAAAATTATTAGTATTATTAATTTTTTCATGAAAAACACTTTTTAGATAAAATTATAAAAATATGGTATTTAATTTTTTAAAATTTAATGCTAATTTTAAATATGCCCTTTTTTTATATAAAAATTTGTTTAAATTTTAACACTATGTTAACAACAAAATTATTAATTATAAAATAAGAAATATAATTTACTAAATCGTAACTCTTTATACATGGGATGGGATAGATATACAATAGCATGGAGTGAAAAGAGAGAGGATGGGTCATATTAAACCCTTTCCGTTTTGGATGATCGACAAAAGTTTATATCGTGAGGTAGCCTAGCCCTAGAAAATGCTGTTGCATTTCAAGTTAATAAAAACTTTAAAAGAAGGGATATCTTTGTCTGGGGCAGATGCAGAAAAAGACATGTCCAATATGTGTCTTAGACTATGAGACATCAAAATATTCCATATTTAAATGAATATAATTCGCAAATATTATTTGGGCATGAAGACGAAAATGAAGACAATTCTTCAATGTCAGCTTGTAAGAATATTGCAGCAGAGAGGTGAAACTACACCCTGCCGTCACACTGTCTCACCCAAGCAACATTGTTCACTGTTGTTGTATTCATACTGGTGAGGTTCCGACAAATTTTGAAGATGGGTTTTTGAAATGCATTTCAAAATTTGGATTTTTTTTTATTAGTTTCAATCATTTTAAAAATAATCTTGTATGGGGAACTACAATAATCTTATGTTCCTTTAATACATTCGAACTACATGCATGTTTTTATTAAAAGATTTTATCATAATCATCTTATTTAAAAATTTGTATTTGTAATAAGATAATTCTCAAGTTTAAATTCCTTTAATTGATACATGAAAATTAAATTCTTCTAAATTTAGAGTTGGGTGTGAACAAATATTAAAAATTGTATTGTAATTGAATAAAATTAATTTCAAAGAATATGCAATATTAATATCTTTAAAGACAAAAGGTAGATAATCGAAATGTGATATAATATGACTAACATTTTTTTTGGGATTATAATATTTTTATTAAAAATTAAAAGTATAATAAAAAAATAATTTTTAATAAAATTTATGCATATTTTATTAATATTTAATATTTTTATTTTGTAATAATTATGTTTTAAAAATTATTATATTTTAATAACCTTAATTTAGAGGTATGATTTCAAAAGACATTTTATTGAAGTTTTAGAGTGTATACTAAAAACAATTCCATTGTATTTAGTTATTTAGTATGGTGTGTAATGAAGCTTCCTAGAATTTTCAGTAATATAATCCTCCGAGATTGTCATCACGACATCGTATTAAATAAGAAGATCAAGATTTTAGACTTTAACATCTAATAAATAGATTAAACCTCTCCAAGCTTAGAAATTCCCTTTACCCTGGCAACTGCGTAATTTTGTGAGAAAGCAAGGGCAATGTCATAGATGACGTCATCACGACAGTAAACCCGCACTATCTCGTCATCTGTTCAGACTCACCTGTCACCAACATCTCTCTTACCAAAAACCGACAAAACTACCACAGTGGCATTCCTCCGTAATTTTAAGAAACTCCATGTCTGTTTTCCGTAGACCCAACTCTTTTCCTAAACAAACACATCAAAAACGGATAGTAGCCAAAACCTGAAAGTGAAAACACAAAACGCACAAAGCACAGAGAAAAAACACTAGCCTTCTTCACTCTCGGACTTGTTTAAATGGCGGCCATGTTGAAGCTAAGGTGTTTTTTAATTTAACTTAGAATTTCTAAGTTTATGGAAATGAGTTTTGTAAGAATGATTGGGGGGAGCTTGGATCCTGTGAGGAGAAGGAGCGGAGGGTTGAGGACGAAGCAGGCTGGAAGAGGATCATGCCGAGGAAGTTAGGTTTTCGTTGTGAGGTTATCTCGATACTGATTTTTATTTTGTTAAAAAAATGGGTGTTATGTTAAGAGAAGTGTTGAAAGCTTTGTGCGCCGGAAATCGGTGGTGTTACGCTGTCTTTTGGAAGATCGGCTGCCAGAATACTAAGTGAGCTTTCTGCTTTTCATTCTTTATTTAGTGAAAATGAAACTCTGCACTTGTTCTTTTCTCGTTCTTTTTTTCTTTTCCTTTTAGTTCAAAATATTTATGATTCTGTGTTTGGTTGCTGAGAAACTGAAGAAAATTCAAGAAATTGAAATTATGTTGGTGAAGTTTTTCTGACCTCTAGGCAGGCAGACCACTATGGGTTTCTAATTCTTCAGAAAATTGTAAAATTCTCAAATCGTTGTAAATTTATTCTAAAGTTTCTCAGAACTCTTCCTTGAAGTTTCATAAAGTTTTATCACAAACCTGAGAAACTAAACTAGTGAAGTCTGTATGAACTTCTACAAGATTCAAGGGATATTAGTGAAATTATTGCCTTTCTTTTTTGCAAATTTTTCGTTGCTTTGGTTATTTAGTTCACTCAGGTTCCGGAAGGTAAAAGAAAATTGGATTTTGATGTTTGTCCTCGTATATTTTCTTATTATATTCTGTGAGTAATTAGACGTAAAATACCTAATATTAATGAATTTCTATTTTTAATTTATTTTTTTGGGTGTATTTTTACTAAGGGTAATTAGATTCTAAGATATGTTTCGGATGTTATAGTCTGATTGGTTACTGTTATAATGTGTATTGATTCGTATACATACTGTCTTTGGAATTATGCACTTTGGTTTATTCTGTTTTGTCTTTAAGAATATCAGTAGAAAAGTTGATTTTGCAGTATGTTGACAAACCCTCTCTGTATCAGTATATTAACAAACCCTCCTAGTATTGGACCAGCTTTTAGTATATCTGCCTTCCTCTGTTCGATTCTATTTGGTCTTATTTTCTTGTTTTAAGCAATAAAAGTTAACATTTTTTTTCTCAGCTACTGGACCAATGCGCTGATTAGTTGCTTTTTTGTCATGCCCTGTTTGGCTTCTTAGAAAATATATAATCAAAAGCAAATTAAATAGTATGGAGCACAACACAGGCTTCTGCGAACGATTTGGTCTAATTAAGATTTCTTTTTTATTTTTCTTATTTTTTTCTGTTACCTACATTCTTTCCTCAGTAACAAAAGGATGGTTTGATTTCAAGTTTAGTGAAGTTATATGTTGCATCTAGAGTTTATGATAGTGATTTATGGTGACTTATTGTGTTTGTATTGAGTTCTCAACAAAAAATTTGCTTGTTTTGCAGCTTATTAATATGGGAGGAGTGTCACTACGAATCCACACCTTGTCCTCAAATGCCATTTGGAGAGTGGGAAGGCTTTTGGGGTTCTTCTGAGACTATCTCTCAGCACAGGATTCAAGCAGGGGCTCTTCAACTGCTGATTAACAAACTAATGATGAATAATCAGGTTAACGTGGTGGGCGAAGGGTATATGCTTCTTTTTCATTTTTCTTAATCCTACTCTCATTTTTTTTTGTGTGTTTTAATGTTGCCTGAAATTATTTAAAGCCTTTATTTTTTCTGGTTTTCCAGACTAGTAGGGCGATCTGCATTCACAGGAAATCACCAATGGTTTCTTGCAAACAATCATATTGGTGATGCCCATCCACCAGAGGTATAGAAAGAAATTCTCAATCAAATGCTTCATCTATTACAGGGAAGCAATGTTGTCATTGTGTGAATTCTTTATCATCAATGTTACCTAGCCTGAAATATAATTTTCTGTGAAAGACTAAGAGCTATTGATCAGATGTTAGTATCATAGTTTTTCTGCCTTATATAACTTTCTTTTTTCTGCTTTCAGGTTCAAAAGGAGGTGCACCTCCAATTTTCAGCTGGCATACAGGTCTGATGGCTTTTCATATTTTATGCTTGTTAAATTGTTTGAAAATTTTCTGTTTGATTACATTACTTATATTTGGTTTGCAGACAGTCGCAGTTATTCCTGTTCTTCCTCATGGCGTTATTCAACTTGGTTCTTCCTCAGCTGTAAGACCTTTTAATTCCATTTTTTCTTGAACAGGAAAGAACTAATTTCAAGTCTTGTTTATGGCTAGTTCTTTGATGTAACATGAAACAGGCTTCATTTGGTTAATACTAGGGCGATGAAGATTAGAGTATGTGTTGAGCTTGAATCCTATATAAACCATAATGGCAAAAGTAATATGGGAAATAGAAGGTGAAAATGAACTCACCCATACACATTTTGACCCAGTAATCTGGATCTTTATTGTGTCATTGTAATGATAGGGCTGGGATCAAATTAAGCAATCTCATTGACTATGCAGTTGACTTAAATATTCTCTCTTTTCTTTTTTTTTTTTCTTTTTGTTGGAGGGAGTGTTGGTTGTAGTTTTGCATCAATGAAAGCATTTGTACAGTTGTATCAAGTTGATAATCCCTCACACTGGGTTGTTCCGTAAATTTCTGGCTGCCACATCTCACTGCATTTAAGACTCTTATATCTGCCTTCTTTAAGTCTAAAAATTTGTCCATCCATTCTTCTTGTTTCAGATTGTGGAGAACATTGGATTTGTTAATTATGTGAAGAGTTTAATTCTGCAATTGGGATGTGTCCCTGGAGCTCTTCTACCTAAAAATTATGGAGCAACAGAATCCACTGATAATGTTGGAGTACCCATTTCTAATGGAATGCTTGCTTCTGTGCATCCATCCGGAATCTTTAAGGCAACAAGCTCCTCTTCTCCAGCAGCTAACTGCAGCAACCAACAGAGCAGATCATCTCAGCCATCAAGGCTGGTAGGCCAACTGTTGGGTTCTCTAGGTAGAGAAACTCAGCAGAATGCGCAAGCTACTGCACCAACATTTCAAAATCCTAACCTGACCCAAATATTGGGCAAATCCAATGATGACCACTGTAAACAAAATTTCACTCCACCAATGAAATTGGATCTTCCTTTTGAGGGCCAACAGTACAATAAAGTTGTGAGTGCTGATGTAATCCCCTCGAGTTCAAATACGTGGCTGAGTCAGCATGCTTCCTTATATGGTTTGAGTTCTGGATTCCATTATCAACCAGTTATTGATCAGTCAATTGCTGGTTGTAGTAGCTTTAAGTTCATTGAACAGCAGATCTTGGGGCATGCAGCTGATCATGGTTCTAACAATGTGAATGAATCAAATGGTGATAACTTTGTTGTGTCTCAATTGGAAAAAAATGGGGGATTAACTGGAGGTTCTCTTCCTACACAATATCTTAAAAGTGAGCTGCACGGTGGTATGAATCATCAAATAAGTCTGGTATCAATTCCAGACCAACATAAATCAGCAGATGTTAATACTTATTCCATGAACGTGCCTGGTACTGGGTTTAGAAATGCCAATTCACCTAAAGTGGAGGAGGTTCCTTCATCCAGTTTGGTGGATCAAGTAACTTCCAGTTATAGGCTTTCGGGAAGCTCCGATGAAGGATATTGTTTGTCAGATGCTAAGAATAATCCGATTGATTTGGCTTCAAGGAAGGTAAAGGTGGATGATGATTTGTTTCAGGTTCTTAACAGCCCATTGATCCATCCTGATCAGCATATGCCTTTGAGTGCACAAAGAACTGGTTATGTTAACAGCTGCCAAAAACCTGACTATGGAGATATGACTTTGAAATCTAGCAATGCTAAAATTGATGATGGATGCATGCGACCTCCATCAGGGGATGACTTGTATGACATTTTGGGTGTGGATTTTAAAAATAAGCTCCTTAATGGTGACTGGAATAACTTGATTGCTGATGGACATAAAATGGTTGAGGGTAGTTCAATGTCTATGAATGCTTTTGACATGAGTTCTGATTTTTATTCGGTTAATGAAGGGATGCTAGACAGTTCTACACTCTCTGGGATGGGGACCGAGCATCTTTTAGATGCTGTGATCTCCAGGGCACATTCTGTTTCCAAGCAGATCTCTGATGACAATGTTTCTTGCAGGACAACATTGACAAAGATCAGTAGCTCATCTTTTCCTACTATTTCTCCCTCTTGTGGCCAGGTTAACATGTCAAATCTAGTGCAAGGAGAGCTATTTGGCCTTCCTAAGTCCCTGCCAAAGGCAGATACTGTAGCATCCAGTTCTTTTCAGCCTGGCTGTAGCAGGGATGATGGAGGAAATTGTTCTCAAACAACTTCCATCTATGGATCTCATAGCAGTTCTTGGGTTGAGCAGGGTTGTAATGTGAAGTGTGATGGTAGTGTTTCAACTGCATATTCTAAGAAAAATGATGAAAATAAATCAAATCGCAAGAGACTTAAACTGGGAGAGAACCCTAGACCTAGGCCCAAAGACCGTCAGATGATTCAAGATCGTGTAAAAGAGTTGCGGGAAATTGTGCCAAACGGGGCAAAAGTAATTTTATTTTTTAACTTGTTATTTAACTTCATCTGTTTACTGTTAATTGTAAATGATATTTTAATACTGATGCTATTATTTGTTTCCCTGATGTGGTTTAACAGTGTAGCATAGATGCACTTCTAGAACGCACAATCAAGCACATGCTCTTCTTGCAAAGTGTGACAAAGCATGCTGACAAGCTAAAACAAACAGAAGAGTCTAAGGTATAGGAAACTTTTATGCTTCATTTTGCTAATTGCTGGGTACTTTGTTGACCAGGCAAGCATGATTTTCATTTCTCTGGTGAAACCATATCATTTCCATGTGTTTTTGGAGCTGGTTCATATTAAAAGAGTGAGATTGTGAGGGACTATTTTCTTGAAAATGGGATAATTTTTGTTATATGTATGTTTGGCTGTATCTGATGTATGAATGCAATCGGTAATTAGCTTAGAATCTGTTGAATGGAATTTTTCTGAGCTGGCAGTCATCTTGCCTGAACTTGCAGATAATCAGCAAGGAAGGTGGTTTGCTTTTAAAAGATAACTTTGCAGGAGGGGCAACATGGGCCTTTGAAGTTGGTTCACAATCTATGGTCTGTCCTATAATAGTTGAGGATCTGAATCCACCTCGACAGATGCTTGTGGAGGTAGTGACTGCTCTTTTCTTTAGCTTGGAAATTGTTTGGTTTGAATAATGTTGATGTATCTAGGCTTGGTGACAGATGCTTTGTGAGGAACGGGGTTTCTTTTTGGAAATAGCCGACTTAATCAGGGGATTGGGATTAACTATCTTGAAGGGGGTGATGGAATCAAGGAATGACAAAATCTGGGCACGCTTTGCTGTCGAGGTAAGATTTACAAAAGCAATGTTACTGCCACCAATGAACTATTTGCCATCTTTGTACAGCAACTTACTGAAATATCTGTATACAGGCAAACCGTGATGTAACAAGGATGGAAATATTTATGTCACTAGTTCGTCTTCTTGAGCAAACTGTGAAGGGCAGCACATTGGCCAATGGCTTGGATAACAACAATATGATGGTTCATCACTCTTTTACCCCAGCCGCCTCTATACCCGCGACTGGTCAGCCAAGCAATTTACAATGAACCACCTGCTATATACTTTTGTGGGCTGGATATGTTGAGAGCAAGCTTGGAATTGCTTGCCATGACTGACATGGTTTCCAGTCTAAGAGCTCAGGTGGTTTTAACTTTAACTAACTACTTTTGTTTCCTGTGAACCAAATTATGACTAACCTCAACTTTTTTGGAAAGGAAAATCTGATAGTTAGTTATGAGCTTCTCTGACAACTTTCATGTGTGTTTCTCAGATGTATATCTGAGTGTTTGGATCTGATGCTTTCTGAAAGAATTTTAGCTATGGAGGATAGTTATTGAAGAGGTTTTTGGTCACACACGTTGGATGTACTAGATTCTTATGATGAAGTTTTATGGGCAGATTTGGGCTTGCATAATAGTGGGTTTTGTGGTTGAAAAATGTCTAGAACATCTGCTGGGATTTGAAATGAAGGGATTGAGATGTTTATTCAGCTGAGACCTTTTTCTTGTCTTTTCTTTCACTGGATGAATGTTTCTTGGGTTATAGATTTTAGTTCTATTTATGATTACTGAAACGGTATTTTTTGTCCTTTAAATTCCTGTTGAATGAACTGTAACTGTATGGTTTGCAAGTTGATACTTTAGGACAATGGTAAACTAACACATGTCCAAAGTTAGCTGGAAATTCAAGCTTTTGTGATCATAACGATGGAAGGAGATAGCCTGGTGAAAGATGTTACAATTTTGTTAGCTAAAAAATAGCAACTCATTGAGAATATGCCATGCATAAAAAGAAATGTCAGCTTACCGTATCGGAAACTTCATGTACTTCAAAGTTCTGTTTGAAAGTTTTCCACTGCGCTTAACTGACTTGTTCTTGAGGAAGGAATTGAGGTGAAAATGGCCAGGCAAGGCATATAGGGCATATGTGGACTGGTACTGTTGGTGTGGATGAGATCTTGGAGTTGGCGATGACAAATTTCTTTTGATCTTCTCTATCTAATGAATGGGGAGTCTGTAAAACAGTTTCTCAAAATATTGCTGGAGTAGTAATAAGTTCCCGACAATTGGCATGAACAAATTCCGCTCAATTTAGTTCTTTCATGATTGTAATATGAAAAGAGTTTTTCAAAGGTCTTGTCATAATTTGGGATACTCTGTGTTTCTTAGGTTGCCAATGTTTTTCGTCTTCTTCTGGATTTGGGACAATTTAAATGGCCATCATGTTTAGCAAACTTACCATTGTGCTTCATAAATTCTGCATAATAAATGCTATTGTGCTTCATAATTTCTGCATAATAAATGCTAATGTATATTGACAATTGCAAAAACGTAAAAAATGTTTGCACTATTATCATGCACTAGTTTATCCAATCAGAGAATAAAGTAATATCTATTATAAAAATATCTATGTTATGCCAGTGTATGTTATCATAAATAAGTAATAAAGTTATAAATAAATATTATTTTTTTGAGAATTGATTATTTATAGTCTAATTGTTGGGTTAAGCTATTTTAATTTTATTTAAATGAGTTAAATAAAGAAGTTATTTTATGCTAAAAGTAACAAATAAATTAAAGCTAAAAAAAAAATATAAAGATAAAATTAATAGGAGTGAGAGTTTTAAAAGATATGATTTTATTTAATTCAATTTGAATTAATTTTGTTTATTTTTGCAATTAATTTTCTATATTTATATATGAATTAAGATAATTAAAGATTTAATAAGTCTATAAATTCGATGCATTGATTACATTATGTAAGTAGATACATTTTTATCTTAAGTAGATTTAATGGTATTGATCACAAGATCACAAGTATAAATAACATTTTTTATAGTATCAACATACAATTAAAACATCTAATTAATGTTCAATTAATTAATTAATTAAAAGCACAAAAACAATGAAGAATACTCAATTAATAACTAAAAATTTTAATTAATTCAAAAAAATAAAATTTAAATAATTTTAATTTAGCTACATCATAATTCTAAAATATAAAATTTAATTTATAATATAATAAAATAAAAATATTATAATTAAGTTCAATATCAATGGAGAAATAGATAAAAGCATAAAGAAAAAAAATTACTTCTAAGTTGGTAGATAACTTTTCCCAAATTCAAATTTCTTGGTAATGATTTTCTTCTACATTTCTTTTTCTTACCCTTTGGTGGTTCTCTTTTTATTCCCAAATCAAGTTTACGCATATATGTTCTCAAAAAACCCTTTAAAAGTAAGAGATGACAAAAACTTATTTTAAATAGGCGTGAAAATGTTAACTAGCGCCTCAAAGTTCAACACTGTTTATGTTGTCATTTTATTATAACAAAGTTACTGTAGTAATTGTATTGTAGCAAAATAATTATAACAGTGCCAAAGCACTTGGCTCCTTTTTTTGGTGGCAAATTTTGTGACATTTTTCTTCTTTTCAACACTTGGATGCTCTACTTTTTATTCCTTATTGTTTTTGAGTCATTTTGACATATATATAATTTTTAGAATTTATTAGATGTTCTCATTAATTCATTTTTTCAAAATTTGTAGATAAAACCTTCATAATTGAAAAATAATAAATTCTTTTAAAAAGTAACTAAATATTAAATCAATGTTATCCAAAATACGAGTATAAAATCTACTTGTCAAATACTCTCATACTTAACCTTTTGCTAGTTTTTGTGCAAAACAAAGAATAATATAAATACCCTAAAATGAGATGTGATTTGGTATAATTTGTAAAATGAGTATCAAAGATTTTATCTAGATCATAGGTAAAAAGAAAAAAAAAAACCTTAAAACATCTTAAACGTATAAAAATTTAACTTAAATATCAAAATTTTTTCTCCATTTTAAATTCTTTGAGTATGTGTGAAAAAAGTTTTATTTTTACTCAAATATGCCTAACTTAAATGCATTCATGTAAATAAGTTCATTCACATTTGTGAGATCCAAGGTGGTTAAAAATCAGTTTAATTAGTTAAAAAGTCAGTTAGTTAATGGCTGTCAAGTTAGCTGTCAAGTTATTGATTGTAACTAATCTTTGTTACCTAGGTTCTTGATTCTCTTGTATAAAAACTATTTGATAGAATTGTAAAAGTAGTTCTTAATTCAACAAAGTGGTAGGTAGTAAGAAATGCAGGGAAGAGAGGACAAACTATGAGAGCAGAAAAAATTCTGAATTCATTGTATTTCTATAAATGTTTTGGTGTTGCTGATCAAATAAAAGAGGTTAAGAGTTGTTCTTAGAGAATCATGGATGCAAGCCCTTGTGGTTGAACCATGTTAAATTCATCTGTGTTCATTTCTTGTTTGATTTATGGGTTTATAGAAGTGGGTTCTTGCTTTTGTTTTTGATTAAACTTGTTTCTTGAAGAGTTTTAGTTTGTAAAGCATCAAGTTCTCCAATAACATTGATTTTAAGCTTTAGAATTTTGTATGATTGCTTTGCATGTCACTCTTTGTTAATGTACGCAAAACATAACACTAATTATTCTTAGGATTTTATTGAATTTGTAACATACAACTAGGGTAACAGTAGGAGAATTAATATTATTGTAGCTCAAATTCCCTTTGTACATAAACCATTTCAATATCTTTGTAAAGCATCAACCCCATCTTCAAATAGAAGTATCTCTTGCCTTGATTTTTTACTTTCATTCACTTTATTTTACATCTAGATTCACATCTTTCTACACATCGAAACTTATTTTAATTTTGGCATAACAAATGGTTGTAAATTTTTCTTCTTTTTTTTTTTTCAAAAACTTCAACTAACTTTATCATTTTCTCTCACAATCCAACATAGTTCAAAATATTTTTCTAGAGTAGTTATGTATTTATGGATAAAGGATAAGGATTTAAAAATTTATTCAAAGGTTAGGTTAAATGTGTGGTGACAAAAAAAAAGATAAATAAGGCTCAATGGGTAAACTAGGGATAAATACAATGCAAGGTGGCTTTAAAGGCTCAATCTATCAAAAATAATCTATTTTTTTCCCCTAAGTATAGTTTATTCTATGATTTTGCCGTAATTGATACTCAAGAACTAGAATTCTATAAGATTGTGTTACATATTAAACTCACATGAATATTTTAAATAGGCAAAAACAATTGAGTTACTAAGGTTATGTGCTTAAAATATTTAAAGAATTGCAAACAATTGTTAAATTAGTATAAGAGTGGAAATGCCTATATGCACATTGCATTATTCATTTTTTTGAAAGTTATAAGTAGTTAAAATTTTTTTTTTTTTCATTAACCTATATTTTAAACCTAAACAATATTCAAACTAACAACCAATTTTTTTAAAATTAAAACAATAAAGCAAGCAAACAAAACAAAAACTTAAAATGAATAGAAAAACTATATCCCAAACTTAAAACGAACATTGTCTTCAATGTGAAATAAAAATAGAAGTTAAGAAATAAAGGAATTACAACATTTTAAGACTACTTTTTATCATCATTATTAGCGGCAACAATGGGTAAAGGATTTTTGTGTGTTTGTTTTTAGTGCCTAGGCCTTGTGCTATTAAGTTTGGAGGTGAATTCCTATTGCCTTGGGTATCTAAGTGTTTTTATTTTAGGACAAGTGCTTCAGTTTTAGGTTGGGGTTGAGTTTTTAACATTCTTTAATTTTTGGCACTTAACTTACAAACTTTACAATGATTCTCACACTTGAATAGGTGCTTGAAAAAATATATCTCATCATAAAATGCTTCTTAAAAAATATAAAAAATACTAATTAATAAAAATATAATAAAATACAAATTAAAAACAACAGTTTAAAAAATGTTTGGGTTGCCTCCCAAAAAGTGTTTATTTTATAGTCTTTAATTTGACTATTCAATGAAGCTTACGACCTTAAGTTTGTTACACTGGTTGTTAATTTTGAACAATTTTCTTTTGGAAAATGTATGCCTTAAGTTGTTGTCCATTATTTTGAACCTTTGAGTATTAATTTTTATCATCATATCATCCCATCATCCCTTTTATTAAGCTATTGTGATCTTTTGAAATTTTATATGTTAGTTAACCTAATATACCTGCTACCAATAGTTTAAACTTGTGATTTGACCGAAATGCTTCTTTGATCCAATAATCAATCGTATCAACTCAAAAATAATTGCTTATTTCGATTATGTGCTTTATTATCTTAAAGACTTTGAATGAGACTAGTTCATCAACAATCTTCAAAATATATTATCCTTACATAAATAAGAGTTTTTTCAGTAGCAAAGAATGATCAACCAAGAATAATTGGAATTTCTTGATCTTCACTTATGTCTAGAACACTGAAATTTGTTAGGAAGATTACCTTATCAACCTTTACTAGGACATCCTCATTGATACCTCTTGGATATTTAAAGGAGTTATATGCCAATAACAAAGAAACTATTGTTGATTTTACTACCCCAAACTTAGTTGCATAAATACATATAGAGATATTAAATTGATGGTCAAGCTTAAATTACATAGCACTACGTTAAAATTGCCATTCCTTATAATGCAAGGGATGGTAAACCTGCCAAAATCTCTTAACTTTATTGGTAGCTTTTTATGTAAAATTGTATTGTACGCCTTAATAAATGTAATTGCTTCATAATCCTTAAACTTTCTCTTTTTGAAAGGATCTCTTTTATAAATTTTAAGTAGTTTGGCATTTGTTCCAAAATTCCTGCAAAAGGAATGTTAATATGCAATTTCTTAAAAACATCAAGAAATTTTAAAAATTATTTATCTAATTTTTGTTTCTGAAACTATTGAGGATATGAAATATGTGGAACATAAGGTAAAGGATTGTCCAAAAAAAGCTTATATCTTGATTTTTTTTCCTTTTATTTATTGGAACTACTTTTTTGGCCTTTTCAAGTGTGCTTTTTGCTTGACATCTATAATGCTTCTCTTTAATGATGCCGTCAACTTTTTGTTGCTATAAAGTGTATATCATTTACACATTACTTGAGGTTTATTTCTACATTAGAAAGTAGTATACTTTGAGGTTTATTGTTTATTGCATTAGTTAATTGCTCAATTACATCATTAGATTTTAGATAAATATTGCTTCATTATAAAATGTAGACTCAATCTTTCTTATAAATTGACAAGTACTCACAATGAGTTATACCAATGCATCTTTAAGAATACCTTCTTTTTAGGTTGTCGTTGTTGAAATCCCGATGATTGTTGTTGAAATCATGGTGATGATTTCATCACATTTTGATTATTGTTCTTAAATATATTCAAGTGATTTCTCCATCTTGAATTGTATGTGTTAGAATAAAGGTTGTTCTTCTTCTCTATTGCATTATTCATACACTAAAGGTGGAATGTGAATAGTAATAGATGTTAAAACCTTGAATTGCATGGATAGCTACTACTTGGAAGATAAAGTTATGATGAGCTTGACTTTATAAATTTTAAATGCTCTTTTTAGTGCAGAGCATTTAGTTGGCCATTGATACGCATTTACAGCCATTTTTTCGAGCACCTTATGCTGTTACATTCACCAAAGTTCTTGTTGAACCCCTTAATCCATTATAAAAAAGTCTAAACTTCAAACCATTCAGGAAGTCCATGATGAGAGCATATTCTCAACATATCTTTTTATTTTTATTAAGCTTCAAATAATAATTTCACATCATGTTAAACAAATGTGGTAATGTCATTCCTCATATTTGCCAGTGAAAAGAATTTAGCTAAGAATTTTTGTGCCCAATTTAAATAGCAATACTCCCTGCTAGTAATGAAGTAAGCCAAGCTTTCACACTCTCCTAAACTAAGAATAAGAACAACCTTAATCTAATAACATCATCTAAGACTCCATTGTTCTTAAAAATATCACTTTTTTCTTGAAAACTTAAGATGTGAGCTTCAAAATCATCATTTGGTGAACTTTTAAATTGATTAGATATAATTATCTAGATAATGATTAGTGTATTCTTAAAGTTATTTACCTCAATAGTAGGTGTGTTATAACAAACAAACTATTTGTGAATTACATAATCTTGCAAAACCTGATTACTTTCAACTACCTCAAAAGCTATTATATGTTGTTACCTAAAAGTTTTTCTCTTTTTCTTTTGATTTCATTTGCAAGTCTGCTTGAATTTAGATTCAAAAGGAACAAGTTGACTGCTCCCCAATTGTTGCATTCATTAATTAAAAATACTGGAGAAAATAAATAGTGAAAATGATGAAAAGTAAAATTCATAATAAGACTAAAGATGGTTTGCTTTGATATAGAACAAATAAATAAATTAATTTAGCAATAGCGCCAAAAATGTTATGTGAAATATCTATGATGTATAAATGTAGGTTATTAAAAACAAATAATAAAGTGATAAGTGAGCATCATTCCTTTGATTATTGGTTAGTTTTATCTGAAGTTGAATAAAGAAATGGTTTTATAGAAAAAAATAACTAACAACTAAATTAAAATTGAATAAAAATATGAAACTAATAAGAATGAGAACTTTAGGGTATATGTTTCACCTAATCCACTATGAATTAATTCTACCTATTCTTACTATTTGAGTTTAAGAATATGGTTGATAATTAAAAATTTTAAAAATATTTATTAACTTTTTTTAAAGTTATAATAAAAATATTTTCAGTCTATCAATCCACTATATATCTATATGAAATAGGATAATCAAAGACTTATTAAGTCCAT
Organism: Khaya senegalensis; assembly: GCA_032402905.1. NCBI lineage: Eukaryota > Viridiplantae > Streptophyta > Magnoliopsida > Sapindales > Meliaceae > Khaya > Khaya senegalensis. The sequence continues at coordinate 8,365,336 of CP135553.1, read as the reverse complement.
CTCTATGGATTCTATATATTAATTATATTATACAGGTATATTTTTATTTTACATAGACTTATTAGTATTTTTTACAAAATCACAAAAATAAATAACCTTGTTTATGGCATCAATATAAAATCAAAACATCTAATTAGTGGCTAATTTATTAAAAGTATTAAGAACAATAAAGACATTAAACTAATAACTAAAACCTTCAATTAATTAAAAAAGGTAAAAAAATAAATTATCTTAATTTGGTTACATTATAGCCCTAAAATATAAAACTTAATTCATAATGTGATAAAATAAAATTATCATTATTAAGTTCAACATCAATGGATAAATATACAAAAGAATAGACAAAAAATAGATTTCTCCTAAGTTACTAGATGGTTTTCTCAAATTCAAGCTTCTTTTTGATTATTTTCTTCAATCTTCCCTTTTATTTCTCCTTGTTGGTTCTCTTTTTATTCTAAAATCAACTTTATTTACATACGTTATGTAAAAACCCTTCAAAAGATGATAAAAGCATATTTCAAATAGATGTGAAGACATTAACTAATGCCTAAGTGCTCAACATTGTTCATGTTTTTGTTTTATTGCAGTAAAGTTATAGTAGCCAAATCACTTTAACAGTACTTAAGCACTCATCAAACATTCCATAGGCACTTGGCTCTTTGTTTGGTTAAAAATTTTGTGATAATTTTTTATGTTTCAATGCCTAGAAGCTTTACTTTATGTTTTTTTTTTTAATACTTTTAAGTCATTTTGACATGCATATAACTTTCAAAATTTATTAGATATTCTCACTAATTGATTTTCCCAAAATTTGTAAAAGTAAGCAAAACCTTTAAAAGAAAATAATAAATTCTCTTAAAAACTAACTAAATATTAAATTGATATATCCAAAATAGGAGGTATAAAACTTACTTATCTGAAATACCAATATGTAACCTAAGAGGGGGGTAAATTGGGTTTCTAAAAACTAACACAATAAATTTTAAAATTTCAACTCAATCATAATTAACAATGTGCAAAACACAAGATAATGAAATAATATTCAACAATAAATAATGTAAATAAGAATGAGAGAGAGATATTAAACACTTGAATTTATAATAGTTTAACATAACTTTTGCCTACGTTTACTCCTTTAATCTCTACTTAGGGATTTCATAATGAATAGGTGTTAATACCTTAAGACTCAATTTACATCTAAAAAGATTTTTGACATTCCTTTAGAACTTACAAATGATTCATTCTCATTCACTTAACCTTATAATAAATAAGTAAAGAGCAAGCCTTGAAAACTTAAATATTAATATATAACTGAGAGAATTGTTGGTACCTCTTCAAATTTTATGAATAATTTCACAACTAAATCATTTAATCTTACAATATTTAAGTAAAAGACTCACTTCTTTCACTCTTTTATAAAAGATAATAAAAATAAAGTAAGATTACATTTTCAATAATTTCTTAAATAAGTGAGAATATAACATATAAGAGAATAAGGTGTGTAATATGTTTATAATAATTTGTAAACTCAAAATTTGATTATGTAAACACTTAGAGTTTAAAATAATTGTTCAAAATTTTATAACAAAATGTGGAATGTCTCGTATATATAATTAAACTCAAAAATCAGCCACTAGAGATATTAAATTCAAAAATCAAGTTAATTCAATTGATCGAATTATTAAAATAAAAAATTTAAAATATAATCGAGAAATTGGGTTGACTGAATTGTAAAATTCTATTTATCAAAAAATAAAATTTGATTAACCAAAATTTACACCCATTCTATTATTAAACTTTGAAAACTTTGCAATTTAGTCATTGGTCCAGGTTTTAAAATCTTATATTTTGATTTAGTTTTATATTTCAATAGTTTATGTTTTGTAACTTTTTATAAGTTTTGAAAGTTTATTTTTGTATAAAACAAATAAGTTTACAATTATCATAACCATACATATATAAGTATATATTCAAAGATGTAACAATTAATGCCATAAGTTTATGACTTGATTCTTTAAATTTAGGCTATTAATGCTTCTTTTTTCATTCGCGTATTTTGTTATAATTAAATATATGAGCTTGTATGACTCTAAGATCAACATTATCAATATTCAAAATGAACAAATGAACCTTACTAAGCTTAAAGTCAAATAAAGACTATTAAGTGATCCTAAAGAGTAGCCAATCATGAAGGTAAGATAGTTTGCTAAACTGAATCTACTTATGAACTTTGACCCTTATCTTTAAAATTTTGAAAACAATAATGTTAGAAATATAAATTCTTGTATAATTTTTTTCCACTATTGTACAAAACCTAGATGCTTTGAATTTGTAGATCATAATCTTTAACCTTTTATTCTAGATGCATAGTTTAGAAATTATATTTTTTTGCCCTCAGTTCAAGTTTACTATTATCAATATGAATATATGTAAGATAACTAAATACTCTCAAATGAGTATAATTAGTCAATATATCAGTTCATACCTTAAAAGAAGTCTTACACTCAATGTTATAGGTAGAGGCTTATTTATTAAATAACATGTTATATTTACTATTTTTTTTTCAACAAACTAGAATGAGAAATCATACAATGAGCTTTCTCTAACAATGTGTTGTTCATATGGTTTGCAACCCCATTTTATTATGTTGTCCTCGTAGAAGTGTGTTGTATCATTATTTACTCCTCCTTGTAGAGCTCATTAAGCTCAAAATTTTAATATTCTAAACTATTATCGGTCTTCTAATGCTTAACCTATCTACTTGTATGCTTCTTAATCAATGTCTTCCACAGCTTAGAAGTTTTGAATGTCTCATCTTTATTTTTTTTTTAAAAAAGTTATAAATTATTTTAGAGTAATCATCAATAATAATCATAAAATAACTAATACCACCTTTTGAGGCCTGTTAAATGAATCCCATATACTTGAATACACTGAATTTAATATGCTTCTTATTTTATGAATTTTCTTATTAAAGACTATTAAGTGATCCTAAAATATAAATCCAAGATCACTTTGAAGTGAGATAGAAGCCTGGTATCTTGTTTTACGTCAGACATCATAGAATAGCGTTATTGATTGTATTGGAAGTATGTTATTTTAGCTTGTCATAATTTTTTTATTGGATCCATAAATCTATAAAATTTTTTACTATTAACATATACATTTTCTTTTCTTTCTTTTTTTTTTTTTTTTTTTTTTTTTTTTATGGTTCGAGTTTACTGATCAATTTTTTTTCTTTTGATTTGTTATGATCTAATAGAGAAAAATTATTACCCAAACAAAGAGGGATGGGATAGGGCATGAATTCCACCACCAAGCCACAATATGAGTGGTCATGAAAAGGTGTTTGATATAATATAACATTACTACCAATAATATGTACCATTTTATTAATTTTTTATTGTATATATATAGCAAAACTATTCTACAGTGATATTTTATATAGGAATAATTTTTATGAAGTTAAAAAAAATTTTGATTCTAATTTGGGCTAGTTATAAATAAAAGTAGACTTTATATTGTAATAAGTTATAAATTTTTTAAACCTATTTTATGTAAGTTGCCTACAAATAGTAATAATTATTTGTATATTATAAAAATTTTATATTATGTTATATTAAAAAAAATATTTTTTAAAAGTAGTTTAGGAGAAGAATTTATTTTTTATAGTTATTATTACATTTTTAAACTTGCAAGTACATAATAACTTGTTAGTATGAACACTTTATTATTGAAACCATAATATTTCTAACTTCTAATGTATGTTTTGAGTTTTTTAATATAAAAATTTTTGTATTTTATACTATCATTCTCAGGATTATCTTCTTATTTTTTTTTATTTAATTATAGTAATGATTTCTTCTTTAATTAAAGTATACATAACTTGTTGCTTATTTAGATGATTGAGAAAAACATTAACATCTATTCGATTAGTGTAGTGAAGTTAACAAATATGATAATTTAATTTTACAGCAATTCTTTAATTCTCCTCTTCCACTCAATTTGTAACTTATAATTTATTGACATTATGAGTTCTAATTTTATAATACTTAAAATAATTAGCAATTAATTATATGTGGTTTTACATTAATTGTTCATATAAAAATTGCATTTAAAATTTCATCAAAAACACTTATATTTGTTTGTTATAAGACACGATCGTTTATTTGTGATGCTAACAATAATAATTTTTAAATTTTTAATGATGCCTACATCACATAATTAAATTTGAGAAGTACTATTTGGTGGTAGGAATATAAAACTTAATGTGGTGTAATGTAACGACAAATATAACATAGTTTAATTTATATGAAAAAATAATAGACTTGGCCATAATATATATTTTCATTGTCACATTTATTTCTTGTAACATAAAATTTGAAATATCTTATATACAATTAAAAATTTTAGTACAAAATTTGAAATAAGAAAAATAAAAGTTGAAACAATGAAAATTGTTATGAAATATTTGAAACATCAAATATAAAATAATATTATATAAAAATTGAAAAAAAAAAGAGATATAATAATAAATAAATATATTGTACTACATCTAGTAAAAAAAAAAAAAATCAGTGGAAGAGTACTTTTCGCTTACATCTGTAATTAAGTAGAAAGAGATAGAGTAACGAATATAAAATTGCATACATTGACGGAATTCAATGGTTGATTGAGAGAGAAAACTACTCACTAAGTTATCTCTTTTATGGAATTCAATGAAATGAAAACAGTTGTACACTTTTTAAACCTAATACCATCAAAATTAAAAGAAATTCACGTCACTTTTGAGTTCATAGTCATTACAACTCAAATTTTGCTTTTATAAGAGGGATACAGATAAGACAACGTATATATAGGCAGGTGTTACAATCATATAAGATGTTCTACACTTCTTTACTCTCTCTTGTTTTTACTTTACGAAAGTCACAACCCATGTCGATAGGCTCCGACAAGTGACACAAGACACAAACACAGTTTCATCTTTTTTCTTTTTTCTTTTTTTTAAAAAAATAGAAATCATATATTTAATTTTTTTAATTTTATATTAATTATTTTAAATTTTATTTTTATATTTTAAATTTTTTATATTTCATATTTCATGTTATATGTTAAATATTTTAATTTTTAAATTTTATGTTTTAAGTTTTTTATAGTGATTATTTCAAAAGTTATTTTAATAATTTTAAATTTTTTATTTACTTTAAAATGTAGAATACATGAAAAGTATGTTAATAAATATGTATATATTTTGGTTGTTATGTCGCATGCCGCCGCCGTTTACGATATCCACTGTTCTTCCGTAAAGCAAATGTGAAACTTCTTCTGTGCTCTATAACATATATTCGAACGAACACGATAATGCACTATTGCATGCTCCCACTATTTTCACTTTCCATGCTTCTTCCTGTAAAACGAATGTGAAATTTCTTCGATGCTCTACAACACAAGCAAATGACAGCTAGCTATTTGCTAAAACCAAAAATTGTTATCAGGAGATGAATGTACGATGTTTTATATTTTTATTTTAAAGTCCCCTTTCAAACTATTTCTCCTCTATAGATAGCTAGATATAGACATAGTCATCTATATTTGCGCGCGGTCTTCTTTGTTATACATATACGCGTCACACTAACCTCTCTCTCTCTCTCTAAGAAGGAACAAATAAACAAGAGCTCCGTTGCAAAATCTGATGCTCTTTTCTAGTCAGCTTTACTGTGTAAATAGCATCTGGGGCAGTTAATAAGAAGGAAGGAACGATCTCTCGAGTTTGGGACTGGTTCAAGGCCTTGCCTGGAAAATTAATGTCTAAGGTTGTCAAATTTGGAAACAAGACAAAGAAATTTGGACAAGATGATCCGAGAAGGATTATTCATTCACTATAAGTGGGACTAGCCATAACCTTCGTGTCATTGTTCTTCTACTTTGAACCCTCTATGATGGTTGTGGTGTCTCTGCTATGTGGGCTGTTTTGACTGTCTTGTATTCGAATTCTCTGTAGGTAAGCATTTTATTTCACCAATCTAATAATCTTGATACTTTAACGCGTCTTCACTCTTTCTTATCAAGTTTCACTAATTATTGTTCAAATTATGAAAATTGTGGGTGTTAAATTACTTTTATGTCTCAGGAGCAACACTTGGACGAGTTTTAAACAGAGGTTTGGCAACATTTCTAACTGACACTCTTGGATTAGTGATAAGAGTATTTTACACTCATAATATTGACAATGTTAACTTAAAGTTTAGTAAGCTTTTGAGGTTTCATGAATAAATTAGCACATTTCTTGTTTGATTTTTAGTTAATAAATAACTAATTATTTGGAGATGATTTGGAGTGAATGGAGCACCAAAAAGACAAAACTCTCAACTCAAAAGTGAAGATTGATGAAAGGGAGGACAGAAAACTTAGAGCCGCAGTGCCGAATCTCAAGGCCACGGCTTCAAATGATGAAAATAGGTGTAAGTCAATAGCTTCCGGCCACGGTCTAAGGAAGTTCGAGCCACGGCCTCAGTCAAAAGTAAGGCTTCAATTCGCGGCGCCAGAAATCAAGGTTGCGGTGGCCATCGAAGATATTTCATGGATTCTTTCCTTTTTTTCATGATTTAAAAGGGAAGCATTGGAGAGACAAAGAGGGATTTTTTTTGGAACAAAGGGGAGGAGGAGGAACAAAAAGAAGGAAGATCTCAAGCCCTAGATTGGTCATTTCGTCTAAATTTTCTCATTCATCCTTTGATTTTGTTTGTGTTTAGATGCTAAATTCCGTTTGTTTATGTTTGTTTTTCTGCAACATGAACTAATTTCTTATTTTGTAGCAACAATGTAGCCTAATTATGAACAATTGATGTTTGCTTTTTTAAATTAATATGGATTATTGTTATAAGATTGAGTATCCACTTTAATTGGCTGTTGAATGGATAATTTGATTTCGTATGAATGTCTTAAAAAAGTGATTTTATATTTTTGATCTAGGATGAATACCATTGAATTCATGTGAGATAGTGATATATCTTCGTATTTAGTGTAATCACATAGAATCTGAGAATTAATTTAGATGAATTCGAATGTCGCAAAGTTTTATCCCTCTAATTTCATATTAAATTGTTACATTGCCTTGGTCATTATTTTTAGTCATTAGTGAATAAATTGGCATCTTATTTATTTAGAGAACATTAAAATTAGGAAAAGTCAATACTTAGAGTATAAATAAACAATTCTCATAGAAACAATACTCATTTCATCACTTTATTACTTGTTTGTGATAACATATACTTGCGTTTGCATATTTTCACAACAATTAGAAGTATATCTAAATTATTTATGTTGGCATGAATGTGATTTTGCACTTAACAATCCTCTTATAATGATAAATAGATGTTGAATTGTTGATGATAGTATCTATGAATAATGATCAAACTCATAACAAATATTGTTTTATGGATTCTTTTGATCTTATATTGATGAACAATGATTAGATCCATGAATCATAATATTAAATCAAATCTTATGTTGTAGATACATTTTATTTGATTTAGTATAAACCAATATGTAAAATTAATTTATTCTATTATGATGACATGTTTGATATTTTATTTGTGATTTTCTTGTTTTCAAGAAGGAATAAAATGAATATGATTTAAGTTTTTGTTTTATATATTAAATTAGATTTAAGCTTTTATTTCTGATTTATTTTGTTGTAATATTCAAAATAAGAAAAAAAGAAGAAGAATGATTTGAGATTTGAATCTACAATTTTATGTATGTAAAACAAATCTCATTATAAAAATACCATGCACTATTTTGTTTACTTTTGTCAAATTTGCATATATCTTTATATACGTGCATGATTTAAATAAACAAATTTTTAATGTCATTGCACAATTAATGTTTATATTATATTGGTCTATTGTCACCAAAGTGGTCTGATCATAATAATCAGTAGATGTAAATTGAACTAATGTATTTTAATATCTTTTTAATATTAAGTTAATGACTTGCAACCTTGTGTATGATTTCTTAATCACTTACATATTACAGTTTGACTTAAAGGTGTACTACGTTTTAGTGATTATTAAATCAAATAGGATAATTACTATATGTCCATGATAGAGATAGGATTGATTACCCAAGGGCAATGTCTTATTGAACATAGAATTACTGTAGTACCATATTATTTTTTTTTAACTTTTGTTAGTGTTTATCGTCTTTTTGCGTTAACCCAAAGGTTAATTACTACAGTACTATATTATTTTTTTTAATTTCTTAAAGTATTAATATTTATGAGCATTTATTTATTACAGTGTCACTTTCTATTTCGCTTCATTTGACGGCTTCATTTAGTTTGATCATTAACGGTATGAATTTCTCATATTAGAGTAAGCAAGTCTAGTTTTACCTTCTTATTTTAGATATTGATTTGGCTCTTCAATTTGAGAGACTAGTTGCTATTACAAATACCTGCAGTGTGAAAGAAAAGGTTTTATTTAAATCTTAGGAAAGATTGAACATATTAAACATTATATTTATGAGAATGAGTATAATGAACAACATAAAGTCAACATTTTTTGGAGCTAAAAATGCTAAAGAACATTTCAAGTTTATGGGAAAACGTCTCTATTCAGCAAATAAATCCCTTGCAAAGAGATTGATGGCTGAATTTACCACCGTGAAATTTGACAATAGTTAGGAAATGCATGAATACATCATTAAAATGACTAATTTGGCTGCAAGATTGAAGACTCTTGGAATGAATGTTGATGAAGCATTCCTTGTTTAATTTGTTTTGATTTCCTTACCTCATCAATATGGGCCATTTCAAATTCACTATAACACTATTAAAGAAAAGTGGAATGTTAATGAATTGGCCAATATGCTTATTTAGGAAGGGGCTAGGTTTAAGCAACAAGAATTTATTCTAATAACTTCATTAGTCATGGAGTTGGAAAGAAATGAAAGAAATTTTGGAAGGGTATAAAGAATGATTCACTCAAGTTTGTTGAAACTTCTCATAATGATAAGAAAACTAATGGTCGCAATACAAATTTTGCAAAAAATATAGGCATGTTTAGAAATATTGACTAAAACTAAAGGTATGGTTTGAAAAGAAAGGTAATCCTCTAACTTATATTTGTTTCGAATCAAATCTTACTGAAGTTTCTTCTAATACTTAATGGATTAACACTAGCTTTACTATTTAGGTTTTAAGTTTTTTGTAAGAATTCCTTATAATCTAGAATTTAAATTTCATAGTTTTGGGAAATGGGGATAAATTCTCAAATACTACTCTTGGGATTTTTTTTTTTTACTTGTTTTTGGATTTTGGTCGTTGTTTAGACTTGTTCAAAACTCTCCATTTTTCTACTTTTTTAGAAGTTTAATTTTTATTTCAAAACTTGATCATTATGGTTATTCCTTAATGTTTAAGAATAAAAGTTTTCGTTTATTGAAAGATTCCTCTTTTATTGATTTTGGATCTTTATGTGATGGTTTGTATAAACTTAATCTTAACAAAAATTTTATCGAATGTCTTTTAATCCTACATTCTAATGTTGGAACTAAATGTAGCAAAGTCAATAAAAAAGGCTAGGTCATATATTTAGAGAAAGAATGGAGAGATTAGTAAAAGATGAGATTCTTATGAATTTTGATTTTACTAATTTAAAAGTGTGTGTGGATTGCATTGAGGAAAAATAAACCAAACATACAAAGAAAGATATTACAAGAATGGAGAACTTTTGAAAATTGTCCATGTTGATATCTATAGGCCTCTTGACTCATCAATTATAGGGGGTGAAAAATATTTTATTACTTTTATTGATGATTTTTCACGTTATTGTTTTGTCTACTTATTGCATAAAAAATCTCAAACACTACATGTTTTAAAGGTGTACATTATGGAGGTTGACAGACAATTAGACAAAAAAGTGAAAACCTTTAGATCTAGTAGAGGTGGTGAGTATTGTAGAAGGTATACTAGTTTAAGACAATGTCTTAAAAAATTTGTTATACTTTTAGAAGAGCATAGTATTTGTACACAATAAAACAATATTAGGTACGCCTTTATAGAATAGTGTTGTTGAAAGGTATAATTATACTATTATGGAGATGGTTACGAATATGTTAAATAACTTCTCTTTACCTTTTTTTTTAATTTTATTTTTATGGATGGAAGCCCCTAAATCACCTTGTTTATTGGCTTAATTGAGTTCCTAGTAAGGTAGCTTCAAAAACTCTTTTTGAACTATGGATAGAAAGAAAACCAAGCCTTAAACATTTATTTTTGGTGTCCAACAAGGCTAAAATTTATAATCCACAAAAAAAAAAAAAAATGAATTTCAGAACTTTAAGTGGGTATTTTATTAGTTACCTAGAAAAATTAAGAAGGTGTAGGTTTTATTGTCCTTACAATAGTATGAGAATTATAAAAACTGAAAATACTAAATTCTTTGAGCATGATTAGATTAATGATAGTGAATCACGTAAAGTAGTTATATAAAACGTTATGGTATCAGTCCACATGCCTATAACTTCTATGAAAGTTATTGTTCCACCAATAATAGAATATCATGACAATGGTGAGCAACAAATAACAGTGAACCATTTTTTAATGAAATTGTCATTGATCCCATTGTAAAAGAACCACAAAAAATAGTAGTAAGAAAATTTTAGAGAAAATAAAGATATGCTATTTTAAATGATTACAAGGTATAGTTATAAAAATCAAATTATGATATTGGGACAAGTAAATATATAGTTCGTTCTCACATACCATTAAAATTAATAATTCTCAAAAGTGAAACAATGCTACGAATGATGAGTTGAAATCAGTAAAGATTAATGAAGTTTGTGAGCTTATTGAATTGCCAAAAGGGATTAGATTAGTTGGCTGTAAGTGGGTCTTTAACATCAAGCATGACTCTAATGACAATATTGAACAATATAAAGTTAAACTTGTAACTAAAAGTTTCACTTACAAAAGTAGCATTGATTATAAAGAGATATTTTGTCCTGTATTTAAAAAGAATTTTCTTAAAATCATAATGGCATTGGTGACTTATTTGACTTAAAGTTATACTAAATAGATATGAAAACAACTTTTCTAAATGAAAATTTATATGAAGAAGTCTATATAAACTAACTCAAACATTTCTTAACTAAAGGAAAAGAGTATACGGTTGCATAATAAAGAAGTCAATATATGAACTTAAATAAGTTTCTAGACGATAATACCTTAAGTTTAATGATGCCATTACTACCTTCAAATTTTTAAAAAAATAATGTTGATTGATGTATATATCTAAAGGTTAGTGAGAGCAAAGTTTATAATTTTGATTCTATATGTTGATGACATTTTGCTTTAATAGGAGCAAGTTTATATTTTTGATTTTATATAAATGACATTTTACTTGCTAGTGATAATCTTGGTTTATTGCATAAAATTAAGAAATTTCTTTAAAAAAACTTTATCATTAAAGGTATAAGCGAGACAACCTATGTCATAGAAATAAAAATATTTTATGATCGTTCACGTGACATATTAGGATTGTTTCAAAAGACATATATTGACAGAGTTTTAGAAAGATTTAATATGATGAATTGCTACACAATGTTGCTTCTATATGGAAAAAGGATAAATTAAGTTTGAAACAATATCCTTAAAATAATTTGGAATGCAAATAAGTGAAAAATATTCTATATATGTCTATTGTTGGAAGTCTAATGTATGCACAAATTTGTACTAGATCGAATATAATCTTTGTAGTTGGAATATTAGGAAAATACTAAAGTAATCTTAAAATGGAACACTAAAAGGCTATAAAGAAAGTACTGAGGTATCTAAAGGGAATGAGACACTATATGCTCACATTTAAAACGTTTGATCATTTGGAAGTGGTTGGCTACTCTGATTTAGACTTTGCTGGATGTATTGATAATTTAAAGTTAATTTTTGGATACTTACTCTCATTAATTAGAGGAGCAATATCTTGAAAGAGCACCAAACAAACTATCACTGCCACATAAACAATGAAAGTTGAATTTTTAGCGTGCTTTGATGCCATAATTAATGCATTATGGTTGTGGAACTTTATCTCAAGATATGAAGTTATCAACATTATTATTAGACTATTGAGAATTTATTGTGATAATTTTATAATAGTCTTTTTCTCTAAGAATGACAAATGCTCTAATAGGGCTAAGTTTATGGAGTTTAAGTATTTTGTCATTAAAGAGAAAATACATGAATAAAGAGTGGTTATATAGCACATTAATACGGAACTCATATTTGTAGATCCTATGACTAAAAGCTTACCACTAAACATATTTATGGAACATATTAATATAATGGGCTTTGGTTATAGTGTATAGTATTTGTCTGAAAATTATTTGTACTTATGACGTATAGATTTTGAGGGCTCTCATTATGAATGTTTCTGTTGTTTTCCTATTCTTCATTAATATACGAATATTATAAGAATGAAATATGTTGACAAGAATTATTTTTAACAAAGACAATATGTTAGACCTTATGTTTACTCCTTATATTACAAATTATAATTAAGTAGTTTATTAGTATAGTAGTACATAAAAGCAATGACATCACCTAAAGATATTTTACCACCATGACTCATGCTATTAGTTTACTTGATTATGATATTGTGTTAATCATACTTTAAAATGGGATACAATATGCATGCCTAGTGTTTACCTTACTAATTTCAATAATATTATTGTCATATAGGTTAAGTGAGAGAATGTTAGAATAATATGATCCTTATACTTTTATTAACAAAGTTATTTTTTATTGAAATTCTCATAGATTTTATTTCACTTTTAATTTAAAAGAGTTTAATGAGGAGTTTTTTTTTTTTTTTTTTTTTTTTTTTTTTTTTTTTTTTTTAAACTAGGAGTTGTTTCTCTTAATGAGAAATTTTCTTTTTATTATGCCTATTTTAATGGAAAGTGGAACAGTCCTATCTCTCTACCTATAAATACAATATTGTACCATCAATTTTGTGTTTGAAAAAAGAGGGTTAAGAGAAAGAAAGGTTATAATAAGAAACAAAAAGAGTAAGAGTGTATTAGAAAGAAAAGAATAGAATTTCTTCTCATGAATTTTAGTACACTTTTTATTTAATTGCTTTCACTTTTATTATATTACGTTAAAATTACGAAAGTTAAGATGTTGGATTAATTAAAAATTTTATATTTACAAAGCTAGCTTTTTTTGCAAAAGTCAAGAATGTGAAACGAAAGTAGTACCATCACAACCAAGCTCCAAACATGTTATCACAATTCCTTAACTATCAAGTTTAGCAGAGTGAGATTACACCACGAAAAATATCATTTTGAGAAATGGAATGTTTTAACATAATGAGTTGCAAACATATGCTCACCATAACTTGACAACCATTTTGTACATTCTGATGTTTACTGGGTTGAATTTAGGTTGAAAATAGATGAAGGAAACTATTAGGAGGAGATTTTAATTTGTGCAGTGTATTCTTATTTTGGTAATCAACATTGTAAATGAGTGTTCTACTTTTATTGTATAGAGTTTTTGTAAAACCACTTTCTAAATTTAGGAGAAAAATAATTATTTTGTATAAATTGCATTTTATGTATATGCATATGTACGTATTAGAACGTCATCATAATTTTGAAATTTATAGAAATTATTTTATAATACAATTATGATGAATTATTGTCAATATAAAATTATTTATTTTATTTGTTTAATTATTTATTTATTTAAGTATGAGTATTTTGTAATGTGAGCTTATTTAATGTGTTTAAAAACTTGGGTTTATAATTTTTTATTTTATTTGAAAAAGTAATTGTTTGCCCAAATATGTTAGGTTTAAATGGTGAATTGTGGTAGTTATTAGTGATATTTGTAATAAATATTAGAGTGGGGGGTTAATTGATATCTAGCCTGTTATATAAAGAGCAGAAAAGTTAGCTTAAATTATTTTGGGCGTTTCATGGTTGACGGGAAGAAGAAGAAAAGAAGAAGAAGAAAAGAAGAAGAAAAGAGAGAGAAAAGAAGGAAGGAGGAAGAAGAAAGGTGGAAGAAATGAAAAGTAAGAGAATTTGTTTCTTTATTTAGGTAAGAGACTCAAATTTTAAGTTACAACTTATTGTTCTTATTTTTAGAAATATAGAGATGAATTTATGGATTGAAGATTTGTATTTAAATTATGTACTATGAATGGGTTGTGAAATAAAGTTAAATATTGAGTTTAATGACTGCAATATCTTAATTCATTAATTTAGAACAACTAAAACTAAATTTTAAAAAATTTATTTCTAATTTAGGAAATAGACTAATGAAACTTTAATTTGCCATTGATTTCATTTGATTTAGAGTTAAAATGAATTTATTGTGAATTTTTAAAGTGAGGTGATAAAAACTGGCAAATACTGTTTATCTAACAATCTTAAAACTTTTTATTTAACTGTATTGATTAGATATGATTTTTGAAACTCTCTTATTTTTTTTTTTTCAGATACTAGACTCATGAAACTTTAATTTGCCATTGGTTTTAATTTGATTTTGAGTTAGAATAAATTTGTTATGAATTTTTGAAGTGAGGTGATAAAAACTGGCAATTACTGTTTATTCGACAGTCTTGAACATTTTTTTTTTACTATATTGATTGGGTGTGAGATCTGAAGGTTTCTTACTTTTTATATAAATTAAACTTATGAAACTTTAAATTGCCACTGAAATTACTTGAATTAGAATTGAAATAAATGTGTAGTGAATTTTTAATGATATAGGTATGATGTTCGATTTGTGTATATATATATATATATATATATATTTTATGATAAATGTCTGTTATTAAATGGTTGAATTTAGAAGTCGACGTTGAATGTGTCATGAGTCAAGTGGTTAGCATTAAGGGAAAACTTTTGGGTTGTACTTAATATATTAGTTTAGTGTAAATTTTCATTTTGGGGTATAAGTTTCAAAGGATTGTCAACATAGTACAATAATATTTATAATACATTTATTACTCACATTACAAGTATATAGTTAAAGTTTAAAGTTTTATATAAATAATGTAAAATCATTTATGTTGTATATAGACTCAGAAAGTGAAAACAAAAGTTCGCTTTCGTGATTGAGTGAACTATCACCCTAAAAAAGTGAGTAAACTTTTATAATACCTTCCTTCTATAAAAATATATATATATATATATATAATAAGACCATTACTAGAAATCATATGGATGTATATATAAATATGTATGTGTGTGTATATATATATATATATATATATATATATTTAATATATTTTTGTAGTTACAGCATGTAGTCTATGGCAATCTTTGAAGAGCATATATGAGTAGAAGTTGAGTGGGGTAGGAATCATAGATGGATGTTAATGCGCCCTTTTAGTGTATTTTGTACTGATTTGACTATGATAAATTGATATAATCTTGAATTGAATTATTTAATAAACTATATAATTGCTTTGTCCTCGTTTGTTGTATATACCAATTTAAATATTTTTACATTATGTACCCAACTTATTTTAATAGGAAGATGAGTATTATGATTATTCATTCACTGAGTATAGTCATATACTCATTATTTATTAACTTTTTTAGGTAACTAGATAGATTTTGATATTTTAAACAACTAAATGTTGGAAAAATTGATCTTTTTATAATTCAGGTACTCGACTCAAGTTAATTTTTAAAGTTCACTAGATGTTTATTTTGTTCTATCTAGTTATCATTATATGAGAAAATTTATATTTTAATATATATAAAAATTTTGAATGATGAACTTTCACACTGTGTAAACTTATTGAAGTCTTAAAATAAAAAAAAATTGATTTAAATTTTTATTTTGACCTATTTTTGGATATTATTAGTTATGTATTATAATTTATATATATTTTACATGTTTTAAATTTTTATTTTTTATTTTTTACTTTATGTATTCTTTGAGTGCATTTCAATTAAATGGAATGTAACTTAAAAATATGTGACAATTGTTACATATCGATTACTTGGAGTCAAAGTGTAACAACTTCTTTGTTATAGATTCCATCTAATAATAAATTTATTGTTTTCAATATTTTATTGAAATAAGATAATATTTTGCTTGAAATTTTGTGTAATAAAACCCCCACATATTAATGCAACCTATTAAATGTTAAATGTACTAATATTTTGTATATAAATTCTATATAATACTAAAACTTTTCCTATCCTCAATTAATATTTTAAGTTTTTTTCTCTTTTTCATATTTATTAATAACTTATATTTTAACAAAAACCAAATTTTTTGTGTTTGTTATAGTCAAGGTTTCTTAAATATTTCATTACATACACATTTATGTTAACAATTTTTTTTTAATAAATATGATAAAAGTTTATACAAAACTTGCTTTCTCTTTTTCAAATTCTTTTAATATTTTCTTCTTCTGTTATTTCAAAATTTTATAAAAATTAAAAACTACAGTGTGATTTAAGAAATGATTGAAGTTGTATAAGGAAAAAAAAAATAAAGAATTTATATAATATAAAAGATTTAAAATATTAATATATATAATTATTTAATTAATATTTTCTTTAATTATTTTAATAATTTTATCCAAAGATAAAATTGTGATTATAAAACTTTAAGAATTATGATGCTAGTTCATTTAATTAATATTAGGGATACACAAACTTTCAATACAAAGGCATAATATTATTAATTGAATAAAAAAATAAAATTGATACAGTTAATAAAATTTAATAATGTGACAATATTTAGTTATGTCACATCAATTTTTATTTCATAATTTTAATTAAAAAAATTTATATTTCTAGCGCCACTGTTTCTATCATTTGTATAAATAATATATATTTTTAACACAAGTATTACACACTACAAGTACTGAGTTACAAGTATCACTACATTTTCTTATTGCTTTCATAGTTTCAGTTAATTAGAAAATCTTGTGCATTTGCAAGAATTGTAAAATTCTTGATGCTTAAGCTTTGTGAGCAATGAATGGTGAACTATTTAGGGGATACCAATTAATATGTTTGTGTAGTTTTACATATCAATTAGAGAGAGACTTTATTTGTATGATTCAAAATATAATAAATAATCATGAAAATTACAAAAAAAAAAAAAGTTATTTAAGGTCCTAATAAAATTATTTAATAAAAATACAACACGTGTTTTAATTTTATCTAAGGCTTCCTTTAAAAAAGAATTAACATCTTACAATAGGTTTTACCAATATAGAGTTATACACCCATTGAATGTATCATTCAATACATCAAAACAATTTATTTATTTATTAAGAACAACATGTCTTCTCCACATGTGCACTTTTACCAACATAGAGTTAAATTTTATTTATTTTTTTATATTTTTCTTTATTAATTATCAATCATTTATTTAGCTAAAAACAGATATTTATAATCAGCTGTATATATATAGTAATTTTTTTTTTTAATATTTGCAGTGATAATTTTTTATTTCCCGTGAACATGTGCTTCCTAGAGTAATGAAATTTCGCAGAAGCTCTGCAACACGTGCAAACAACAACTATCTAGACACCAGTACGTGTTTTCTTAGGGAAATAGAGTGAATTTTATCTTAGTTTTGATGTATCCATGCTGTGAATAATCAAAATACAATCATCAAGATTTGTGCTTGTCTGATATAATCCTATATTGGGCAGTTATTACTGCCAAAAAAAAAAATTTGGTAAAATTATGCAATTGAATAATTGAATTTTTAGATTTAAAATAATTTAAAATTTTAATAATTGTCTTTTTTTTTTTATTAATTCTAAAGAAAATTTTTAAAATTATCTTGTTTTGGAGGTTAGTTACTCAAATAATCAATGCTAAAAAATTTGTACCAGGTTAATAAATTTTGTTAATTTTAAACAATTTTATTTCACATGGCCATTTACCTTTAAAATAATATTAAATAATAAATAAATATTAACTTATTTAATAAAATTTATTGTATTATTTATCACCCATGAAATTTATGTTCGATACCTAATATTTATATAAGAATAAAATTATTTAAAATTGATAAAATTAAATAATTTAATAAAAAATTTAAATTATTTATTTATGTAAATAATTAATTTTAAATTATAAATAATTTTTAAAAATAAAATTATTTTACAAATTTTACTTAAATTATAAACGTTTGTTACTGTCGAATGTGTGGGGTGTAGTTGTTTAGCAGGTCTGCAAAAGACTAGACACTCAAATTTTAGTTGGATCTATTAATTGTGCGGTACACGTTAGTGAAGTCCAAGGGGGACAGTGTTGACGAAGATTTTAACACTCAATATTACTTTGGAAAGTTAGTGTAAACATGCAGTTAAATGATCAAATATTAATTAACTATCAAAATTGATAGTAGTGTCGAAAAGAGTTTTGGGCTAAACAAATAATGTGACCGAACTTTTTTATAAAGGTGTCAAACGATGATTGAATTTAACTACTTATGCCTGTGTTGCAACGTCAACATAATCAGCAAAGGACTGCAAAATTCGTGCTTTGACAAGACAACTACCGCGATAATCTTCAATGAAAAACATCTGTACACTGATGCTCACGAGATATTTATGCGTGATAATTTATGCCATCACACCTAACTAATAAAAAAATATGCATATATTTATTTACTTTGTAATATGATAATTATATGTGATAATTTGTATTTTGTTATACAAAAGCTGACTCTAATCAGACTATTTAGTAATTGTTTGAAGATTTGAAAGTCTTATTCTAGTATAACTATTAAGTGCTTAAACTATTTGTTTTAACAGTAATTAATTTTATTTTAAATATAATTAAATATCTTTTAAAATAAATATAACTAATTTTTTTAAAAAATACATAAAATATAAAGTAGACTCATTAAATCATAAATAAATTAGTACGTTATAATACTCAAATAATTAATTATAACATAAATAAATTCACGTATTTAGAATTGTGAACCTAAAACTATTATTAATCACATCTTATTATGTTATTTATTTATTTAATATTTGTATTATTTTATTTCAATCAAATTTATAAATTTTATATCAGGCACGTGTTCATTTGATGGATTGTATCAAAAATTACCCTTCCTAATTGTAACACCATGCATAACCAATCAAAAACAAGCAAGTGTTGCATTATTTGCAAAATCTAACATGATCTAGACAAAATTAGCCAATTACAACAAATGGTGAATTTCACCAATTGTAGCATTTTCAAAAACAAGAATTTTTATAAAAATAATATATTATTTATTATTTAATATGTTAATCATGCATTTGTATCATATTATGCATTAATTTTGATGGGTTCAATTCACAAAAGTGGATTCAATTTGTTTAAGTTAATTAAATATAATTGTAAGGATTCCTATCTTATAATCATGTGGTATTTTGTGCATTATAAAGAATATGTGTTTATTGGTGAATAAATGAATGGTAAAATGACTGAATTGGAATCAAAAGATAAAAATTTTTAAAAAATGAGTTTCTTAATATTTATAATGTTGATAAAAATACTTAACTTTATGAATTAGATAATTTCAATAGTAGTCATTTTTAGTCTACAAAAAATAGTAATTTACTGAGGTATGCAATTTTTAGTGAGAGTTATACACCCATTGAATGAATCATTCAATACATCAAAACAATCTAGGATCATTCCACTTCACTTATTTGAAATCAAAAGAGAAACATTTATGATTGCTTCTTATAATTATAATAAGTCAAAAATAATAGTGAAGCTCTCACATCAGATGCCAAGAAAAGTTATATGAAAGTAATGGATGAAGAGATGGAATCGATGAAAATTAACTTATGTGGATCTTGAACAAATCCAACCATGTTAGCAGGTGAGTAAAGTGTGAATTAAATGAAGAGAAAAGAATTTAAATAGCTAAAATAAATCCAAAGCATAAAGGCAAAGCTACCATTCAAAGAAATCACCACCTAAATTCTAGTAATAAGAAAATTTAGGGTAAAAGTTTGTTTAAACTTGAAGAACAAACTTAATGTTTAATTTTTATTTTTTCAACAAAAAAACTCTCTCTTACAAAGTATTGGAGACCTTTATAAAAGTTTAGTATAAGTTAAAATAATATTAAAATATATTACAAAATCAAAAGTAATGGTAATTATTTAACATATAAGACAATCTCAAAATTAAAAATAGAGACAAATGCTTTGTTGGTGTAGAAATTATCTTACCCTAATTTGCAATCTTTATAGTCAACATTTTATTCTCTATAAATGCATTCTTAGACCTTACAAATGACTTGAACTTACTTGCTGAAACTTTTAAAGTCACATAGAAGAAATAAAATGATAAAATAAAGTACTAATTAACTTAAACTTTTTCAATCTTGCCAATTTTTAACTTTTCACTCCAAATGAATAATTTTCTAATTTACTTCATGTAAGCGATCTGGCAATTAGAAAATTATTAGTCAAAGTGATCATGATTAAACTAAGGGAATAACCTGGGTTTTTAAATAAAGTTTGGGCTGAATAGGCTAAAGAAAAATTGAGGGTTGGACCAAATTGAGTTTTTGTGTTTAAATGTAATTGGGTTTAATGAGTTAAAGTGTTTATAGATTTAGTTTCTTGATTTATATCATTAACCATGTTTGGGACTTACTTGAATTATCACCTGATCATCGAACCTTTGAAAAAAAATGGATTGTAAGGATAAAGATTAAGTCTAATAACATAATTTAAAACTACAAGATGTGTAATTGCTAAAAACTATACTCAAGAATAGGTATAGATTGTGAGCAAATATTTTCTCCTATAGTAAGGTTTTATTCAATTTGACTAATTTTAGTAATTGTCACACACTTAAACCTTGAATTACATTAAATGGATAGAAAGATTTATTTTTCAATAAGTAAATAAAGAGGGAGATATATATATAGATCAACAAAAAGATTTCATTATCAAAGGCCAAGAGCATAAAGTTTATAGGCTTAAAAGATTTAAATGTGATATAAAACAATCCTTTGTAGTATCTTAGGTTTCACCAAACTATAATAATATACAATTTTGTGATGACTGAAGAAGATCATTGTGTGTATATCACCATATCAAATGATTTAAGAACAATTTTGTAATATTATCTTTATATGTGGATAATATTTTATTGGCTAAAAATGATGAAGAATTTCTCTTCATCATAAAAAATAGTTATCTTTACATTTTGAAATAAAAGATATAAATGAAACAACCTATAATTTGGAAGTCAAAATTTAAAAGAATCGTTCAAAGAAACTTTTAGATCTATCACATTAAACACATTAGAAAAAACCTTGAATGATTCAATATGATGATTGAAGCCTATGGATATTTCAATTTCAAAAAAACAATTTCATAACCTTAATATATACACTAAAACTCCACAAGAGAAAGAAATAACGACAAAAATTTTCTATGACAGTGCCATTTTCTATGTATGCAATAATTTGTACAAAGTTCGATATTGGTCATGCTATGGAATTGGTGAGTAGATACTAATAAAATCTTATAAGAAAGCATTGGAATGCTATTAAGAGAATACTAGCATATTTGAAAGATATTACAAATTATTCTTTATATTATCAAAGAGAAAATTTACATATCATTGGTTACACTAGTGCCAACTAGGATGGTGATTTAGATGAGTGAAAATCAAGGTTAAGATATGTATTTTTTACTTGGTCTTGGTGTTATCTTATGGAATAGCAAGAAAAAAAATATGCATAACTGTATCACGATATTAGCTAAATTTGTAGTATGTATTGCAGTAGTGCAAGAGATAGTTTGGCTTAAGAAATTCTTTGAAAATCTAAAGATTGTCATGGATGCTTCAGAGCCTAGTAATAGTATATTTTGACAATCAAGTTGCAATACTTTATGAAAAAAATGCAACATATCACGATAAATCAAAGCATATAAAAATATATATAATTTTGTAAGAGATATTGTGGCAAAAAAGAAAGTGTAATACAATATATATCTACTTGTCAAGTGATAGTAGACATGCTTACTAAACTTCTGGCCATAGGTATTTACTCATCACATGCTAAGTTATTAGGACTATGTAGATTATGATATTATTATGGCATTTGTATTAAACCAACATTGTTTATAATATATTTATTGTTTGCATATCCTTATTTGATATTATCATATTTACACACATTCTATAAGAATATTATACCATCATATTTAGACCAACATTTTTACACATTTGGTTGCTTTGGTTGTTATGTAAGCAAGCTAAGATGAGACACAAGAAATAGAAAAACAATGATAATCCTATGTTATCACGAGCTAATAAATATTTATTTTAAAAGTATTACCTTAATAATGTTAGGATGAGATTTATATTTATTTAATATTTAAACCAAACATAGTAATACTCATTATCATGAAAAACCTTATTAGCCATGTATGAAATTTTAATTTGGCACAAATAATATGTAAGCTATTGAGAATTTTGGTTAAGCACTTGGGTAACAACTAAACTTAATAGTAATTGAGATCAAAGATATATATAATTTGTCATAAAAAATAATAAATCACTATACCACATAATTTATACCATTTGTGCTAGTTATGTGACAATATAAAAAATGAATAAGTAAATCCAAGTTTTTTCATTATAAAAGTTTTATTAAGATTAAAAAAGATTGATCGCTACATGTACCCTATGTTGTTATACACTATATTTTGAAATATTGAATTGATGCCACTTCTTTAGCATTTTAATATGGTTATGACACAATGCAATCTATAAAACATGTATGTGAAAGCAATTAATTTAGAACTACAAGACATGAGTATGATAGAAATATTTATTCTTTGATTCTTACATAAAATATATGCATTCATTGGTCGATCAATTATATAACCCACAATAAGGGTTGATACAATTATGAATACATGGGATATCTATGATTACCATATTTAACTAATATAATATTATCTTCTTTAACATCTTAAGGTGGCACAAGTGGCTTGATTATAATCTTTCACAATTTTGTTATTAACACTCATAATTTCAAGCCCTTAAATTAAAAGGTTTTCAGGTATCAAAATACACAATGATTGATATTGTTCTCTTTAATAACCTAGGATAGCACAATGGGCCCAAACATTGCTTTGCACCTCAAGTTTTGCCTTGTTGTGAATTTAAAACCACCAAATAGATGTCATTTTAATTAAAAGGATATAGCACTTTATAAGATATATTAGAAACTCACTTTTAATAATGTGAGATTTCACAATCCACTCCACTTGAGGCATAATGTCTTTATTGGTACATTTTTTATTGGGCGAACTAGTTTTGATACTATTTATGTTAACCTAATCCAACTAGTACAAAATTGTTTACTTTGATGACTAAAGGTGACACAACAGGTCTAATCTTGACCTTTCTCATGATTTTATTCTCAACATTTAAGATTTCAATCCCTATACCTGAAAAAACCTCATCCGAGTATAAAAGTACATAATGGATAATATTGTCATTTTTGGCAGGTGACACAATATGCTTAAACCCTGTTTAGCATCTGAAGGTTTTACCTTGTGTGGATTCTGAGCACACTTAAGATACCTCATTCCAGTTAAGAAAGCAAAGCTATTTATAATATACATCGCAAACTCACTTTTAAGTAATATGAGTTTTCACAGTATTATGAGCAAAACATAGTTTTTATTAAAGGGGTTAAATATATTATAATTGATATAACAAAATAAGTCTAGAATATAATGAATAAAATTTAAAGATCTCTCATATATACTTATAATTGAAAAAATCAACCTCTGTATAAATATCATCATACATTATTGTGTTTATGAATCACATGATATATTTGCTCATATGAACACTATTATGACTTAGTATCAATTCTCTCTCATTATTTTTTGAATTATTAAAAGTAGTTGCACCTTTGAATTAAACAAATGCTTCATGCAAGTGCTCTCTTTCTTGTTTTATAAACAAAACCAGAAATTGAGAAACAAAATTCTTCTTTCCTTTTGCTAAGAAAAACAAAGAGCAAAAATGACTCAAAGAATACAGAAAAGATAGAAAGAGCATTTACATTGTGTTTAGAGAGTTCTTTTTATTATATAATTGATTCCTAGTATGTGATTTTTTTTTCAAAGTTAAAGTATTTTATCTTGTATGTTTTGTCACATATACACATTTACACCATAACTTGACTGTGATTTGGTGTGGTTCAGTGTTCATGGAGTTTAATTTACAATAAAAATACAAGAATACAACTATCGACTAGAGGATTTTAATTTTCACATTGTTTTATTTCAACAACATGGAACATGAGTGCTCTTCATTTGTGGCATAGAGCTTCTTATAACATATTCAATTACTTATGTCAATTATTTTATTGGAATAATAATTTTTTAAGTTAATTTTCTTATTGGGGAGTGGGTAATGAATTATAAATTATTTTGTTGACATTGACCGGTTGAATCAATCATTGTATTTGTAATAATACTATAAAAAAATTTTAAATTCAAATCAAACTAATCAAAATCAAAGAAATGTATAATTTATAATTATACACTAAAATTTTAAAATATGACAGCAAAAGTATTATAAATGTCTCACAAGGATAATCTCTCTCTTTTTAAACATCATTGCTAATTATTTTAATGAGATTTTAAGAGATACCTCTTTCAAAATTTGTAATAATTTTATTGTATGATAAATTTTGTGAAAATACTTATTTATCTTTATATTATTTTGATCATAAGTGATTAATTAAAAGATAAATATGCTCTTTATTTATTTATTCTTTGCGAGCAAAACCCACTTCAAGAGCTTTTAGGTATATTTTTTAAAATAAATAAAATATTATTTTATTAAAAAATATTAATTATATGTGTGTGTGTGTGTTGATTCTCAAAAAATCTAGAAATACTTACAATACCATAAAAGATTCATATTATATACTTAAAAGAACTTTATTATATAAATATTCAAAAAATGATAATTAATAACATTATTAAAATATTTAATTTTTATTATTTAGATAATTTATCATAATAATTGTATTGTAAATATTTTAATAATTTAATAATATTTATTTTGAGGTAATTAAAATTTTATGTTATTAATTTGTACTTAATATAAAAAATTTAAAATAAAAAAAATTAAATAATGATGAGTGAATTAGAGATTTATTCACTAGAAAGAAATAAATTAGAAGTATATTTATTTTTTAATTAGACAATTTATGGTCAAAGCAATGTAAAAAGAAAAAAAAGTACATCTTTTTATGAAACTTAATGCAAAATAAAATTATTACAAATTTACAAAAAAAAATGACATATGATAAAATCTCTCATTTTGACAAAATTTTTTAAAAAATATTAAAATAATATATAAGGTCTAAGTTTGAATTATTCTCATTTACACTAAATTGCAAAACAATTTAATTTATATGGAAGTAATATTCAAAAATTCGTTCCCATAATTAATAATTTGCATAAAATCATTAAGAGAAGGAGATCTTCAATCTGACTAAAATTGAAAGCAGAAGATAAGATTGTAATTTACATTCTATGCGGTTTTGAAGCTTCATCAAATATGACTGTCACCCTTTAGGGTAGTCATTTAATGTGAGGCCATAAAACAATTATCACTTGATGAAATTACATATAAGCAATTATGTTCCTTATCTAATTCGATAAATTCTTCTTAAATTCTACATCCATTGTACACAGAAGTTGCGAGTCTTGCAAATAAATTTTTCCACCATGACAATTCATACCTTAAAAAGTTCGGCAGCTATAGTTCATATTAAAAATTACATCAGAAAACATTGGATATTAACCTTCAGTTTTTAAAAAACATATATCAAAAAAAAATAATACCACAAGAATTTACAAGATTCGGGTTTTTGGATAAAAATAACAACTAATAATAGTAGAACTGTAGAAAATTATAAGAAAATAATCTTACCAAACAATACAGAAAAGAGAAAAGGAAAGAAAAATGATGTATAATATGAATGTGTATGTTTTTGGCTAAATAATTAATAAGGGTTGATGATGACCTATAAAACAAAAGCCATTTGACAACTGAATTTATCTGAATACGAGTACTGATCAGATAGATATCAAGTGAGAAGATAAAAGTTTTGACTTTCATGTTCCAATTATGTTTGTTATCACAGATCTGGCATTAAGATTTAGTATCCAATTTGGCTCTCACCAGATTTGCAAATCCAAGCCCTTGACCTTTTTCACAGTGGCTAGCGTTTTTTGACCCCATCTCCGAAATCTAAGCCCTCTCTTTTCTCACTAGGCTGTAAAATTTTCAATTTCTCATAAATAGAGGACAGTTTACTTATTCTTTTCCAAACGATAAGTTGCAATTGGTTACCATAGATCAATGTTATCTGCTGATCCACTAGAGAATAGCAATGGAGTTGTCAGTCGAGCATGTCGGTGGTTTAACGCATTGCCTGGGAAGTCATGCGCTAAGGCAGTCAATTTTGCTGAGAAAACGAAGATGCTTGGCAAAGACGATCCAAGGCGAATTGTCCATTCCTTCAAATTTGGACTAGCTCTCACTTTAGTTTCCTTGTTTTACTACGTTAATCCACTTTTTGATGGTTTTGGTGTTAATGCAATGTGGGCTGTTCTAACTGTTGTTGTTGTCTTCGAATTTTCTGTGGCTAAGATTGCAAAGTCTAAAGACAAACTAACCCATTATTATCATACTCATTGATACTTTTTTTATTTTATTCCTTAAATCTTCAGGAGCAACATTTGGAAAAGGAACGAACAGGATGTTTGCAACTTTCATAGGCGGTACTCTAGGTACAGATCAAATTTTTATAATTAAAGCAACAAAGAGATCATATTATTAAACTCATTTAATGCTTTGGATGTAATTTAATGTAGCTGTAATTGTGACATTTATGAGATTCTTTCCTAGTCTGAAAGCGAGATATGATTATGGACTGACGATCTTCATATTGACATTCTGCTTGATATCTATATCTGGTTATCGGGATAATGAAGTGTTACACATGGCACATGAGAGGCTATCTACCATAATTATCGGTAGTTGTATTACCATCATAGTATGTATTTGCATTTGCCCAGTTTGGGTTGGACAGGATCTTCACAACCTTGTCGCTGACAACATGGAAGAGCTTGGGAATTTTTTAGAAGGTAAACCTCCAGTAAAATCGATATTCTTGAGGAATTATCCTACAAATTGACTAATCAATGAACGGTTAGTCAAATGCGATTACTTGGCTGACTGATTACATTCATGAGGGAGTTTTAATCAGTACTCTGACTATTACACTCTTGTACATACATTATATTAATCTTGAAAATTCCAAGAAAAGTTTGTTAAAAGTTATGAAATTAATATATAAAATTTAACTGAAATTTGATCAAAACATGGAAGAAGACGTCGAATGTTCTTCTTTTTCTTTTCTCTTTTCCCTGTTCTCATAGAACTTGTTCATATGTGAGTTTCAACAAATTAATTGGAGTAAAAATTTCAGGATTTGGAGGCGAATATTTTAAAGTATCTGAAGGTGAGAAGTCTAATAACGAGGATAAGCTATTTCTTCAAGAATATAAAAGCGTTCTGTACTCAAAAAACAGTGAAGAAACCATGGTACACCGGAAGAAAAAACTCCGTCTCTCATTTTCTTAAGAAGGAAAAGACTTGATTTCCAACTAACTAATTCAATTAATCATCCTTCCAGGCTAATTTAGCGAAATGGGAACCAGGACATGGACTCTTCAAGTTCCGTCATCCATGGAAACAATACCTGAAAGTCGGAACCCTAACTTGGCAGTGTGCCTTCAAAATCCAAGCTCTTCATTGCTACCTTAACTCTGATATCCAAGTATATATGAGGCCGAATTTTCATTTCATATTTCTTTCAACAATAGACTTTTCATATAAGGAAAAACTCTACATGCAGTAAATAATTGATTAATTTTTTTTTTTGCATACACGTGACAGTTTCAACCATTTTCGATTCCTTCAGGCTCCTTTCGAAATTCGACGCAAAATTGGAGGGACGTGCATAGAGATTAGCATAGAATCTAGCAAAGCTTTGAGGGAATTATCATCAGCGACAAGAAAAATGATCCGTGCAAAATCAGCCAATACCCACCTTGCAAACGCAAAAACTGCAGCCGAAAGCCTGAAGTCTCTACTGGAAACAAAACTGTGGGAAGAAGCAGTTCTGCTTGAGATAATACTAGTGGGTACAGTTGCTTTACTTCTAGTAGAGGTGGTTGAATGCACTGAGAAAGTTGCTGGGGCCGTCCATGAATTGCCCGTTCTGGCTGCTTTCAAGAGTGGGGATGCTGCAGTGTCGCCAGGATAACCGCATTTGCTTAAACGAACCATTGATCAGTCTGTTTCCAACACGAATGTACAAATTCACCAAATTACTGTTGCGGAATAATTTTTTTATTTTTATGTTAAAAAATTATGACTTCATAAGAAAACTTGCTTTAAAAGTTTACAAAAAAAAAATCTTTTTAGAAATAAGTAAAAGGGTACAATGCTTAACTAATTAATAATTATGAGAGGCTGGCCAGTTGTAAACATTAAAAACCTAAGAAAGAACTATAGAAGTATCATTGATTTACAACAACTATCCATTTCTTGCAAGTTAATTAATGTGAACCCTTTGTATAGTTGTGATATTTTCATTTAATGTAACATTTAAGGGTGAAGAGATAGTATTTCACATCCTCTGGTTAAAGAAAGTCATTGGGATATTTATCCTACAATGCCTAGTTAGGAAGAAAAAAAAAAATTGGCCTAAAATAGATGATTTGGTTATAAACTATATACCCTTTTTTTGTAACCATATATTTGCATCCATAGCTCATGTTCTATACTTATTATTAAGCGAGATTGGCAGATACCCCTCAAGTTCGAGAAAAGACAGATGCCTCTATCCATTTATAATACTCCACCGATGCCTTTCTGAAGTTTAGAAAATCTACTCATACCCACTAAGTCACCGGAGCCTTTTAGTTTCCAAAAGCAAAACCTCTAAAAGAAAATTCCTTCGAGCACAAGCACAAAGCTGGCGTTATCATATTTTATGAAGAAGAAATATTTTTGTATCCCCATCAAAAATATTCTCTATTGAATCAATTAATATTTATAATATGTGTAGTGTCAAACATGCAATGCTTTCTTTTGTTGTTCCTCCTATACCTATATTTGATTTTCAATTTTTTTATTTAATAAATTCCTCGAATAGCTAAGATTTGCCAAAACAAATATAAAATATACAACCATATATTTAAGTTAAATACACAAAATTAAATTTCAACAGCTCATAATAAACGATTGCAAGTTCAATCATTTTCTATGATTTCTCAAGGAGATTCTTTGAAAACATAAATTTTAGATTATCTTCTAAGCAGTTTATTCTTTCGTTTACATTTTCAATCCGTCACCTCGACATGCTAGCATTACAAAGCTTTTTCTCAACTCTGGAAAGGTATCCTGATTCTTATAAGCTAAAGAATTATTAGTTATTTCAATAACCTTTGAATCATTCCGCAACAGTAATTACATGATTTTGTACATCAATACTGAGCATTGGTTGGATTGTTCCCCGGTGAATCAAAACAGAATCTCCTGGTGTTCCGTTAAAACGTGCAAGATCAGCCAATTCATTAACAGCCTCTGCAATTCTTTGAGTGCATAACACCACATCCAGTAGCAATGAAGCAACCGCAGCAACTGGCATTATCTTTATTAGATCGACATCTTCCCAAGAGCTAGTTTTGAGGAGGTTTTTGAGCTCTTCCGTACCAACTTTTATGTTTTCAATGTGGATATTAACTTCTGCTGGTCGTACCATTTTTTGTATTGCTGATGATAACTCCTTTAAAGCTTTGCCAGTTTCTGAGCTGATTTTTGTAAATGGCTCCTGCATTTTGACCCGAATTTCCAAAGCAGTCTGAAAGAATAACAAAGGATATTTATATTTATTAGTTAAACAATAGTAGATGATCATTCATTTCCATATCTACCATGATGTTTTTGAAGTTAAAATTCATTACGTCCTCCCTAGCTAACAACAATAAATATGCAATCAAATTGGCTTGCGGTTATGTAACTTGAACCTCAGAGGTAAGATAGCTATGAAGAGCTTCAATTTTGTAGGCACATTGACGAGTTAGGTCTCCAACTTTAAGATATTGTTTCCAAGGATGACGAAATCTGAACCGACCATGGCCTGGTTCCCATCTTGCTAAAGCAGACTGCAAAATATGATTATTTACATTAGTTCAAATTCAAATAATCCCTTTATATGAAAGAAAAGAGATCAAATATCATAATTTTAATTTGACCTACCATGGTTTGTTCGCTGTTTCCCGAATTGAGAACACTTTTGTAGTTTAGAAGAAATGATTTGTCTTGGTTAGATTGCCCATCTTCAGATACTTTAAAGTATTCATCTCCAAATCCTATAATCATTATTAGGAAGTTGGTGGGTGGATTCTTACATCAGGAATTTGAAAAATTGAGAAATAATAATAAAGATGAGAAATTGATGGATATAATAAAAAATGATGGATGCAAGATTTAAAGTACAAATTCTTAATGCGAGAGAATCATTCAAGAATAAAGAAGAGATTCACAACATTTCTTTAATCAGTAGATAGCATTAAGATCTCTCACTTATACAATAGAGATAAGACAAATATGATGGAAAGAACAGAAAACACAAGGAATTACAAAATTTTTCCTTGTGTTTCACCGAGTCTCAGATTGATTGTTGCAATGCCAAATGAACAAATGAAACCTGGCATTTATAGACTTCAAATCTACGAAAGATATTAAATTGAATTGGTTGGCATTTACGAATTCCTTATGGCATAGCAGCTAATATATATACTTCCAAAATGCTTAGTTAACCTATCTTACACTTAACTGCCTAAAGTAATTAGTACATTTTATTTTAACCAATAAATTATGGCTTGTAAGAGTGATTTCATTTACAGACTGATTTCATAATTAAGGCTTGCCTTGAGATTGCAGTGCTTTTATGTGTTTTAGAAGTAAAGTTGAAAAAATATTTAATAATATCATCAATAAGATATATATATATATATATATATAGGTAATTAAATTGATTTAATGCATTTTTTTAGTTTGCACTTGCAGCATGATGGCCAATTATGATTTAGAGTTCCACGTACCTTCAAAAAAATTGCCAATCTTTTCCACGTTGAGAGCGATCAGTTTGTGAAGATCCTCACCAATCCAAACAGGGAAAACAAAAGTACATACAAGCATAGTGATCGCGCTACCGATGATGATGGTCATCAGCCTATCGTTTGCCAGATCTAATATCTTTTGTTGTCGATAACTCGATATTGACACCAAGCAGAATGTTAATATGAACACCAGCAGTCCAAAATCATACCTTCTTTGCAATTAGGGAATGAATCTTAGAAATGACACCGTTGCAGCTGAATACCACCAAAGCATGAAAAAGAGTTCAATCTTGTTAGTACTATTGTTTTTCAAACACGACATTAATGCCGCAATATAATATTTAGAAAACAATTTTGACTTGGTTGTAATTCTCACAAGTTACAAAAAATAAAATAATCCAATGGCCTGATAGTTATTTAAAAATGTAAAATATTATTATATGCAAAGAGCATATGATTTGTGGTATTGAGTTTAATTGACTTAATTGCTTTTAATTTATTTTTATATTTTATGAAGTAATATTGTTATAAGATTTTTTTTAATATTTTTTAAGGGATTTATTTTCATATTTTCATAAGCTCTTTTTTGTCTTCTTTAAAAGTAACATTATCTTTCTACTAAATTATAATAAATAAATAAAAAAAAAAAAACCCTTAACTAATGGTGTGAATTAAACTGTTATTTTTGTAAAATTTTGAATCAAATTATCATTGAGGTAAAAGTTATTTGACTCTTGTTGTCCATAATTTAAATTAAATGAAATAGATGAAATGAAATGACCAATTAGTACATATATATTACCAACTACGAAGACAAAGATAGCTAGTAATACGGGCTCTCCTGCCCCTTCGACCTGAGATGCTAACTTATGAGCTCCAAGACCTAAAGCACCAGCTACCCACGTTGCCAACATCCGATTTAAACCCTTTCCAAATGTTGCTCCAGCAAAAATTTTAAAGAAAAGAAAAAAATGATTAGAGTGCAGAATTTTCTTTGCTTTCTGAAACATTTGATATATGAAAAAGAATTATCCGTAATATAAACTCCTGAACGAACATGTGTTTACATAATCCTTCACATAATTAACTTAGAAAAGGAAGTTGCTAGCTTACCAACGGAAAATTCAATGACAAAGGCTACGGTGAGAACAGCCCATATTGCGTTGAAGCCAAAATTTTGGTAAAGTGGTTGCAAATAGTAGAAAAGGGAAACCAATGTGAGTGACAATCCGACTTTAAAACAATGAATAATTCTTCTTGGATCATCTTCTCCAATCTTTTTTGCTTTCTTCCCAAACTTTGCTATCTTAGACCATAACTTAACAGGCAAGCTCTTAAACCACAAGCATCCTCTTGTAAGAAGTCCATTGTTACTCTCCTCATGGCTAGAGACGCCATAATCAATATGTATTACAAATGTAGTCTGAGGCAGCAAACTTTGTTTAAATTAAGGGAATATGTTTAACTAAAGAAGAATCAATGTCTATTTATAAGCGGAATGTTGGTGTGGGAAGCGGTTTTTATTTTTCTGGAGGGAATATTTTAAAAGCAAGTGGGATATTTTTAAAATTACACGTGAATATGAGCTTGAGATTTATTGCTTTCTCTACTCAATATATACGGAGATTTGCGAATCGAGAGACTACCAATTACTTTTCATATTTGTAATCATTCCAAATCATATATATGGTCAATGGGGGCTGGAGAAGCTTACTTTACGATTGTATCTGAATTAACAAAATAAAGAATAAAAATGATAAAAAGAAGAAGATAAAGTGCTAGCAATCAATGCAATAACTTTAGAAACAAGAAATATAACAGTTCCATCTAAATTCTATTTGTATGAAAAAAAAAAAAATTCAGTCTAAATGTTAGTTGTCACATATTTTTCTAATATTTGCTATAATGAATAGAAGACTTCAGTAAAATAAAAAATAAAAAAAATCTGATCTATTTGAGCATTATATATTTATTTTTGTCTTGATGTTTAATAAGCTGAATTTATCTATTTTCAATAATTATGTGTGTGTGTCTATATATACATATATTATATATATACATACACACACACACAATAAATATTTATGTGTGAATATATACACACACATACATTCATTCATGTATCATAACATTTAATTAGCAATTATTATAGGATATCAGAACCATTTATTGTGTATAAATATATAAAATAAATAATATTAAATACTATAATTATTGTAATTTTTAGTTTAAAATTTAAAATAGAAGGACTAGTATATAATGTTTACAAAATATTCTTGAAAATTAAATGAAGAAACCGTCAATGAAAATGGAGTGTAAGAGCACACAATATTTATAAAGAAAGTTGAAAAAATATATGTTAATGTATGAACACTCGAATTTATTTGCGGAAGACGCGCGCCTTTAGACCCACAAATTTTATTAATAGGGTGATAATGTTTTTATTATTATTATTATTATTATTATTATTATTATTATTATTATTATTAATTGCTTGTGATTAAAAAGGATATGATTATTGTAATATAGATTTCTGTCAGTCATGATATATAATAATAGGATTCCTTTTTCTGCTTTTGGACCTAGTTAAATAAATAAATAAATTATAGAGAAAGCAAGTTGGTAATAAATAAATAAATATTGGTCGATTCTACCATTTTTTTCGGAGAAACAATAATTCTGGTCTTTTTGAATTAGGGTTCCTGTATGTATGTAGGTATAGTCGTAACTTGATTTTCCATTATTGCTCAAATTAAGGGAATTGACGATTAATTCATGAGCTGATAAGAGAAATAAAAAAAAAAATTAAATTTTTGATTAGCCGCTATTTATAAAGAATGCATGAAATACAAACACTGCCTTTAACTTTAATTTTTCAAAAGTATTAAATGAATATTTTGTAAAAGTAGTATAATTTTTTTTTTTCATATACAAATTAGTTATATAAACTTAATATTTATTTAAATTAATAAATATTAAATGATCATTGTAAAATTATATTGCTACGTTATTGTTTTCGTTAATTATACTAATTTTTTATTTTTCTAATATTTAATTGTATTGGCTCACATCAATCTCTATCAATTTTTTTTTTATATGATATCTCTCAAAATTAATATATAAAATTTTAAATTATTTTATTTTTAACTTTTTTGGACACCTTTTATTACAGATTTTCTTCACTTTTAAAAACTAATAGATGTCAAATGATTTTATACAATGATGTCTGCACGTGTACTTAAAGCAAGGATAATAATGGATAGAATATTTAAAAATTTTAAGATATTCATATCCATATCTTATTGAAATACTTAATATTCATATTTTATCCATAATCATTAAAAATTATATATTTGATATTCGTATTCGTATTTAATTGAAAAGTTAGATATTTGTATCGGTCCAAAATAACCAAAAATTAATTTCCTTCTTTTTATACTTTTAAGGCACCACATAAGGCACCAACTATACCAATAGCCCTTACTACTTCTGTAGAATCATCAAAGCTCATGCAAAAACTTTCTAAATTAATAAAGGAAACTAGACAGCTTGGGAGTAATTCTTTTAAGGGTGTTATAGAAACCTTCAAAGTAGGTAAATGGTTGAAGAAACTACAACAAAATTTGAATGATGTAGGATTAAAGGATAATAAAAATTTGACAATAGCAACTCGATTATTAGTGGATAATACTGTTGCATGGTGGTCAAATGTGAAAAGTAGATATGCTATCCAATTATGTTGAGCTGATTTTATTCAAGAGTTTAAGAATTAGTATTTCATCCATTTCTATTATAGTAAGATGAAATAGAAATTTTGGCACTAAAACAACTGGGGAAATTAGCAACAAAGTATGAAGCTCAGCTAAAAGAATTAGCAAAGTTTGTACCCAAGTTTGCTACTGAAGAAAACTTGTGTGTCGAATTAAACAAGATCTGAATTTAGAAATTAAAGAAAGATTGCTAATAACTAGGAGCCAAAGTTATAATAAAGTCATACAGTTAGCACTATAAGCAGAGAAATTAATTGGGAAAAGAAGGTCTTGCAGCACATTTCACAAGAGAAAGGATCTTAGTATTGTAATAAGATAATCTTTGAAAAAAAATCGCATTAGTGTGTCAACTAGGAGCGCTGCTTTTACCCTAAGCCTAAAGTTTTTCAGCTTCTAAGTTTACTCAGAATACTCGACAAACTTCTAGAGAAAGATGGTGTCTAAATTGTCTGTAATAACATAGTGGTCCCTATCCAATGCCATGGATATGTCATAATTGCTAGTAAATAAGGCATATTAAAAGGAACTGTCCATATTTAAAAAAGTCAAGGACAACTGGTCAAGCAACTCAGAACCCAAGTTTCATTTTTCCTTAATGCCAACTGACAGTTATCATGACCCATAGATTGGGTCCGACAAGCACATTGGCTAACCAGGGCATTTAAAGAGATCATCATTAAGTTCATACTAAAGTGTTTTGCATTGAATCAGGAGCAGAATCTGGCAAACCCAAAAACGGTAATAAGTATAGTGACTCTATTTGATCAGCATGTATGCATACTCATTGACCTTAAGTTTAACTAGTTTTTCATTAACACTACATTTGCATAGTATGCTGACAGAAACCTCACACCCTTAAAGCCTAAATTAGTTATACATATACCTTTAAGCCAAAGATTCCTTAGAAAAATAGTATTTGATGGATGTAATATTGTGGTAGAATGAGTGACATGAGAGGCAAGTTTGATCCCACTGAAGATTTAAGATTTTGATGTCATTCTAGAAATGGATTAACTAACTTAACATTGAGCTTCAGTGGATTGTTTTACCAAACAAGTTGCCTTTAAAAAGTTAAGTGATCTTGAGATAGTCTTAGTTGGAAAACATAGTGTACTTTCAACATATATGATTTCAGTTATAAAAGTCAAGAGATTAATGCAAAAATTATGCTCAACTTATCTCGCACTTGTAATTAATACTTCAATTAAATAAGTGCAATTAAAGGATGTTTTAATTGTTAAGAAGTTTTTGGATATATTTTTAGAAGAATTAGCTAGTTTACCACTTCTTCAGGAATTTGACTTTTATATTGATCTTGTGCCAAATACCTCCCCAATTTTCATACCTCCATATCGGATAGCACTTGCAAAGCTTAAAGAATTAAAGGCATAGTCACAATATTTGATTACTAAAGGGTTCATAACCTAGTGTATCACTGTGAAATGCGCCAGTGTTATTTGTTAAAAAGAAATATGGTACTTTAAGGTTATGTATTGATTATAGACAGTTGAATAAAGTGACCATCAAGAATAAATATCTCCCACTTAAAATAAATGATTTATTTGAATAGTTACAAGGTGCCTATGTCTTTTCTAAGATTGATTTAAGATTGAGCTATCACTAAGGATTAGAGAAAGTGATATCCCCAAGATAGCTTTCAAGGCTCGATATGGGCATTATGAGTTTTTGATTATGTCATTTAGATTGACAAATACTTTTGCAACATTTATAATATGATGAACTGAGTCATTCATCCATAATTGGATAAATTTGTAATTGTGTTCATTGATGATATATTGATATGTTCAAGGAATAAAAGGAAACATGTGCAGCATCCCAGAATTATATTGCAAACTTTGAGAGAGACATAATTATATACCAAATTCTCTAAGTGTGAATTTTGGTTTAAAGAGGTTGTGTTTCTAAGGCATGTTGTATTAGGAATGAAAATTTTATGGTCACAAGGTGAAAGTTATTGTAGAATGGGAACACTCAAAGAATGTTACAAAGGTTAAAAATGTTTTGAGGCTAGTGGGACATTACAAAAGATTTATGGAAGTGCTTTCCTTATTGGTAATCCTATTGACTTGCTAGACTCGAAAAGGAGTTGAGTTTAAGTAGGATGATCAGTGTAAGTAAAGTTTTCAAACATTGAAAAATTGCATTATTTTCACTTCAGTACTTACACTTTCCACACCAAGTAATAGCTATGTGGTGTTTAGTGACGTTTCAAAACAAAGCCTAGGGTGTGTTTTAATATAGCATGGGAAGGTGATTACTTATACTTCATAATAATTCAAGAAGTATGAAGTTAACTACTTATGATTTAGAATTGGTTACAGTAGTATTTACTTTGAAGATATGGAGACATTATTTATATAGGGAGCAGTGTCAAATTTTCACCAATCATTAGAGCTTGAATTATTTATTGATATAATGGGAATTAAATTTAAGACAGTGAAGATAGTTGGAGTTGATTAAGAATTATGATTTGATAATCGACTACCATCCAAAGAAAGCTAATGTAGTAGCTGATACTTTAACTAAGAAATCCTCAATCACCTTATCATATATTCGTACTATCTATATGCTAATATTATTAGAATTGAAGACAATAAAAACAATATTAAATTATAATGACAATGAAGCCTTGATAACTAGTTTCGTTATGAGACTGACATTAATTGATCAAATAAGGGATAAATAAATGCAAGACAATGATTTAGTTAAAACTTGTTGGAGGATTTTGAATGATAATATTTGCTCAGGATGAGACCCTAATGATGAAAGGTCAAGTTTATGTATTTAGGGTCAATGACTTGAGAATAACCACTATAGTAAAAGCTCAATGTTTTGTTTTTACTATACATTTAAGTGGTACAAAGATGTATAAAACCATAAAAAAAAAAAAAAAAAAATTATTGGTGGCTTGAATGAAAAGATATATGGCTGAATATGTTGCTAATGTCTAATATGCCAATAGGTGAATGTAGAACATTAGAAATCTACTAGTACTCTTCAACCTCTACCCATACTTGAGTAAAAGTGGGAATACATTTCTATAGATTTTGTGATAGAATTACCTCATACCAATTCGGATTACTTATTTTTTTGGACTAGTTAGTCAGATTGTACATAATAGAAATAGTAAGACTCTATAAAATACCAGTCACCATTGTGTTTGATAAAGATTCCCATTTTATGTTATGTTTTTGTCCTAAACTTCAGAAGGCCTTGAGAACCACATTGAAATTCAACTCTGCTTTTTATTTCCAAACAGATGGCCAATATGAGAAAAGTACACAAACTATGAAAGATATGTTAAGAACATGTGTGATGAATTTTTTGGGTAGTTAGGATATACACGTACCATTGATTGAATTTATATACAATAGTAGCTATCAAGTTAACATTGGCATGACACTTTATGAAGTGTTATATAAGAGGAAGCATAGGACTTCATTGTGTTGGAACAAATTAATAGAGTAAAAACTTGAAAATATTAAATTGATTGAAACTATTACTGAAAAAATTAAGATTATTCGTGAGAGGCTAAAAATAGCACAAGATCGACGAAAATTATATAGGAATCAGAGGCATGGGAACGTGGAAGCAAAGTAATTCACCTGGTCAAAATTCTATGGTGTAGCAACAATGTAGAAGAAATGACATAGGAATCAGAGAACATTATACATAGACAATATACTCACCTCTTCATTGGTTAGGAACGTAGAATTTTGAGGGCAAAATTTTGGTAAAAATGGTAGAATTGTAAAACCACTTTCTAGGCTTAGAGGCAAAATGATTATTTTGTATAAACTATATTTTATGCATTTACACATACACGTAGTAGAATGTCGACATAAATTTGAGGTTTATAAAAATTATTTTATAATTCATCCACGATGGGTTATTGATATGAAATATTATTTATTTAAATGTGTATTGATTTAAATATGAGTATTTTGTAATGTGAGCCCATTTGGTGGGTTTAAAAGTTTGGGCTTGCAATGTTTGTTTCTACTTGAATGAATAGTTAATTAGTTTAAATATATTGGATCTAAATGATGATTTATTAGAGTCGTTAAAAATATTTATAAATAGATGTTAAAATGAGAGTTTAATTGATATTTACTAGGGTATATAAAGAGAAGAAAATTAGGTTAAGGTTATTTTTAGGGGTTTTTGAAGATAATAGGAAGGAAAAGGAAAAGAATAAGGAAAAAAGAGAAAAAAAAAAGATGAGGAAAAAAGAAAAGAAAAAGAAGGGGAAAAAAAGAAATGAGAAAGAAAGTGCATTTTTCTTGAATTAGGCGGGAGATATAAACTTTATACTATAAGATATGTTTTTATTGTTTGTAATATTGATGTAAATTTGTCATCATAAATTAAGAATTGGTATTTAAATGGTATGTTATGACATGAGTTGTGAAATGAAGTTAAATGTTGATTTTACGACTACAATGTCTTCATCTATTGATCTGAAATAATTGAAATCAGATTCTGAAAAATTTATTTTTAATATAGAAAATAGAGATATAAAACTTTAACTTACCACTGGGTTTATTGAATTTAAAGTTAACATGAATTTATTATGAATTTTTTAAGTTAAATCCTAAAAATTAAAAATGATTATTCATATAACAGTTTTGAACATTTTTAATAAACTATATTGATTAGTTATGGCATCTAAATTTTTTTTCATAAATTAGACTTATAAAACTTCAAATTGTCACTATAATCACTTGAATTGAAGTTGAAATGAATGCATAATGAATTTTTAAATATGGGCACATATGTTGGCTATTTGTATGTTATTTTCATGAAAAATGTTTGTTAATAAATTATTAAATTTAGAAGTCGAAGTTGAATATATAACATAAGTATTAATGGTTAACGTTAAGGAAAAATTTTTGGGATTTATTTAACATCTTAATTTAGTACAAAATCATATTTGTGATATAAGTCTCAAATGATAGTTAACATAGTACAACAACGCACATAATGCGTGCATTATGCATATTACAACCATCTAGTTAAAGTTTAAAGTTTTATATTAATATGCAAAATTATTTATATTACATATAGGCTCAAATAATGCAAACAGGATTCCGCATTTGGGAGAAGACTAACGAGAGGGTGAACTTCAACCTCAAACTAGTGAATAAACTTTTATAACACCTTCTTCCTAAAATATATATATATATATATATATGTGTGTGTGTGTGTGTGTGTGTGTGTGTGTGTGAAATAAAAATTTTACATTTTTTTTAAGGCATGTTAGGTTACAAAGAATTACAAGATTGGTTGGCTAAACTTTATAAAATTATTAATATCTTTGTACGTTAAATTTTGAATTATAAATGACTTTTGAGCATGTTTGATTATATAGTTTACATTTTGTTTTGCATTATTACTGTCACAGTAACTTACCCATGGTATTATTATTATATGTTAGGTGGTAGAGTAGGTTTCGTTTCAATACCATTTCTAGTGCAAATTTTTAACCATTCATTTATGAATTCTAGTTTTCTTGTTTGCTTTAATCTTATTTAGC
This sequence comes from Khaya senegalensis, assembly GCA_032402905.1. Taxonomy (NCBI): domain Eukaryota; kingdom Viridiplantae; phylum Streptophyta; class Magnoliopsida; order Sapindales; family Meliaceae; genus Khaya; species Khaya senegalensis. The sequence continues at coordinate 8,324,741 of CP135553.1, read as the reverse complement.
AATCATGATAGAATAATGTTGTCCTTTATTGCTAGAAACTAGTTGTAATGTGCTTTTGTTATGTAAATGTGAATTTTGCCCCCAATGCTATTAGTTAAGAAATGGAGAAAAGTGAAAATTCTTGCTTTCTTTGTATTTATTGCTTGAATGAATTACAATCTACATACCAATGCTAGAATGAGGAGCATATATACAATAATTACTTAGACTACACGCAACTTAAATTTAGTTAAAGAACAATAACAAATAAAGGAATAAAATGTTTAAACAAAAAGGGTACAAGGTAAGTTGTTATTATAATGTCTGAGTTGATCCTTGGTATGCTAACATAATAAAAAGCTAATTTGAAGAAAGCAACAAATGACCTTATAGTGCTAGGATGAAAATTACACTTTATGGACTTAGATGCATTCGAGTTGTATGATAGACTACATTAATTGATCTTGACCAAGATTGGCAAAAAGCCCTTCATTGTTTACTTCCTTTAATTTTCCCTCTTTCAACTTACTTCCTTCTTTAACTTTGGGCTTATTTCTAAATGAAGTAAATCTTTCTTCTCCAAGAGGCTTAGTCAAGATGTTTGTTATTTGATACTCGGTTGGAACATACAAATCATTTGCTCTTTTTTAGCTATCATGTCTCGAATGATATGAACATCTATTTTTACATGCTTTTTTCTTACGTAAAAAATAAGATTTTGACTAAATAATTAAGGAACATTTGACTTGAATCTTCATCTTAGCAATCAATAATTTAATCCAATTTATCTTAATACTAATAAGTACTAATGCTCTATACTTAGCCTCGGCACTGGATATTGCTACCACTTGCTATTCTTTTAAACTCCATGAAATAAGATTTCTTCTTATAAAGACATAATTACCACTTGTTAATTTCCTATCATCCACATCACTTGCTCAATCTAAGTTTGAGAAACTAACCAAATCTAAGTTGTCTATTTTATTGAAAACTAGGCCAAAACTAATAATTTATTTTAAATATCTAAGAATTCTCTTGCTTACCTTTAAATGAATATCATAAGGATCGTGTATATACTGGCTTAACTTATTGATTGCAAAGGAAATTTTTGGCCTATATAAGGATACCTATTGAAGGGAACCTATGATTGACTTGTACAAGATTTTGTTTTAAAATTGCTTTCCATGAAGTTTGCTAATTTTATTTCCAGTCACCATAAAAGTTAAAAGACCCTTATAGTTCTGCATGTTTATCTTAAGAAAAAGATCTTTAATGTCTTTAAACTATGACATAAAGTTTGAAGTTCTTGTAATTTTGAAGCTAACAAAATAACTTAAGTTTCTAAGGTTCTTTAAAGAAAAAATATCATTTACAAGCTTCACTACTCCTTTAATTTATTTTAAGTTGTTTCAATTATAATAATATTATCTACATAAATCAAAAGTAGAATGACATCTCCTTTTTGTAAATAAAATAACAATAAAGTATCTGATTTGGCATTGATGAATTTTCACCTCAATAAAATAGCTCTTAAAGCTTATTTAAAGCCATATAAGGCCTTCTTAAACTTGTATACATGGTTGGAAAATTTTAAGTTTATGAAACTAGTTAATTGCTTTAGAAAATCTCTATGAGGTCTTCATTCAAGAATGTATTATTGATATCAATTTGCTTGAATAACTAGTTGTTGTGCACAGTTGAGGTAAAGATGATTTTGATTATGGATGCCTTGATGACAAAGTTGAATGTTTGAGAAAAATATATTCGATGTATTTGAAAGAAACCTTTAGCCACTAATCTTGCATTGTATTTCTACACAGTACTATCTAAATTTTGCTTAACATTGAAAATTCACTTGCTGCCAATAATGGTCATTTCAGGTCTATAAAGTTCAAGTTCCCATGTTTTGATCTTGGTTAATTCTTTATACTCTTGTTGCACAATTAGCCTTTGTTTAGGATCACGAAGTGTTTCATCTTCACTTGGAAGAATTTCATAATAGAAAATAAATTTTGATTTTGCAGTGTATATCTTGGATTTATAAATGCCAACTTTACTTTTTTTGATCATGGAATGGCATGGAATAACTTGGTTGGTATTTAGTGGATTTTGAGGTGAAGCAAAAAAAATCTTAGAGCTATCTAACGTGTATAGATGAAGTCAAGGGTATTGATTATGATCTAAAGAAAACTTGTTCATAACTTAAAGAAGGTAGTTGTTATGACTCAAATATAAATTTTTATTCTAGTGTTAAAGTGTTTTAAGGAACTTAGGAAAACCAATTATAAATGGTATAAAAAGAAAGCTAACTATCAAGCTTAGTGTCTACCCTAGGTGAGAAAACAAACATAAAACTTAGTTCTAAAGTAAAAGGAAAAAAAAAAAAAAACCCTCATTGAATATCACATTATTTATTATGTATATTTTCTAAAAGGTTGTAAATATAAATAACCTTTAAAAAAAAGGTTGTAACCAATGAAGACATACTTAAAGATATGAAATTCAAACTTATCCTTATTATAAGACTTCAAAAAGGGGTGGCACTCACATCCAAATACTTTTAGAAACTTCAGACCAAGTTTAAAATTAAAGATGACTTCATAAGGAGATTTGTTAGCTAAGGTATGAGTTCGAAGTCTATTAATCAAGTAAACTTTTATTAAAAAAGCTTACCACAAAAATTTCAAAAACATATTTTAACTCTGTGAGTTAGAAAGGTTAAACTATCTCAACTATGTGATTATATTTCCTTTTAACTCTGACATTTTAGTAGTATGTATATGGACAACTATGTCTCAATTTGATTTTTATGTTCAAATAAAAAATTTTCAAAGATTTTGAACTCCTTCTCATGCCACACTATAAAGACTTGAATTTAAGTTTACGGGTCTTCTTAATTTGACTTCAAGAATTGTTTAAAGAATATGGAGGCATTAGATTTATAAACCAATGGAAACATCTAAATGAATTTAATGAAGTCATCAATAAAGGTAACACAGAGTTTATAACCATTGATAGAATTCACAAGCGGAGGCTTCCATAAGTCAGTATGAATCAGTTATTAGGATATTTGAGTTTTAATTTATGTTGTTTTAAAAGGCATCTTGTGCACTTTCTCATATTGACAAATTGAACAAAAGAAATTAATACAAACTGAAGCAATTTTACTTAATAATTCAAAGTCATTACATGTCATGATTAGATTCTTGAAAACTCTTACAAAAGCATGACCTAACCTTTTATGCCAAATATCTATTTGTTGTTAAGGTTTTAGATCATTTGAAAAACCATTATAACAAGACTCACAGTAACAGACTTTGAATTTGGAAATACAAGCTTAGATATACTAGTTAAGTTAACTATCCTAAGTGTTTAAGGTTGCATACATTCACACTTTAACATCTGATAGAGTCCTTTCATAGCCTTTCTTTAAAGCAAAACTCTCTCTCTTTTTAGGTCCTTCACAACATAATCCTTTTTGTTGAATTAAATGGCTATATTATTATCATGAAATAACTTAAATAATAAAAATTGAATATTATTTAAGCAAATAGGTTTATGAGTGTAAAGAGTGTTTGGTAAGCCAATATGTAAAATGGAGAATTTTTTTACCATTACCAACTGTTAATTTTTTACTACCTTCGTATTCTTAACTTAATGATAAGTTGCTAAAGGAATTGATGACATAGTTAATAACTCTATTATCCATGTATCAATTAGGATCATGAAACATTTGGGGTGTTGCAACAATGGCTGATTTTGATTCTCGCTTAAGTTGATGTAAAGAGAAAGTTTTGTTAAACCTGTGCCAACAATCAACTACAACATGGCTAGCCTTTAGGCATATTTAATAGATAGGCTTAGGATTTTCTCTTTTGCCATTAGTGTTTCTACCTCTTCCTCTTCCAGCTCCATTATTAATTTGTCTGTTTTGAGTTCTTCAATTCTAAGTTATCTTATGGTTATTGCTCCTTTAAGGCAAGTTAGCAAACATGTCTTAATGAAAACTTAAAGATGGTATTCCATTCCAATTGTTGATTTGCTCTCTTAACTCAGGAACATGAAGTAAATTTCTTCCAAAAAAAGTTTCTTAGGTCGAAAAGGTATGTTCACAATGATTGATTCAAAGTCTCTACTCAAACCTCTAAAAAGATGAAGTTTAAAATCTCCAATCGAAATGAAATCTACTAATGCCTTTAAGGCATTAAAAATTCCCTTTATCTTCATATAATATTCAAATATGGTTAAGCCTTCCATCTTGGTTAAAGAAATTAGACTCTTTAGATACACAATTTTGCACATTACCTTAATAGCAAAATTTTTTTCCAAACCTTTTAACTCTCTAAATGTAAAGCATCCAACCACTATAGTAAGCATGGATTCATTTAAAATTGAAAGGATTGATCCCATTAATTATTGGTCCTGCTTTTTACAAATCTTGTACTCTGGATTGATTATGACTATGTTGCTTACTTCTTCATTATTTATTTCTTCATATTTTTTGGGTGGTGTTATAATGTTATCTTAAAAATCTTTAAGATCATTTCCTCTAATGCATGGTAATACTTGTGATTTCCATAATAAGAAATTTGCATTAGTAAACTTGATAGTACTTGAAAATGAGAGATTGTTAGTGGTTAAGTATTAAATGTTTGATGAAGTTGTATTTTGCATGGTTAACGTTCTTGAATGTTAAGTTATAGAAGCCATGGTGAAAATAAGATTTTTTAAAACTCTAATACCAAGAAATGGAGAAAAGAGAAAGTTCATACTTTATATTTTCTATTTTCTTGCTTACTTGAATGAATTACAACCAACATACCAATGATAGAATAAGGAGCATATATACAATAATGACTTGTGTTACATGAAGCTTAAATTTAGCTACAGGAAAAATAACAAATAAAGAAATAAAATGTTTATTCAAAAAGGCTAGAAAGTAAGGTAAGGTGTTGTTATATTATCTAAGTTGATCTTTGGTGTCCTGACATAAAAGAAAGCTGATTTGAAGAAAGAAACAAAAAATTTTGTAGTGTCATAATGAAGATTACACTTGTATGGTCTTAAATGCTTTCGAGTTGTCTGATGGATTACATTAGTTAGACTTGGGCTAGATTGGCAAAAGGTTCTTTCATTATATACTTCTTTTACTTTAATTCTATTATGTCTATTGAAATTTGTTTGTAAGGCTAAATCATTAATAGTCATAAAATTTTTTCAGTGCATGTAACAATATTTGATAATAGTGAGCAACTATAATATGCGGTATTATCTTTGGAAGATTAGTGTTTTCCATCCAAATGAATATTTTGAATATTTGTTTGAGGTCTCGGCTGCATCTTTAAAGTTTGTGATGAAGGTTTTTTTATATCCATTAAGTGAAATATGTTTATTTGATGTTTAACTAAGTTCTTGAAATTTTCTTAATAATTAACTCATTTTCCAGTTTGATTTTCAACTAATACAAGTATAAATGTTTGGAAATCATTTGTAGTCAGTAAATATTGAATGGACAACACTTTTGCTTCAAAAACAAGAGAATGAAGAATGGTAGGCAAAAGCTTTAGGGCCATGACCTTGACCATGAAGAAGAATAGTGGACAGAATGCCCAAATATATGGCTCTAAGTCGTGGCCCTAGTAAGCAACGCCCAACAAGGATTGTTTAGGAATTTCTTTTGTTTCTTCATGACTTTAAAAGGGAAATTCATACCATTTAAAGGAAGAAGTGTTTGGGAGACCAAAAAAAATAAAGGAAAAAATGAAGAATAAAGAAAGAAGAAAAAGAACAAAGGAGACGAAACAAAAAAGAACATTATTGCTTCCAATTAGACTTTTTTTAAGTTTAATTTTTTGTTTACTTGACTTTCTTATTTCAAGATATTGAACTTAATTTCTTTGATTATTTTCTTTTACATTATGAACTAAATTAATTATTTTAGGATTAAGATATAATTAAATCATATAAGATAGATGTTTATTTCTTTGAATTGATTTGAATTAGGTTATATAATTGAGTATTCATATTGTTCTTATTGCTGCTATGTTAATAGGCCATTGATTAAATAAACTGATTATATATTGATACCAAAGAAAAGGTGCTTCATTCCAATGATCATTAGATAAATGCCATTAAGTCTGTATAAGATGGTCATATAATTACATAATGTATTATTTGATTAGAATCTACGAACTTCATGATCTCTAATTATTTGAATTCACATAGGATATAGTAAGTTAATGATTGAGAGATATTTTAATTATCGCCTAAAAAAATCAATGAATATATGTGAGAGTTTTTGTTGGCAACTATTAACTTAATTTTAGTTAATTATAATAGTGAACTAAATTTTGATTGATTTAGGTGAAATCAAAAATGCTTGAAACCATTTTATTTGATTACAACCTTAGTGTTTATCTTGTTTTTGTCTAATTGTTATTTTAGTTAATAAATAAAATTGAGTTTTAATTAGTTTAGATAATAATAAAAGTAGTTAAAATTAATAATTAAATTTTATATAAATAATTATTATAAAAATGATACTTAATTTATTACTTTATTATTAATTAACGATAACATGCTCTTGCATTTATATATTCTTACAACAAATTTGGTGATATTGTTAGGGATTGTCCCATATCTCTCTCTCTCTCTCTCTCTCTCTCTCTCTCTCCCTATAAATATATCCCTATATATATATATATATAGGAAAGCTATTTTGAAGCTTATTTTGAATTTCTTATCTTTTATTCTTTTTATTTTGCTTTCAGGTACTTCTAGCTATTCTATACAAAGCACTGGGAGTAGTTAACTTGTGCCTCTTGATTTTGAAATCGAGGGGAATTATAAATAGAATAGAAAAAGAAAAGAGAAAAGCTTCTTAGTGATCAAATACAATGGTCGAGCATCCCGAGGTAATTGAAAATAAAAAGGCTTTGAGAGATTACATAACACCCAATTTCATGAACAATGTGTTTTGTATAGTTCGTCCAACAATTCAAGCAAACAACTATAAGATTAAGCTACCCATTATCCAAATTGTTGCATCTAATCAATTTGAGGTTTCGTTGAATGATGATTCTATAACTCACATCTTAAGTTTTGTAAAGATATATGATACTTTTAAGAATAATGGTGTCTTCAATGATGCCATCAAATTAAGGTAGTTTCCATTCTCACCGCGAGATAAGGTGAAAAGCTGGCTTATTTTTTTACTTGCAGAGAGTATGACTACTTAGGTAGATTTGGCATTAAAATTCTTGGCTAAGTTTTATCCACCAGCAAAGACATTATAACATTTATTCAACCTGATGTGGAATCATTATATGAAACTTAGAAAAGATATAAAGACATGTTAAGAAGATACCCACATCATGGACTTCCTGAATGGCTTCAAGTTCAGATTTTCTATAATAGATTGAGGAGTTCTACCAAAACTTTGGGAGCAGCACTATCTTAGTTAATTGAAATTAAGTTCATGGTTGCTAAAAAAAATCTTACATGTATTCACCGGTGTTTTTTTTAGAGTGACGTTGAAAATATCTCTCAATTAAAACATCAACTAGTGGACATGTATTTCTATTAGCGGGGTACCTAATTTTGTGGAGCTCAAGGAAGCAAAGAATTTTCTTGAGATCAGGCACTGAGACTGGGTGTAGTGCCTTGGCCTCAACAATAGCTGAAATTGCTTATATCAATTCTCTACTTGCAGAGTTAAGTCTAAAACCACATATAAAATCGGTAGTTTGGTGTGACAAATTTGATTGCAACTAACTGAGAATCCTATTTTTCATGGGAGATCAAAACACATTCAAGTAAATGTGCACTATATCAGAGAAAGAGTAGCAAATGGAGAAATTAAATTGAGACATGTTCCCACTAAAGATAAACTAGCAGATCCAATGATAAAGGCACTGTCAAATGATAGATTTCAAGTGTTGAAGAGCGAACTTGGCATCTTACCAAAAAGCTAAGTTTGAGAGGGAGAGTTGGAAATGGAGGCTAACCTGTTATGCCATCCATCAACCTGCACTACAGCCTGTAGCTTTCAGCCTGAGCTCTTAGCAAGCAATTGATCCCTTAACATCAAACAGTATAGCTGCAGCATAAAGTAAGGGACAAGGCAACGGCATAACAACACACAATGTTTTTGGTAATTATATAAAGCAGTTTGCAAAAATGGCAACTATAATAGTACTAGACTAAATCAAAATCTCTAAAGTTTAGGTTTTCGCTTGTATTTCACTATATTTATGTAACAATCTTCCTTCAATGAATATATAGAATTCTATCAACTTCTGTCGGCTGAAACTTTCGAAGTTTTTATCAAACTTTCACTCTGTAACTTCTTGCCACGAACACATAGCCGATATTACTAGAAAGAAAATAATACTTTAGATCTTAGGCTTATTTTTTATCAAACAGTTCAATCATTTTGATTATGATCTGTATCGGAAATTTCCTAAATTGTTTCTACTTGGTGGTTTGTTTGCATTGATAGTTTTTTATATCCATCAACCTGCATATGCGAGTTGTATTGGGGCTCATTTGCAATTGCCTTGTTTCGGCTTATTTTTACTTGGACCAGACATCCTCTCACTTTACTTGACAGCTAGTGATCCTATTCTCAGGAGTTGTGAATTAAAAATTATAGCCACGTCATCACAAACGAACCCTTAGTCATACCTGCAATTAGTTTTGACTATTTAAATGATATAAATAGAAAGGTAATAAAAATTAGATATTGACGTAGTAGATTTGTTTTTTCATCATATTAGTTTGGTTCAAAGGTCTTTTACACATATATTTGTTCATCTAAATTTTGCTTTTAGATTTTATGGAGAAACCGCTAAACAATTTTAGTATTCCTACATTAGTTTTTAGGGCTGTCATATGTATTTGTACCATCAAAGGTTTCAACAACTAATTCTCTAAAATGGGAAGACATCTTCTGAAAATGAGCACTGGATACCAGAGTCAATGCAGCTAAGATATGTGTATTGCAAGATAACGGTGAAGAAATGAATGAAAAAACCACGGAAAAATTAACAAATCATCTAATGGATGACAGCTTCGAGTAAAAGAATTCTACTTAACAAATCATCTAATGGATGACAGCTTCGGGTAAAAGAATTCTACCCTCTTTGTGCTCTAGCTACTGGGAGTTTCCCTTCTGATTAATGATATACTTGGGCTTAAATGTACCCGAGTTCCACTATGATGAATCAAATTCCTATCGTCTGCTTAATATCCACACGTAAAGAGAGAAATAGCTATTAGTAATAATCTGACCGGGAACAGAGGGCCCTAATCTTAAGGATATTGAGCCTCGGCAATGAATCTATGTTAGATATATTCCACCAGGATGGTTGACAGCTACTCAAGTTTACCATAATTTTCGAAAACACTGGCTCACTTTGGCCAAGAAATGCGAAGAGTTGATTCAAAATTTTATAAAATGGCTGGCAATCACTAGAAAGAAGATGAATTATTTTATTTCTCATGTTCAAAATGATGCCAGTGCTAAAAGATTGGCCTAATACTGCGCGATGTAATAATCAAAGAGAGTATTGCAGGTAGCAGTATTTTTTTGAAAGGTTGTATTACACGGACAGTATTGAAGATTCTCTCAGGTCAGAATTACAATAATTTATCATGTTCTTGGTCACAAGAATAGGAATTTCGCAAATAATGTTAATATTGTCAGATGGGTAGTTTAATATATGTTGACTTAAATTAACACTTTTGCTAAACTGATGTTACCAGCGTTGGAATTGTTTCTTATTTCCAGCTTAACTCATGTGAAGCTAAACCTTATTCTCTGATTAATGCATGTGAAGATTCATTATTAGGATGTGAAAGATGTTGTTGATTAACATTGTCATGGGGTGTACTTATAGCAAGCCCCCTCTTTATGCTAGCTTTCCAGGAATTATTACTTTACACATGCTATCATTTGCACTTATTATGTTCTTACTCAACATTCATGTTAGCCATGAGTATATCTTAACAGTCAAAAGACAATAATGCTTGGTGATATGTTATCAAGTAAGGAATTTTGATGCTATTAATTGCTATAACTCACTGTAGTCAATTACTGATCCCATTGCTTTCTCATTCAATCAGGTCAAGGGAGTCGTGAACGCATAGATTGCTGTAAATCATCCACAAATCTCGATGCATCTATGCTTTTTTGCTGCAAAAGAAGTCAAAGAAACGAACTGTAGTTTGCTTTATTGCTTAAAATCATGTTACTGTATAAACTTCGGCTTGAAGGAAAAGTGCAGGATGTGAGAAAATGTTGTCGGCTACATTTTCATAATAAAAATTGTTAATCTCTTCAAATTTTAGCAAACGAAAACGACATGGCTTGTCGGTATTAGTTAGTTCAACTAGTAACATCTCGTATAGTATCGGAGTCAAATCCGTCTCACCCCATTGAAAAAAATAATGATAAAAGCTGATATGGGGTTCAGTCTCCTTTATCCTGTTACTGATTCCAAAATTGTGGTTCCAGATTTATTAGACAACTAAAGGCAGTTGAAGCAGAACCTCAAAAGTTGACATCCTGGAGTAGAAGTGGTGGTAACAACTTTTGTTTAGCTTATTGTGGTGTCTGTAGCTTTGTGATTTGTTTGGACAAAATAGTGTTGTAGTAGCAAATAGTTTATGTTAAATATTATAGCGCTACCAAAAGTGGATGCGGGCTTTGCTTTTACACTAAATGGAACCCAGCCACAAGCCATGCTGCTCAATCCCATCCTTGTGAATCTGTCTAGTGTTAGATTAATGATATAATAAGATTTAGTCATCCGAATCTTTGTAATCCATTAACATATGTTTTGGCTGGGAAATATAACCACTTTCGGTCTTCATTGGATTACAAATAATATTAACAATTGACAATAATATTAAAAATTATAAAATGTTTATAAAATTTTTTTTTTTTAATAAATTAACGTTGTAAAATATTATATAGCCGTGACAAAAAAGAGCGAGTTGTTTGCTGGTGGTGGTGGTGGCGGGGGCATGGCCTGAAACGCAACAAAAGGAGTTCATGGATTTGGGTTGTTAACTTATCGTGCGGATTCCGATGATAAATAACGGCGATTATTGTCGGGATATGTCGGCCGAATCTTTCTGATTCTAATTCTGGGCCGCCGCCAATCATTAGTATTTCTACTCTCATGAGTTAATCAAAGAATTTGTTTTGTTGTTAGCCACAAGCGGTTATGGTATATATAGTGTTTATCTCCAGTTTATTACAAAGTTGGAAATCTCTGCTATGTATTAGACGTAATTTAACCTTTATCTTTTTGTTCAAGTAAATAATATTATTCATTCCAAATAACAAAGCAAAACATAAGGTTCGAAAGGAAGGAACTGATACTTCCTAACAAAAATGTAAAGATAAAAGATCCTGTATTCAAAATTTATTTGAACTCCAAAAGTTATAACTTTTACTTTAATTAGTAGCTACTATAAATTATCTTTAAAACAAAAAAAAAAAAAGATTTTTTATTATAACTATAAATTAAATCTTAATTTTAAAAAGTTTATGATATTATAGGTAAAATTTTAAATTATTTAAAATTTAATTGTAATTGATGTGGTATAATTTTATCCATCATCAATGAAAAATTTTAATTTTATTTTATTTTATTTCTAAAATTGTTGTTACAATTTTTAAGCTCAAAAAATTTAACTAAAATGTCTGGAATAGTAATCATCTTTGATATTTTATTTTAAACACTATTAACTTTGACTATAACTTACTTAAATTAATAATTTTTTTATTATTGTTTCTAAACTCTATTATAATTATGTTAATACCAACCACTAAAATCTTAAAATTATTTTGTAATTAAATTATTTTATTTGAAAAAAAAAAAGGCACACTGTCACCACTATTAAAGACATTATCTTTTATGCATAACAAGATTCTAATTTAAAAATTAAATCATAAATATGGAGAGACAGAGACAGAATGCTTTATATTATTACAACGTAGTAGGCAAATTTTACTTTTATCATATTCTGTTCCATAATCTAAAATAAAAATCTAAATGAATTCCGACAAAGCGAGAGAATAATAATTTTCTAAAACCGAAATTAACGGCGGTGCTTTTACTTCCGCCATGGTTACCCCCTTGTCTATTTGCTCCCCACACCCTCATGCCAACCATTATTTTTTTTAATTGGAATATTAACAGATAGGTTCCTCATATTTATAAAATAATAAATATGTATATTTCTATTAAATTATTGCAAATAGGTCCCTTCTAAGTTTTAAGTGAAATGTACTCTATCTATGTCAAGGACTGATTTATCAAATCTGCCAAACTATATCCTTGTTCTTTGTTTCATCCAAACAACAGGGACTGATATGTTGTTCGTTATCGGTCTGCTAATTCTAGCACTTGGGCTTCCGATTTGACTGAATTTTAAAAATGACACGTCAGTAGGCGTCTGTCAGTCTCCGGTGATGCCACAGACCTTCAAGGGAAAACGGCCATTTAACCTATAACATAAAATAAAGAAAGAAGGAAAGTGATTGTGTTGTGTGCAGGAGATTGTTATGACAGAGAGAGACAGTCAAGGCAGAGGCTAGTCATCTTCCTTTTGTTTCCTTTGGTTTTAGTTTTAGGGTTTGAGATCTTGTCACATAGCTGAATCTAAGCCCTTAAAAGCGGTAGAATAATCTCATTATCCTTGTCTCCATCTTTAAACTTCCAAAAATCCATCATTTTTTATCTTGGTTTTATCGTTTTTCACTAAAACAACAGAACTCTCATTTTCAGGTTCTGCTTTTGTTTTTTTCTTCCTTCGTCTGGGTATTTTTAATGGTGTTTTACTGTTATTTGGGTCTGTTGGGCTCAAGTTTATGTAGGTTTTCAAGGTGCATTATTTTTATTTTGTTGGTTTTTTTTTTTTTTTTGGATAATTTAAGTTAGGTTGTCTATGGATCATGTAAAAATTTGCATTGTTCTTGTTTTGTGTTTTGTCGGTGTGGCTTACAGTGTCACAGATCCCAATGACTTGAAAATTCTAACGGATTTGAAGAATGGTTTGGATAATCCAGAGCTTCTCAAATGGCCAGCTAATGGGGATGATCCCTGTGGCCCTCCTCCATGGCCTCATGTATTTTGTTCTGGTAACAGAGTTACCCAAATTCAAGTTCAAAATCTTGGTCTCAAGGGTCTTCTTCCTCAAAACTTCAACCAGCTTACAAAGCTCTACAATTTAGGTCTTCAAAGAAACAAATTTAATGGAAATTTGCCCAGTTTTAGTGCGTTATCAGAATTGGAGTTTGCGTATTTAGATTTCAATGAATTTGATACCATTCCGTCTGATTTCTTTGATGGACTTGGTAGTATACGAGTTTTGGCTTTGGATTATAATCCTTTTAACAAGACTACTGGATGGTCTATTCCTGATAGTTTGTCAAATTCAGTTCAGTTGACAAACCTTTCTTTGATAAATTGTAACTTGGTTGGGCCAGTGCCTGATTTTTTAGGCACATTGCCATCTCTTGCGGCACTGAAGCTGTCTTATAACAGATTGTCTGGTGAGATTCCTGCTAGCTTTGGTCAATCTTTGATGCAGATTTTGTGGTTGAACGATCAAGATGACGGAGGCATGGTTGGTCCAATCGATGTGGTTTCCAAAATGGTTTCTTTGAATCAACTATGGCTTCATGGTAACCAGTTCACAGGGACTATCCCAGAAGATATTGGAGGATTGTCGTCGTTAAAAGATCTAAATCTCAATAGTAATCAGCTTGTTGGGTTGATCCCTGAGAGCTTGGCCAATATGGAGCTGGATAACTTGGTCTTGAGCAATAATCTCCTGATGGGTCCAATACCAAAATTCAAGGCTGGTAATGTTACTTATGATTCCAATTCATTTTGTCAATCTAAACCCGGGATTGCATGTGCCCCTGATGTTAATGTATTATTGGATTTTCTTGGCGGTGTGAATTACCCCATGAATCTTGTTTCTCAATGGTCTGGTAATGATCCATGCCAAGGACCATGGTTGGGATTGAGTTGCAATCCAAATTCTAAGGTTTCTATTATCAATTTGCCTAGACAAAATCTCACTGGCATGCTTAGCCCTTCAATTGTGAACTTAGATTCACTGATTGAAATTAGGCTTGGAAGAAACAGTATAAATGGTACAATTCCGAAGAATTTAACAGAATTAAAGTCTTTAAGATTGTTGGATGTCAGCAACAACAACATCGAGCCCCCCTTGCCTGAATTTCATGACAGTGTGAAGCTTGTCATTGAGGGAAATCCTCTTTTGGCTGGTGGAAAGAACCATAGTCGGGCACCTAGCTCCACTGTTAGCACTCCTCCCTCTGCAAGTCCAGGATCTCCATCAAGCAGCACATCCTCAGGCAGTGGCCAATCACCGTCATCTGATGAAAGTCCAGCTTCCCCAATTGCAGACCGTAGCCCTTATCCTTCCACTTCTTCCATCCAAGTACAGTCCCAACATAAAAGTTCCAAAATATTGAAGCCACCAGTTGTGGCGGGAATAGCAGTTGGCATAATTTTGGTTCTTGTGGCTATTCTTCTCTCTATCTGTTACTGTAAGAAGAGGAAAAACAATCCGGAGGCTCCTAGTTCTATTGTGGTTCACCCAAGAGACCCATCTGATCCTGGAAATATGGTTAAGATTGCTGTTTCGAATAACACAACAGGAAGCTTATCCTCTCAAACTGCTTCTGGTTCTGAGAGTAATAATAGTGGTGCAACAGAGAACTCTCATGTGATTGAGTCAGGGAATCTGATCATATCCGTGCAGGTTCTTCACAAGGCTACTAAGAATTTTGCAGAAGAAAATGAGCTTGGCCATGGTGGATTTGGAACTGTTTATAGGGGTGAACTTGAAGATGGAACGAAAATAGCTGTCAAGAGAATGGAGGCTGGCATGATGACCAATAAAGCATTGGATGAATTTCAGGCTGAAATAGCTGTTCTTTCTAAGGTTCGACATCGGCATCTTGTGTCTCTATTGGGTTATTGTATTGAAGGCAATGAGAGACTTCTGGTGTATGAGTACATGCCTCATGGTGCCCTAAGCAGACATCTTTTCCATTGGAAGAGCCTTTATTTGGAGCCTCTATCTTGGTCAAGGAGGCTGAGCATTGCCTTGGATGTTGCTAGAGGAATTGAGTATCTCCATTGTCTTGCTCACCAGACCTTTATACACCGAGACGTCAAATCTTCCAACATTCTTCTGGATGATGACTTTCGGGCAAAAGTTTCAGATTTTGGATTGGTGAAACTTGCGCCAGATGGGGAGAAGTCTATTGTCACTAGGCTTGCTGGCACATTTGGATACCTTGCACCTGAATATGCTGGTAAGATCTCTTATTTCAAAACCGTGATCATATTTGCATTACTGGCCATGATTCTGAGTATTAAAAAAGTTTATAAAATTGTATTCTTTATAACTGTATGAAAATTATTTTTGCAATGCAAATGCATCTAAGTTTTCTGCAGTTTTGAGTCTATAATGGCAAAGTAGTGGCTTTCCAAGCCCTGTTTTGACATTTGTACCTATTTTCAGGTCTCAAGATTTGCTGATTCCTCATTGTATGGATGAAGACTTCATTGAATGAAATATAAATGAAAAGGCCTTTTGATTAATTTTTCTGTTAAATGGGAATAGTGCAATAGTTATAAGTTGGTTTCCCATGACACAACCAAGTAGACAAAACAATAGAATTCCACATTGCACGATATAGGAATAGCTAATGATAGACATTGTATGCTAAGTTTTTCGTTATTATTATAGTTATCATCATTTGTATATTTGTGACATTGATGTTACTCTTGTTATTCTTCTTCCTATGATAGTTGTCATGTTCTATTTTGAGTGACGCCTATCTATGCTTCACATATCAAATGGATATCCTTCCCTTTTAAACTGTCTAAATTTTTGATAAATATGCACCAGTTCTTGGTCAAGGTCCACTGGCCAGGGTGTTTGACAATCCACGAGGCTAATCTTTTTGAATTTTTATTGACCTGCCAAAGAGCATTCACGTTGAGATCAAGAATTAATTACATTTTCAGCAATTCTTGATTCTAAACAACTAAGCTGCATCCGTATACTTCTTTCTAGATAAGAAATAGAGTTAAGCAATATGACTTATGATTCCTAATTTATGTATATCCTCCTGTGGGTCTGAACTGTTGGATTATACTTGAAGTTTCCAGGTGCCAATTTTTATAACCACCAAATGGTTGGAATCTTTGGGATATAGCCTTTAAGATTATTTCAAAACTTTTTCTGATTTCTTTAGTGGTTTCATAATCCCAACTGTGATGTGTTTCAGTGATGGGGAAAATCACAACGAAAGCTGATGTGTTCAGCTATGGAGTGGTTTTGATGGAACTTTTAACTGGGTTGACAGCACTTGATGAGGAGCGCTCTGAAGAACGCCGGTACTTGGCTGAGTGGTTTTGGCGAATCAAATCAAGTAAAGAGAAGCTTATGGCAGCCATTGATCCAGCAATTGAAGCAGATGAAGGAACCTTTGAGAGCATTGCCATCATAGCTGAACTGGCTGGACATTGCACTGCAAGGGAGCCATACCATCGTCCTGATATGGGCCATGTGGTGAATGTGCTGGCTCCACTTGTTGAGAAATGGAAACCAATTAGCGATGAATCAGAGCGTTATTCTGGAATTGATTTCAGTCTACCACTTCCCCAGATGTTGAAGGTTTGGCAGGAAGCAGAAAGCAAAGAAATCACCTATTCCAGTCTCGAGGACAGCAAGGGAAGCATACCAGCTAGGCCAACGGGATTCGCAGATTCCTTCACTTCTTCTGACGGCCGATGAGTAAGTCAATTCTAGAGCAGTGAATGGTGAATCGTGCCAGAAAATTTCATCAAATATGTTGCTCATTATACCCATTCGTGTCAGTAGATTTCACGTGGTTTGCAGATATTACTTCGTCAAGCATCAATATAGGTTACTGCATACCATACTAGACGATTAAGTGTTCATTATACTTCATATGAGCGTTTGGGATTGATTTCTTTCTTGATTACGCGAACACTGCCTCATTGATGTAGATAGATATCGATGGTGGTTTCATATTTTCGTTGATTACTCTGTAATGCCGTGTGTTTCTCATTTTAATTAATAAATCATTGATGTCAGTTTAAAATACCAACTTCATGTCATTCATATCTCTCCTTTGGCATTTCCTTTGGTAAATCATAGAATTGAAGGAAAGATGAAAAAGGTATAGATATCAATTATACAGGAGTTTGTTTTCTGGTACAGAAATTGAAGGGCATTTGCGCCATCAGCATGAGATGATTGCTTCAACCGTCTCATTCAACCTCTGCACATTATTATTGCAAAAGAACAAGGAAATACAAACCAAGAATAAAAATAAAAATAAAAAATAAAAATAGCCTAACATACCATCTATTTTCTAGAAATTCGAATATGGAACTTATTTTTAAAACGAATAACATAAAAAAAAAATTATCACGAGCTTTCAATGTTGTCTCATTGATTTATTGGACTCTCCAGGCAACACCTTACAACGTTACAGGGTTCGCATGAAAGGATATCTCGTAATCATTTTTCAGCAATTGTATCATTTCTTATCTCATCAATACTGGTTTACCACAGGAGCAGCATCAATCACCTTTTTAAATTAGAGGTGGTAACATGAATCTTGGTACAATTATTCTATACAAATTGGAAATAAATAAATAATTTTAAATTTTAAAATTTGAATATGAATAATAAATATATTATATTTGTATCACTTATTTAATAATTATATCATATTCATATTTAAACTATTATATTCATTTATTTAATTAAAATATAAATAATAAACAAATAAAAAAATTATAAATTAATTTGTGTCATAAACAAATAAAAATATTTTTTCAATTTATTTATGATTTAGTTATGATTTATTTACGATCTATTGTTTAAATGAATCATCTCAATTTATTTATGATTCATTTTTAATTTGTTTATAATTCGTTTACAATCCGTTTATTTATCGTGTTTAAACGAATCGTATTCCAATTATTCTTTAATAAATAAATTGTATCTGTTTTTAATTTTTTTGACACAATTAATAAATGAATCGAATTCGAATATACCTCTATTTAACACAACATAAATACGATATAATAATTTGATTTGTCACTCTTATTTTAAATTATACAAATTTTTATATTAATTATTAACTTTTAAATTATTAACATATTAAAATTGAAAAAAATAAATACTTAAAATATATTAATTAAAGACATTAAATAAATAATATATATATATGTGTGTGTGTGTGTGACTCTAATTAATAAGATGTTTATTTTATTTAATTCAAATCTTTTAAAATTTAAAGATAGAGAATAAATATAAAAATTATTGTGATGGTAGAATACTGTTAATTCTTCTCCTAATTTATATTTTATATTGCAAGTTAAAAAGTCAAATCATTATGGGAGAGTGGTTCGGTACGTGTTTTCAATATTTTTTTTAATTGACATTTTATATAAAATTTTAATTCTATTTTGATATTTTTCAGAGTTTAAAAATAGAAATGAAAAATGTGTAATAGACCTAAAAAAAAAAAAGAATGAGGCCGGACATGCCCTCTATTTTTTCTAAACAACTAAGGATTCATAAGTAAGGAAAGGAAAGGAATAAAATAAAATCCCCCCGTTAAAACCATGCACTTTTTAAAATCTTCAAAGATATTTTAGGAGTAAATACTATTTTTATCATAAAAGTTATTTCAAAATCAAGCTCAGTAATATGATAAAATAATATATGAATAATAAAATTTAAAAATAAAAATAAATTAAATTATCTTTAAAATGATAATATTTTTTTATTGTATTGTGAAAATTACGAGTATTTGATAATTTTGTTATAAGTGACTCTATTTATTTTCTAAAATATTATATAAATATTTATTCCTTGATAAAGAAATAAAAATTATTATAAAAATATTTCGAATATAATTTACTATCAAGAAAAATTTAAGTTAATTACATATAAAAATATTATTATTATTGACACCCATCCAAATTCAATAAAAACCCATTTAATGTTTAACTGTCTACCTTAAATTCTAAACTGTTTCTTCAAAATATCCAATCTAATTCATCAAAAAGTACTTTTAAAGAAAGAACCAATATTGGTGAAGATCCCAACCATAACATAATAATTATTTTATTTTATTTTTTCTTAATGTAATATAGATTTTAAAAACTTTTGGTTTCCACAGTCTGAAAATTATCCAATAGCTTTTACCACAAGCAAAATACTCTCTATCTATGTGTGTGTGTAATAGGTTAGAATGAGATGCATTTTTAAAAAAAAGAAAAAAAAAGAAGAAGAAGCAAATCAAAATTTCACATTATTTGTATGCCACCATCTGTAGGCTTTTTAAATCTGGGCAAATGATTGAAGAAATTCAAAATGAGAGTTATTTAGGTGTTGAAAAGGGTGTATAGAGTAAACTTTAATTTTAAAATTTACTTAAATAGTGTTCAAATTATTTTTTAAAATACAAATGCAACCACCTTTTTAATATTTATTTAATTATAATTGATAGAAAAAAAACTTTCTCCTCCGTTGGATTCAAAGGTTGCAAACAGCATGGGTGAGATTGATAGATTGGGGCACAATAATAATTCCCCAAATTTTATATTCGTTGCTGTAAGAAGTGCAACTTCGTTTATCATTCAAACGGTATTTTGAAGAAATGTAACTCTCCCGCCTTGACAACAGCTCTCTCGCACCCACCCCTTTCTTCCGCACGAAAACCCGGATAATTTCAGTAATCAAAACCTCACAACAAAACCCCCCGAATCTCCTTCCAAACTAACAACAACAAGTACGCCATAGACTCCACCGTCCAATGGACCTCTTCTGCATCTCGCCACTGCCGCGATGGACAATTTGCTGAGCGGCTTTAGTGTTCACTCGCATGAGACTATCTGTGGTCGACCCAAATCACATCACTTTTGTTACACTTATTTCGGGTTGCGCTGTGTTTCCATCTGAATTTTCGTCTTTTGGTGCTCTGATGCATGGACTTGTTTGTAAACTTGGGTTGGACAGAAATAATGTGAAGGTGGGGCATGGCACTTTTGGAAATGTATGCAAATTTCGGTCGTATGGATTTGGCCAACATACTTTTTGATGGGATGAGAATGAAGTATTCATTTTCTTGAAATACAATGGTTGATGGGTACGTGAAGAATGGGAATTTAGAATATGCGGTAAAGTTATTTGATGAAATGCCTATTAGAGATGCGATTTCTTGGACTGCGCTGATTAATGGATTTGTTGAGACAGGGTACTGTGATGAAGCATTGGAGTGCTTTTAAGAAATGCAGATTTCTGGGTTAAAGCCGGATTATGTAACCATAACTGCAGTTCTTGCTGCATGTGCCAATAATGTTGGGACTCTTGGTTTAGGCTTGTGGATACATCGTTTCGTTTTAAAGCAAGACTTCAAAGACAACGTCAGGGTGAATAGTTCTTTGATCGATGTGTATTCTAGATGTGGCTGTATTGAGTTTGCGCTTCAAGTTTTTCAGAAGATGCAGAAGCGAACATTGGTCACTTGGAACTCAATCATTGTGGGATTTGCAGTCAACGGCTTTGCAGAGGAAGCTCTCGAGTATTTGGATTTGATGCGGAAAGAAGGGTTCAAGCCAGATGGAGTCAGTTTCACAGGAGCACTAACTGCCTCTAGCCATGCTGGTTTAATTGAAGAAGGAATTCAATACTTTGATGTTTTGAAGAAAGTATATAGAATGTCTCCCCGGATTGAGCATTATGGGTGCATGGTCGATCTTTACAGCCGAGCAGGAAAATTGGAGTATGCATCAAATCCATTGCTAGCAGAAAGAAGTTATGGTCTAATTAACAATTCTAAACTGGTTGAATATATTGAATACAATAAATACAATTTGGTATGTTCAGCGTGAATTTTAGCTATTTAACGTATTAAACAAATTTTATTGAGGCAAGAAAATTTACTTTCACTAGTAAAGGGCGATTATTTTACCTGGCAGGAACACCCCATAGACAACAAAATAATGCAAACAGGTGCAAAGGAACCACCTCAACTCTAAAGGCAGTCGGTATGAATTTATGAGGGTTGAAAATGATTTACTTGGGACGAAGAAGTGGAGAGATTCTCGAGCGAGTTTCACGGTTCCCCTTGCTTATATCATCCACTCCATAATTAACTATAGAATTCGTATTTCCAATAATTAGAAAATTTTCTGACTTATTTTTTTATTAATTAATTTTTTTTTTATTTTGATAACAAAAATCAATTTTATGGACTAGGTAATATCATATATTGTCTTACTTAACAAGAAATAAAAATAATAATAATTACTATTTTAAGAAATTATAAAAAAATGTAGAGGTAATAATATTTTGTAAAGTAAATTATTTTTCTATTTTTATTTTTGTTTATTACTTATTACACAAATTTTTCTCGAAGTAAAAATTCCAGCCAACCAAACACAATATTAATATAATACAAATAATTATATTGATTTAATTAAACAGGTTTAGTTTGAGAGTATTGAATTTTAAACCAGAATAATGCTGGTGTGTGTCAGCATCTGAAATTTCAGCTCCAGTTGAAACGGCTAACAAAGAAAATCGCAAATGAACCCTTTCTCATAATAAGTCGTGATTGATTGTATCATCTGTACGAAAGCAATAGAAAGGCAAAAGGACAAAAGAGAAAGAGAGAGAAATCAACGAGTGTCAGTGAGTGGAGTCTTGGTTTCCATAATAGTACACTGTATTAGCAGCAAATCAGAATTATAAATTATTAAATTGGATCATCGTCATCCTCTGGCCTGGCCCCCCTTATTTCAAAACTTCACCGGACTGCTCAAATCACCCAGCATCAACCTCAAAGAGTGTAAAAGGAATCTGTCTCTCCAACAACTTCTACTTCAGCATTATTCGTACGATTTTATTTACCCCAACACATACATATTACGTGAGAGTTTTTGAATTTTGAATATACCAACCTTAGTCGGAAGTTAATAGCTTTACGAAAAATTATAAAAATAATAATAATAATAATAATTTTATAAATAATTATGCAAATTAAATTAACTTATAATACTCAACATGAATACAAGTCAAATAAGAATCATAAAAATGTTTATAAGTTGAAATAATTATACTAAAAAAAATATTAAAATTTAATTATTATTATTATTATTGTATTAGTCCATTAAAAGGTAGTTGATTCACTTATTTGTCTTTGCCAAATTATCAATTGCAATTGTGATATTTGTATCATGGTATGTTTGCCAATGAGGTACAATAATTTAAGTAATCAATATTATAAAATAATAACATTAATTATTAATTATAAATGAGTATGTACTTAATAAATATTAACTATCAAATAAAAATTAGTATTTATTAAATATGTTAATAGATATATTTTAATTTTTTAAGAAAAATAATTTTATTCATTCACTAAAGTTTGACTATTTTTTTGTTGTTTCAAGCACTATACTATAATGAATATCTTTTTAATTGTAAAAATTAAGATGATAATTTTATATGTAAATTTTAAAATATATTACTATCACGGGACAAGTTGATTTATCTCTTAATGGATTTGAAACAAATTTAAAAAAAAAAAATTAAAACTTGTAAAGGGTTTAGAATGGGTACATAGCCACAAATACTCGCAACAATTTTTATTTTTATTTTTTACTATTTTTGACATGAAAAACTAAGGCAATGTTAGAAATCATTGTTAGAAGTCATTTGCTCATCCTTCACTGAACATCCCGCTTAGCCAAACACACATTATGATGGCATAGATAAAATATGTTGAAAGTTGATTTACACCGTTACTGATCAAAATAGAAGTTCACTGTTTCTAGCTCACGTTGCCATATATATTGCTGTTACTTAGCTTGATACTGAATCAATCTCCTTTTCCATTGCAACATATCAATTATTGAATGTACTACATTTTGGGAGTTTAATTTCAGATCTCAATTTTGGTGTTGGTGTAGTATTAATACTGTTCAGACAGCCTATAGTATTGCATTTTTTTGTTCCCATAGAGACATGCTCTTCCTTGCCCTTAGCCTTTGTACTGTTGGGTTCTTCTCATTAATTTGTTGAACCTAATGCAATTTTATTTCATTACATGCAATTCAATATAGTTTCCTTTTCCCTATCAACACTGTCCACGCATTATTGTAATTGTATATAAGAAATTGCATTGCTTCTATCATATCGTGGCGAGATTGTTGTTGTCAAAGTTACCATCATCATCATCATCGGCATATATTGATTATTTTTTATACTAATAAAGATTTGTTCTTCGTTATTTTACATATTATTATTCGCTATTGTAAAAATCATGTTGAGTAAGCATTCACTATAGTTGAGTAAAATGAAAATGTGAACATGATAACTATTATTTTAAACTTAAAAATTTATAGAATTTTATTTTAAATTTATAATAATTTATACATTAATTTGTAAAATAATTATATATTTTTTATGAAATTATTGTGATCAATTTTATTTTATGTTAAATGTGGTTGATATTTTAAGTAACTAATATATTTTATTTTGAATTAATACTAAAAATTTATAATTTTAATTAGATAATTTATCAATTTAAATTTAATAGTTAATAATAGTAAAGTCTAGTTAGAAATACAAAAAATTTATTAAAAACTCACAAATATTTATATAGATTTAATAAATATTAAGTACTAATTTAAATAAATTTAAAAAAATAAATAATCAATGCCTATTTGAGAATCGTTGACTTTCATTATCCTCTTGCTCTTTACTCTACATGAAAAAAATTAATTTTTAGTTAAATTTAAATTAATTATATAAAATAAAATTAAAAAAAAAAAAAGAGGAGGTATTTTTTATACTAATTTTAAATAAATAAATAAATAAAGATTTGAAAATAAATGGAGGATATTTATTAAGTCCGTTGACGTAAGAACAAACAAAATAAACAACGCAAAAGGAATCGAAGCATAACGGTTCCTACATATGATATCGTACGGCTGTTAATTGACAGTAGCATCAACACGACGTCATGTTCTTAAGATACGATCACGTTGGCACGTGCTTGAGATCACCTGTCACGTGTTGCAATGACGTGGTAATGACGGTTAATCAAGACGGCGCCGTCAGCATAATCTAAATCTCTCTGAGTATATTGATTGTATTTTTACGGTGTTTTAATCATTCCTCTTAAAAATGGCTGCATAAGCCATCATTTGCCATATTTCTCGTTTTCTATAAATTGAGCCTCTTTTTTAACAGTTTAATCATACCTTTCTCCTTTCTAATGCTAACCATTTCTTGTGGTTTCTTCTGAGATTTCACTCGTACATATTAATGGCTTCCAAATCAAAGTTTTCCTCCGTTGGTTTACGGTTTCTCTTCTGCACTCTCCTGGCTTCAGTGCTGCTCTTGTGCTTACTGGTCATGCAGGAAAAGCCTGGTCTGCCTTTCTCTCCTTCTTTAATTTAATCCCAGCTGCAATAAGTTAAAATGGTTTTTAACAGTTGCCGTAGTTGGTTTTTTTGCAGATTGTGTTGCTGGGCGCTATTTTGGAGGAATGGAAAAGCTAAACAGAAAGGTTTACTTTACAGTAGTGGAAAAGGAGTTTTTCTTTTTCTTTTTTTGGTTTTTGATACAAGGTTTACTATATTTCCTCTATATTAAATTAATAATAGTTGTTAATGCATATATATGCAGCGTTTGAGTGTGAAAGAGTTGGCTAAGGGTGGTCTGAAAGAAAAGATGGTGGGTGAGGAGTTAAGGATGGTTCCCTCTGGCCCTGACCCTTTGCACCACAATGCCAATCCGAAAAAGCCACGAACTCCATGAATGTTGCAGCCAAAAGCTAGCTCTTACTGTAGCTAGAAAGTCGAAACTTTGTTTTTGTATTAATCTGGTTTTGCCAACAATGGAGGACAGTATCTGCATCTACTATACAGATGTTCTTTTTTTGGGGGTCTAGATGTAAAGAAAGTTATGCTGTATTCTCGTTTTGCCTTATGTTCGGTTTTGGAAAGCAATTAAAATATTGCTGTCTCTCTGCACGGCAATGTTGTATAAAAGCAAATATATGCATATGATCGTCTGGTTGTATATAAGTTCCTTGGTTTACTGTATACAAAAGTTTTAATATTTAATCATACGACAACAAAGAAAACAAGGAGAGGAAGCTAACACTAATAATCATACGACAACAAAGAGTAAGAAGAGGAAGCTAGCACCAAGTCAAACGGAAATGAAAAAGAAGTGAAAAGTAAATTGAAGAAACTAAGCAGAGTATGGAAACAGCTGGTGAAATGACAGTGGATGTCAGGGTTTTGGAGGAGAGTTGACGGTGATAATGATAGTCAGAGTCACAGTCAAGTTGGACTGTACGTGGGTCACAGCACCTTTGTGGATTGGAATGGAAGAGAATCAAAAGTACTGCAATAACTAACCTTGATCTGCCATTCCAAATTAATCTATTCGTATGACGCATGAATAAGTAAGATCCAACAGTAACCGTGATGATGCTGGGATGATGACTAATTTGTGGATTACAGGGAGAGCGATTAGTATTTGTAACCTGACAACTTCCATAAAGTAAGTTTTGAAAACAGAAACCATTGACCCCAGAAGAATTGCAAATTAAAGAGAGAGAGAGAGAGAGAGAGAGAGAGGCAGTAGGAGTATTTATAACTCAAACTACTTCCACAAAGTGATTTTTCAAAAAGCAGAAATGGTTGACCCATTAGGGTAATAAAAAGATAGGAAGTTTGGAATCTATTATTGTAATTAGTATTCCGATTGGAAGGTCTTGGTGAAGTTGATGGAGTTAGAATCAGAATAATACTGTAAACTTTGAGTAGTTTTATGTAAAGAGCCTCTAGTGACTTAAAAGATTTATATGTGAAAATTTCAGAGGCAATGGCATGTAGCTTCATACACCAACCAATCCAGTAATTATCATATATATATATATATATATATATAGAGAGACAGATAGATATATAGATATAGCCATCTTGAGTTAAGACGCAGAAACTGAATTGTTTGTTGTAATATGGTATGTTATGTTGCTGAGTTCTGATCAATTATATATCTTTTCAATCGTTCATGTATTATATATTCTGTTGTAACTCTCTTGTTTCTTTATCTTCGCAATACTAAACTGCCCACTGATTTGTGTGTAGTGACGGTTTTACGGTTAATTTAACTAATATTATACGTACAAATTGCATTCATCTATAGCACTATTATGTTTAATATAATTCTTTTTTACTCTAATAAAATTATAAAAAAAAATTAATAATAGTATAACACTGTTAACTTTTATATTAATTTGTATAAATAAATGTGTATAAGAGTATATAAATATAACAATACAGTTAATTTAAAATTAATTAATTATAAAAATAATTAAGATAATAATAATAATTTAAAACATATGATTCCTATTATACACAAATCTTTATTAAATATTTATAATTCCTCCTTATACAACAAAATAATCAAAACATAATTCTTCTTTTTGGTTAAATTTATTTAGAATTTAACATCTAAAACAAGTATAGCAAATAAGTAATAAATAGTAATATAAACAGAGAAACATACTAATCACATAATATAAATATTTATATGAAAAACTCTTGTATAAGAACGATAAGATAAAAATTTATTATATAAAAAATTATTATAACTACATGTTAATAATTTTTTTTCACACCCAAATTACTATTACACTCAATAATATCCAATAAATCATCACTTCTCCCATAAAATATATCTTCTTTAAAAATTAGTATTTTATCTCAATAGATCTCATTTCTTTCTCATATATTTTCCTCACACTCAAAACTTAATTACACCCAAGTCTCAATAAATTTTACTATTTATAAAATTTGTTTGCTTCAAAATATATTGTCTCAATAAATCTGATTGTTTGTTTCATAAATTTGTTTATTTCAAAAGTTAGTACTATCTATAGATTAATACTAAATCTATTAAATCTCAATAGATCTTACTCTCACAATAAATCATCTACAAATTAATACTAAATCTTAATAAACTATGTATAGCTACTAGATACTCCTTCCACAAGCAACCATCTATTATTCGAAACACATTATAAATTGTGAATTATGAATTGTGTGTTATATAATATTGTTTCATAACTGATCCCAACATGTAATAACCTATTTTTTTTAAAAATAAAATTTTCTGTTCTTGTGCAAGTTACATTACACTTGAATAAATAAAACTAAAATAAAAATTCTTCTAAAATAATGAAACTTCTAATAAAACATATGTTAGTGAACTTTCTAAATATTTGAAACATAAATTCTTACTAAAAAAAAAAAGAGAGTCATATATACCAATAGAATTAAAAATTTATAAAATAAAAACTTTTTTATTTTATTTTATTTTATTTATCTATTTACTTTTTGCAAGGTAATAGAAAGAATATATATATATATATATATATATATATATATAAAGAGAAGACCACATGAAAACAAAAAGATAAGAGATGAAAGAGTTAAAAAAAATGATGAAAGGAGAGGGCTGAGAGGAGAGAAGGGAGAAAAAAGAATATTAATATTTATTTAAAATTGAAAAATAAAAATAGAACATTTTTGGGAATGTTATCTTAAGGCAATATTTTAAAATAGTTAATAATAAATAAATGAATGTTATTGTTAATATATATATATATATATGTATAGTTATAAAATATAATTGTATAATTTAACATATTAAAATAATAATTAAAAATGATTCTGTTTAATAAATAAATAAATAAATAAGAAATTATTTATAAAACTAAAAGTAACTCTTATCACTCTCCTCCTATGTACAAATGATCTCTCATGTTACGAATGAATAGCTGTTAATTATGATATATCAACAAGTGGAAACTCGTTCAATTAATTGATAATTAAGTTTAAAATTTAATAGTGACAATTAAATGGAAGGATGGATTGGATTGCTTGTTGCACATAATTCTTAATGTTTTTAAAATTTTTTATTATATATTTAAGTTTGAAAGGTATTAACATTCAAAGGTGAATATATAAATTATTATATTACCCTTTTTTTAAAGCATGGGATTTATAAATTGTCAAACTTATTTTTTAAAACAAAAAGTGTTGATTTAATCATATGTTATAAAATTTTTTAAGTTGTTAAATACAATATTAACAAACTTCACATTTCTATAATCTTAGAAAACACATAAGGAACATAAAAGATAGATATCATTAACAACTTTTTTTAAAAAAAAAAAAAATTTATCTAATTCTTAATAACTCATATAAATATCACAATAACATACAATTAATCTAAAACTATTACCAGAGATTATTTAACAATCCACTGCAACCTCAAACCACTTCCATTGATTTAAGATAAACATAAACATACACAAACTTTCAGAAAAGAAAAATATGTCCCCATCAAATTACACATTCCAAATAAACAAACCCAGAACAATATTGACTTACAGGTATACACTGCAAACTCAAACGAAACATAAATAATTAAAACGCTGTGCGGTGTGAAATTAACTCAACTTACTCCTCAAGAATGTGCAACATCTGGTTGTAAGCCCATTTCCTTCCTCGTTCTACCCACAAACAAGTCTCTGGATTTGAGCAAGCCAGGAAGACGTCCAATGGTTGTCATAAATGGAAACTGTGCCACGGCATCTTTCCTCCCCAGAGAAACAATTGCCATCCCTGAACCAGCCCGATAAGTAGCCATTTTGCTTTCTTTTTCTCCAGCCATCAATAGCTTCAAGTTCTTTGCAACCACGGAAGCATGTTTTTGTGCAAGATACCCTTGTTTAATTTCCTGCAATATAGTTTCCAACAGAAAACTACACATCAGATATGCTAGTAAATATGTACAAGAATGATCAAAACCATGAATAATTATTGCTACATTTTGATTATTGAGAAGAGATATACTTAATGGCTGCAAAGAACCCATTTCTAGGCAAGAAAAGTAGTCGGCTCTGTCAAACAAACTAGAAAAAATTGGCCCGCCCAAAAGCCAGATTTCTTGAACCCATTCCAGCCGAAGTCAAATATTTCCACCAAACTAGGGCCCAATGGTACAGTTTTTAAGCAAAATTGCCTAAATAATACAAGATTGATCAATAAAGTCCACATGTATCACATTCATTTTGATAATTTCACAAAACAGACTAGAGAAGACTCATTTAAACACGATTGGGTGAGTTAACAAGAATTACGAATCAAATAAATATATATTTTTTTAAACTAATTCTTATTTAACCAGATTTTCCTCAGTGTTGAAATGGCACCTAATGGTTTGCAGTCCAAGAGCAAGATTTATGGAAAATAATATCAACCTACTAATTAGATAAACACAAAAAGGATTAAAAAATTAAAATGGCCCAGCACATACCTGAATGTTAGTAATATCTCCAATTGCAAATATGTTCTTTTGACCCTTGACTCTTAAATTCTCATCAACCATCAACATTCCATGAATATCCAAGTTATTCTTGAATATGGTATCCTTAAGCCATGCTGAACCTATTGGTTTTCCTGTGCACAGGAAATGGCAATCTGCTTTGATGCTTTCTCCTGCTGAGGTTAGATACGTGTCACCTCCATCTGAAATAGAGTTCAAATCGACAGTTTGGCCCAGTTTCACATCAACATTTTTGGAAATCAACCAATCTAGAGTCTTATGACTAGCTTTAGGTCCAACAAATTCCAGCAACCTTGACCCCTTATGCACTAGAGTAACTTTCTTATCCGGGAAATCAACAGCTACTTCTCCAGCAAGCTCAACACCAGTGGGACCTCCCCCAACAATCAAAATTGATTGAGCAGATTTAATCTTTTGATTCTCTGTAGGTCAAAGATAACAGCGTTAACTTGAGCAGATGCAGAACAAGGCCACAACGTATGCACACACTACATAATTCAAAATTTATAAATATTAATGAAAAAATTAACTTTCAAAAAGTTGTAATACTTAGTATTTGTTTCTTGCATAATTACAGTTTTACCTGCTTTGTATTCATTAAGTCTCTCTGTCCTAGTTTTGGGGACAGGATCCCTATGGCCAGTGGCAATAACAAGATAGTCATAGGGAATACGGTCCTCTGCAGTCAAAACCTCATTTTCAGTAATATTGATTGCAGCAGATATAACCGTACGGCCGTTGACGAGGTAATCTCTATGGTAAATCACTGATCTCTCTGCAAATGATGGTTCCACCATTGCCCTCAAGCTTGCCCATGTGATCTCAAAATAATCTTTCCTGTTTCAATTTTATTTTTCCTTAAACAGAGATTCTAACAATTAACAATCAAGAATTATCTTAGGCAACCTTTTTTTTTCTTTGGCCAACTTATTTAGCTACCAACTTTTGGAATATTTAAAGACACAGCTGTTAAATGTCAAAAATGAGCTGTAAAACATACACACAGAGAGATGTGAAAAGTTGATCGATCCTTGGGACTATAGTCAGTTGTGGTGAAAAAAATTACTTTAGAAATTAGAATAGCAGCATCATGCATGCTGCAGTTCATCTCATCATTGCAGTCCATGCAGCAACTTACAGTTGAATACACAGATGATCCAAAAAACCTGGACCAGGAATCAGAACTTACCAATCAACAAACAAAGACAATTGAACAACCATAATAAACATTGCAAGAACAAAATGTCTGTGTGTTTACTCATACTGATAACAGACTTCCCCTCTCTCTCTATCTCCTACCAACCCCACTAACAAGGAGTTACTATCATCAAACAGTAACAACCCCAACTTTATGAGACTAGCTGTGATTCCCGCAATGCAAATTCACAGAAGTCACAATCATTTTACCATAGAAAACAATGAAAAATAGTTTACCATCTCACTAACACAAATAAGCTTTATTGCAAAGGCATATATACAATACCATACAATCATTCTAACTATCATATGACATAATGTTTCCAACTGTTTAGCTTCAGTGTGCACAAATTCATCTATATTTCCATATCCACAAAAGACCCACCAAAGGGTCTGGTTATTACCACCATAAACAACTACACCGCGTGCTTTCAAAACACAGTAGGAGCACCACGATCTCAAATTGAAACGTTAATAGATAGTGATTCCCTTGTGCAGAAGTTAACAGAGCCTTCATAGCTAGTGATTCCATTTCATGGCAGTTGTGGATTAAAAGCCTCAACAACTCAATCCAAACATTCCTTTTAACATATTAATTTACCAAGAAATTAGTCGATGAGATTTATCACAATCTTTCATTACTTATCTGTAGAAACAATTGAATTCGACCCGATAGACAATGTAACTCTTGCAAGAAAATTAAACAATAATTTCAATAGGAGTTTCTTCCATAAATACAAATACTAAAATTCAAGCATTTTATTTATCGTTTATTCTCCCATAATTGGTTTCAACTCTGGCATGCAAGAAAGTACTAAATGAAAATTCAAAAACAGAACAGACACAAATCAATCACCAGAAATAGTTTTTATTTGCCAAAACAGAGTAATCAAGAACAGAGAGTGAAGAATGTTTACGGATCAACAAGGGTAACATCGGCACCGAATTGTAAAGTCTTAGCAAGGAGAGAACCAGCAATGCCTCCTCCGATCACCACAACTCTTCTTCTATTTCCTTCACATTCCTGTAGCTGACTCTCCATTTTCCTCTACTTTTTTTTTTTTTTTTTCTCTTTCACAATACTTTGCCTCTGCAAATCGTACTCGTTTTAGAACATTCAACAATTTATACAAAAGAATTGACTTGGGTTAACCAAATCCCAAAACAAGGAGATTAAGAAATGACGAATGCCAAACCTTACAAGTTGCCTCTTTCTGTCAACCTTCCGGATTCTCTAATAATATATTATTTCTCTAGTTTGGTCATAAAATAGATTGGGACAAAGCTTGCAAATCTTCTCCACGGCTTCCAGTTGTTAGATTTAAATGTGTATATTCGACCGAACATGCAGCCCAATTGACCGATGATATATTCATTCTAAGTCCTTACAAAACATATCACTTAAATTGATTTTTTTTTTTTTTTTTTTTGAGTTAAGTACAAAGTAAAAGTATAATTTTACCCCTCCAATAATTTTTGTTGATTTGATTAACCTAATTTATTAAAAAAAAAATCAAGATATAACATATTACAATAATTTTAAAATTAATAATTAAATAATTTTATTATACCACTATAACTTTATGTTTTTTTTTTATATAAATTAAGTAAGTCTTATACTATGTAAGATTATTATAAAATAATTATTAATAAATAATTGTATTACCTCATTCTTTTAGCCTACTATCTTTTATCTCTTTCTTTTTAATTTTTTTATAAATTAAGTTTAATCAAATTACAAATTAATTTTAACAAACAAAATAAATGATGGGGTCGAGTAAAACTTTTCTTTGCATTTTTTTTTATTTTTTGTAAAACAAAAATATAGAGCTAAATTTGTAATGTAATTTATAAAAATAAAAATAAAAATTTTATAAAAATAAATTAACGGTATAATGTCCCAATTTTTATCCTAAAATTTTATTTTAAATAAATTTAATGTCTCACATGATGCATCATTCATCATGTGACATATATTTTTATAATTTTTAAAATTATTTTATAATATTATTTTATCATCAAACTTGATGGATAGCACATCATTTAAGATAAAAATTTAAAACATATAAACATAATTAATCTAATAAAATAATTTGACATATTTAAAAAAAATGTTGAAATCAATAAAATAGGAAAATTAGAGAAATAGTGTTTCAAAATAAAGCAATACGTTTATGAAAGGAACTACTCAAAATGGCAAAAGCAAAGGATATTAAATCACACCATATAACAAAAAATCCAAAATAGCAGTATTTTTTTTATTAAATTTGTGATAAAAAAATATATATATATATATACGTAATGGGGGTGATATTCTACCTTTTGTGCAATCACACCTCCTTTTTAAACATGCCCTAACAAAATATTTAAAAATATATCTATTATTTTGTAAATATTTATGTAATGACAAAATTACTCCTACAACAAATGATTTTGTCATTCCTTACCTAGTCTCTTTCATTATTGTTTGAACTTCAAAGATTACAATGAACATATTGAATTTTAATAATTATTATCTATGATATTATAATCACAATTATTTTTTTAGTTTTCAATGTCTCCCTAACCAAACTCTCTCTTAAATGTTGAAATTAGAATTTTAATTCAACTTGTCTTCTCTGAAAAGTAGTCTAGGATCATTTTATAACTCCTTTTTCACTTTTCTTTGTGAGAAAAAAAACTGCTTTGCATTGATAAATATTTGAACATATAAATAGAAATAATGTTTAAACTCTGAAGTTAATTTTTTTATATAAAAATTTTATTTTATTTTTTTTTATTAATTTTTATATACATAAATATAATTTAAAATTATTTTTTTATTTTATTTAAAAATATAATTATAATTATAAAAATATTTAATAAATAAATTATAAATACATAAAAGTAAGGTAAAATATCACTTCTCTATTATAATCTTTTGTAATTAAAATTGTTAATATCAAGAACATTAAAACTATGGCCTAACCCACCAGTTGATTGGGCTCATTTAAGATGGGCTCGTGGGCATTTTTTGTCTTGACTACATAATGAATTTGAATTAATTTGATATGTTATATCATGCTGTGTTGTGTCACCGTATGAATATAGTTCATTTATTAATTGTGTTTGACCGAAGTGTCATTTTACTCATTTAATACGTGGATCAAATCGTATTTAAAATTTTATGCAAATGATAGATAGGTTGAATTAGTGTTGACCTAAATTCTATTAAATTTATTTATAACAGAATAAGATAACACATATTTGTAACACTAAACAAATATTAATTCAACCTATTTAATAATTGTGTTAAAATTAAAAACCTTAATTCAATAAAATTATTAAGTAATTAAAATGGTTGTAACATTATCACTCATTTAATATATATTTTTATATTTTAATATATTTTTTAAAAATATTTATAGTATTATCTACTTAAAGATTAATTAACTTTATTTTAAATATAACTAAGAGCTAGTTAAGTAATTAATTGTAATAATCTGTGTCAAACAATAAAAAAGACATTAACCTCTTTGGGCATACAACACATCAGTTAAATAATCAATTATAATAACTCGTAGTTAGTTAAGTAATTAACTGTAACATTGTATATTAAACAACTGAGTAGATATTATGCACTTTGAGTTTATAGTTAATTATGAATTTGTTATTGGAATTTACAATCCAAAATAAGTTTACTAAGTTACAAGAGTTTAAAGTTATATAACCTAACCAAAATTCATTCTCGAAAGTGATATAAGATATGACAATCTCTACCCTTTTGTACCTTATATTATAGTGAAAGATCTAAAATATAATATCTATATATTTGGTTATAGACAAGCTTTGAGATCAATTAAAAGATACAAATTTGTAACGAATTTACTTTTAAATTTTGTAATTCAAAATATATCAATAATGATGTGAAATATAACATTAACTATTACGAAAAGTAATAGACTATTTAAATATTTTTTTGAAAATATTTGGAATGTCAAAAGTAGATTGTATTTGGTAAATGTGAATATTAAAATGTGGTGAGAATATTTAATAATCATAATATATGTGTTATTAATAAAATTGATCAGATTCGTGGACGTTTTTATAAAGAAACTATTAAAGATATAATTGTAATTTTATTATAGTGATGAAATCAAAGTCAGAAACATAACGTATTCTATTAAATTATTTGATAAGCTACTTTTAAAAGCAACCCTACCTTCTAAATTGGTGTCAAAACTCTTTAATTTATAAATAACAAGCTCATATATTTTTTTTTTATCATACATAAATTTACTAAAAAATTATTTTCACAGCAATTTTGAACAATCATAAATACTTTTTAAAATTTTAAAAATAAAATTAATTTTTTAAAATATAAAAAATATTTAAAAATTAAATAAATTTATTAAATAATAAATGAGTTAATATAATATAATTATTTTAATAATTAATTATATTATAAATAAATTTACGTATTAAAAATTTTGAACTCAAACATAACACGATTATTAATTGTGTCATTTTTATTATTAATTTTATAACCATATTATTTTATTTCAATTCAAACTCATAAATTTAGTATCATATTTATGTTGGATTAATAATTAGTATCAAAATTTATCATCTTTAATACAAGTTATATGATAGTGCCATATTATTACGACATATCTTACACTTTGTGGTAATCAATAAAAATTCACTGAGAGCGAAAAAAAAAAAAAAACATAATAATAATATAAATGTGTCAAGTCAATTTATTAAAGAGTTTATTCTTCTTACAGTATTATTTAATTAGTTTGTAAATTATACCCAACTAACAAAATCCCAAGATGTGATTCGAATTTAATAATATAACAATAAAAACTCATACATAATGTGTAGCCATGTGGTTGCTATTCCAAATAGACAGTCGTAAACAATCGCAATAACTTGAATTTGGAGGCAAGGGCAATGGAAGGACCACCACGTTTCTTATATCGCACCAAATCTGGCATTATACTATCATGTCGAGGGGAACGTGGCCCAACTAGCTTGCCCAAACCCCAATTCAAATACCCACTTAATTTATAACGTAAAGTCAAAGACAACTTTTAACCACCACTCTGTTACCTCCATTAACTTCAAAATTGTACTAATATTCAGATTATTTGTTTTTTTAATTATTAATTAATCACCCTTTATTACATAAAATGCATTTCCCTTTTCGTCATAACAAGACATGTTTAATTTGTTCCTCGCATAAATTGGGACAGTTGGGTTTAAGCTAGTAGAAGAAGTACAAAGAAAAGCAGTGCATTATTGGATTGGGGACAGACAACCAAGCTGCTGCCTGCTGCATTTTTCTGGATCCTTTACCAAAACTAATTACTCTTCAATTTAAGAATGAACAAAAAGCAAAAAGCTTAAGCTACTTAAGAAAGGGTTAATCAAAATTAGTTGGATGTTTTGGTGACGCTGACAACTACAATTGACAACATAATTGAGCATTAATCACTCCTTCAGAAAGTGAGATCGTACCCTTTTCTTTTTCTCACTTCTTCCTTGCCCAACCGCCAACCTACCTTCCCCCCTCTCTCTCTCTCTCGCGATAACATAACTAACCACCCATTCAATTACTTCACTGTTAACATTAAAAGAAATAAATGAAATAAAATAATAACGAAATTACATTGCATATTAATATGCTCTCCTGTCTAGGAATGGAGTGAAAACAACAAACGCCAAGGGGTTAAGTACACCAGTGAATCTTACAGGATTACGGTGGCCAAAATGGGGTTCCCATGCCACGGGGCTTACGCTAAACTCGTTACTGTATCAGATGTCCGTGTCGTTTTCCATATCTGCCATATGCGTGTGTTAGCGGATACCAGAGAATCATCCGTATGATGCTGGAGAGTAGGAGACTACGTGGACCAATTAAATCCTGCCAGCTTGTCTATCAAAATTGTTTCAAATGAAAAAATATGGTTAATACCTATTTTTTTCATTAATAACGGCTATAAATAAAACTACATTAATATTAAAAAAAAAAAAAAAACTATGAATCAAGAATTAAGGTAAATGAGTGTGAATGTGTATTTATTAATAAAATCACCGAATTAGCAAATTGGAGCTGACTCAGCTGAGCTTAAGGGAGGCAAGGCAAATGCATGGTATTATGTGCGGCACCACCTTATCTTGGTGTTAGCTGAGCATAATTACATTAATCATTGATTCAGATGTCAACTCAGCGGGAATATATTATGTATTGTATCTTTGCTTATCTCGTGCTATGCTTTCTGGTCAGACTCAAGTGTAATTGTGTTCTATTATTCAACTCAACGGTCGGGATTGAAGCAGCTTCTTGACAAAAATGCACTCCTAATTTAGTAATTTAAGGACGAGCTTACCTTCTCCTAAACTATACTTAAATGACGAGATAATATATTCTAAATTTTTTAATTTAATGATGAATTATCCTAATATCATGTTAAGTACTTTTTTTTTTTTAATTTTAATTTTAATTTGTTGTGTAGAGAAAATTGGACAAAATTAGCTTTATAAAGATTAGTTATTGATTCATCAGTTTGTCTTAATTATATTTGTATCATGTCATAATTAAGGAAGAAATAAAGGGTTGTTTTGGCTAGATAATCAAATGTATGGATGCAATTTCACACATTTAAGAAAATTGGTCACGAGAAAATAACATTACTCCACAGTTTCTGAAAAAGACGCCCACAAATATGATCAACTCATATAATAAGCAACCCATCAACTCATATGACCCAATATGCTATAATTTCATTTGTTCACAACATACACTCTCTTTGTTTAATTTAACTTAAAAATTCTTTTAGTTTTCGTTCTTTACTCTTTAGTTGCAATTTCACAAGTGTTTGGTCAATTTTTAGGTTCCTTTATATTTTTTTTTCCCGTGAAAATTATAAAATAATCAAACTTATTTAATTTTATAAAATATATATAATTTCTATCAAAAAAATATTTATAAAATATTTATTATTATTATAATAAATTTTCTTGATAAAATTCACTTTAAAAGTGATAAAAAAAATGACTTTTAAATTTATTTTTCTTATAATGTGAATCCACTAATTTTGTATTTAACATGGGAATATGACATTTAGTACACATTAGAGTGTAAATAAGGTGAAATTTATCTCAAATATTTACTCTTAAAGCTAAGTAATATTCATAAATGCGCCCTGCTGCTCTAACACTTGGGGGACAAGCCAAGAGTCCTAGTATTGATTGATTATCACAATTATTAATATTATAAGACAAGTAATAAAAAGAAAAAGAAAAAGAAAATCTCTCATAAGACAAGCAGTGGCGAGGAGCACATATGAACTTGTAGCACGCACCAGGTGCTGGTTTTGTCGGCGTAGATTGAAGCTCAATGCTTTAGTTAATTGCTGACCATAATCCTTCGTTAAAATATAACCACGCTCCCATAATTTCTTTTGTCTTTTTAAACATACAAAAATAAAATAAAATAATTGTAATGACTGTTTTTGCTTTATTTATTTATTTATTTATTTATTTATTTTGATTCACATTGTATTGCGTCGTCCAGTCCGGAGCAATCGAAGAGACTGCACTGTGAAGAGAGTGTTACGAAAAAGTATGTGAGAAAATGAAGGAAAAAGAAAACATGAAAAGCACTGAATCTCGTCGGAATTAAAAGACGAGAAGCGGAGATGTCTCGGTCGCTTCATTTGACCGATAAAAACATGAAATGACTGTACCGAAGATCAAAACGGAGGTGGCGTTTCGCTGAATGAATCTTCTGGCATTTCGCATTCTTCGAGGAGTGGAAATCTAATGATTTTATCTACCGAGATCCGGAAAATCAAAGCATTTCGATTGATTACTTCTTTGTTTGTTTGAGAGAGGTTAAGCAATGGAGTCTCGGATGGATCAATACGAGATCATGGAGCGGATAGGTCGCGGCGCGTTTGGTGCTGCGATTCTTGTCATTCACAAGGCCGAGAAGAAGAAGTTAGTTATAATAAAGTGTATTTGTATTGAAGTTTGAAAGGCAACGTTTTGGCTTTTGGTTTAATGTGATCTTTGATGGATTTCAGATACGTGTTGAAGAAGATTCGGCTAGCGAGGCAAACGGAGCGTTGTAGGAGGTCGGCTCATCAAGAGGTAGCCCTAACTAATGATCTCTTAATAGTCTGCTTTGTGGTTTGTTCACTGATTTGTTGTTTTGATGAATTATAATTGTAATGTAGATGGCTCTGATTGCGCGAATTCAACACCCTTACATAGTTGAGTTCAAAGAAGCTTGGGTTGAGAAAGTAAGTAAATACATCAAATTTTTGCTGTTGTTTCATTAGCTTGTGATTTTGAGCAGAATGGCAGGGTCAAGAGATTTATGAATGTGTGTAATTGTAGGGTTGCTATGTTTGCATCGTCACTGGATATTGTGAAGGTGGAGACATGTAAGTTACCAATTAGTTACAAAAACTTGGTTTTTACAGTCTTTTAATCTGTACTTCTTATGCCGCATGTTCACATTGTTGTTGACCAATCGATTAACAGGGCTGAATTGATGAAAAAATCAAATGGAGTCTATTTTCCTGAGGAGGTATTTTCATTGCTACATTCCTTTTTTCTTTCTAATATTGTTTACATTTTTTCTGAACTTTATATGAATTTAAAGTTTCCGGGTTATGATTTATGAGTTTGTTTATGTTTATGAACATTGTGCAGAAACTATGCAAGTGGTTTACACAGCTACTTTTAGCAGTTGAATACCTGCACTCCAATTTTGTTTTGCATCGAGACTTAAAAGTAGGTGTATGAATAACTGGCCTAATTATTTGACTTTTATCTATATTACATTCTAAGATTTTATGGACTGATATATATTGCTCTCCCTTGGCAGTGTTCTAACATTTTTCTTACCAAAGATCAAGATGTACGCCTTGGTAAGTTCTCATGAATCATCATCAGGTTCAAACAAACTTTTTTATTTTTATTTTTATTTTTTTGGTTAAATTGATTTGGTTGTTATATTCTTATTATAAGTTTGCTCTTGTTTGGCTTCTGTTTAGGGGATTTTGGACTTGCCAAGACTTTGAAGGCTAATGATTTGGCATCTTCAGTATGTGCTTTATATGACAATCTTATTTTCATTTTCTGTTTCAAATTCATTACCTTTAGAGAACTGAATTTCATGCTAGGTTTTCCTCTCGAGGCATCCCTTTTTTCATTTCAGCAGAGAGTGATAATTTTATATGTAAAATGAACACATGAAGTGAAGGTGGAAAATTTTGAATAACTAAATTTGCTGACATCTGGCACCTTTAAGCAACTTAGTTTTGATTAATGAAACATTTAACATATGTAAATTGATAAATTTTTTGTGGTTAGATGTTGGAAAATTTTGAATTGTTATTCCAACATTGTTCTTTCCCAGAAATCAATGTATTAATCTTCAAAACAGCTATTAAGTCTGAAATTTTATCAAACGATGAAATCTATTTAGATGCTTATTTTTTTTAAATATGAAGCTATTTACCTTTAGTATTGGTAACGTGCTAATCTTGTTTCATGATACATGATTAACATTTGCATTCAGTTGCTAGATTAATAGTTCTTCTTGTATCTTTTTCAGGTGGTTGGAACTCCCAATTACATGTGTCCTGAACTGCTTGCGGATATTCCTTATGGTTTCAAATCTGATATTTGGTCACTGGGTATGTTTTTCATGGAATCTTTATCACTGCATCTGGCACATCGAACAAGATTATTATTTGGACTACATTGGATGGAGTTAAATTACATGGTACTGCCATTAGTTTGGTGTAATATCAAACTAAACTGGATTGTATAAAAGAGTTGTTACAAATTCTAGAAACTAATCTAATTAAAGTCAAAATAAATGAAAACTAAGGGATTATTTAAATTTTAATTCAGTTTATAACATTCAAAAATTTTAATTATATTGTAAATTATAATATACTTATAGCTCCTTCTTGTCTATGGCTAAAGTGATTCATTGTTGACCAGGATGCTGCATATATGAGATGGCAGCTCACCGCCCCGCTTTTAAGGCTTTTGTAAGATTTCTCTTGTTTCTCTTACTTGATATCAGTTCTTGTGTTTTGGGATGAATTTACAGGAATATAGTTTCTTCATCTTGACAATTTTTTAATAAGTAGGCATTCCTGCATTTATACTTAATTTTGGAAGAAATTTGGTGAATGATATTTGTTCCTGTATTAAGCCTGCATTTTGTTTTATGGTGGAAGTCTTACATGAAGGAATTGTTTAGAAACCATTTGAACTGCTTGATATTTTAAGTTTGGACTAACCAAGCATGTTCTGTGTGTGTCTAACTGTTCAGTTTCTATATGCTCTCCACAATTCTGACGATATTGCTTTTGTACATGTTTAAAGTTGAATGTGTATACCGTGCTATTTCCAAATCGCTTCATAATTGACTGCCTTTGTGTTATCTCTAATTATATAATTTATGCTATTTCGCTTGAACTAATTTTCATTGTACCTCAGGATATGGCAGGATTGATAAGCAAGATAAATCGTTCCTCTATTGGACCTTTACCTTCTTGCTATTCACCATCCTTGTAAGTCCAATGCAGTGTTGTGAAACTTATCACTTCGTAAATATTGCCAGTCATGGGGTTTTACTATTGTTGATGCTTTACCTAGGTGCCAACTGGACAATCTCTTCATATATTAGAGGTTAATTGTATTGTATGTGAGTGCATGCTTGCATGTGTGCCTATGGGGCCTGAAAAAAAGTTGCTTGTGGTCAGGGGAGGGGAGGCTGCTTTAAATTTGGTAGTAAAGCTCATCATGTTGATGTATTTGCTTCACCACAAGGTATTGATGCTTAACAATTATAGGATGATGAATAAGTTAATTCCTTTAATATTGCACATGCAGGAAAATACTTATCAAAGGCATGCTGAGAAAGAACCCTGAGCATCGGCCAAGCGTAAGCGTTCTCCAGTTGATGCATGCCAACTTTAAGAGTTCTTCGTAAGCTGGATTTTATCTTAACAATTTGGATTTAAACATTTTTTCAGGCATCAGAGCTTCTGAAGCATCCATATCTGCAGCATTATGTTGAGCAATTTCGTCCATCATTCAGCCCTCCCGGGGCCTGCACCCCAGAGAAGCCTATTTCAACTGCTCACGAGTCGAGGAAAAGTATAGCTGAAAGCCAGAATAGTAATAGTTCAAGTAGTGATAAAGATAGTTTACGTTCAGGTGATAGAAACTTCCCGACAACAGTGTCAAATGGCGAAAGTAAATGCACCGACACAGATTTGATTTCCATTGATGATGAAGATGGAGCTGAGCGGCCCCCACCAATTGAAGAAGAACATGGTCCTGATGTTTGCATTGTCAAGATGGATGAACGAGCGGTGATGAAACCCTCCCACGGTGAACTGCAATCCAACGGTGAATCTAAGCAGCCAAAAACCATTAAAAGTATCATGATGGCTTTGAAAGAAGGAAAAGTTAGAGAAAATGGTTCCCCAATGAGAGGCAATCATACAAAGACTGTAGGTGCAACTAACCAAAGATGCAACACAGAAGCATCGCCCAAAGTCCTCAAACCAAGTACTGTGGCTGGTTTGAAGTCTAATGCAGACACACCAGCTCTTGCACCGACAAAGCTAGCATTTGATTCAGTAAAACGGATTCAGGGTTCAAATCCTTTAAAGCATCAGGTACAATCATGACTTAGTGTTTTCTGTCTTATTTTTCTATATTACTTTGGTATGTTAAAGAATTACTTATTCCCAATAATTTATCTTTGTGGTCACCTGTAATTGACTCCTCTCCAAAGACTAAACTTAGACATGATGGAGTTCCTCCCAGTCCTACAAAATATGTTGCTGAAGATGGACTATCTACTAAGCCAAGGCAAAAAACCCCTCCTTACCATATGGTTAGACGGTCTCCTTTTCCTGCTCGGATGAAGCAACTTGGGGTTGACATTCCAGACAAGGTGAGCAATACCATGAAGGTGGCTCCAACTGGTATATCTAAGGAGCGTGAAAGTACTCATCAAGTGCACAATGGTTGCTTTACTCATGTTTATAAGGAGTACTCACAAGAGTCTCAGAAGGCTGTGGTTGGACATTCACAGGGCTTGCCAACTGACAGCAGTAATTCGGTCTCATCATCGGTGTCATTTCAAGCATTTGAACTTTGTGATGATGCGACAACCCCTTTTATTGACATGATGGAACAGACACAGACTGACAATGAGATAGTTGTCCACTCTGAAGCCTTAGAATCACACCGACCCAGCTGCTCTCCTTCTTGTTTGTGTTCGGAGATGCCTGGAAATATGTCCAGGGAAAACCATGGGAGTGACCACAAAACTGTTATGTTCTCAAATGAAAAATCTGAGTATCTCCCAGATCTTCAGAATATGACTGGTACTAATGGGAGAATGAGTTCAAAGACATCAACTGAAGAAATATTTCTTTGTAATGGTGATATACCCTTAAGCAGGCCCAGCACTGAGGATGATGCACCCTTGAGCAGGCCCCGCACTGGGGATGACACACCCTTAAGCGGGCCCGGCACTGAGGACGATGCAACCTTGAGCAGGCCCCGCACTGGGGATGACACACCCTTAAGTGGGCCCGGCACTGAGGACAACGAACCCTTAAGCTGGCCCATCGCTGAGGACGACAAACCCTTAAGCAGGCCGATCACTGAGGACGATGTACCTTTAAGCAGGCTAAGTACCAAGGACGATGCAACTTTATGCCGGTCTGCTGCTATGGATGACACACCTTTAAGCCAACCTAGTACC
The DNA here is from genome assembly GCA_032402905.1 of Khaya senegalensis. Classification (NCBI taxonomy): domain Eukaryota; kingdom Viridiplantae; phylum Streptophyta; class Magnoliopsida; order Sapindales; family Meliaceae; genus Khaya; species Khaya senegalensis. The sequence goes on along the minus strand of CP135553.1, from coordinate 8,281,213 downwards.
ATGAATGATACACCTTTAAGCAGGCCCAGTAGTAGGTCTGATGTACTGAACCAGTCAAATCCTCCATTGGCAACTGATGGGTATGAAAAATTCACTCTAAGGGAACTTTTGTCATCAATAACAGAAAGTGCCCCCCCAATTCCCTCGCCCCTTTTACCTACTCAAAACAATCTACAGCCAGATAAAGGGACTATTTTGCAAAATCAAGTGATTGAAAAGCCAGGTGCTGCTCAACGTCCTCCTGCTTTTGATGATGTCATACATGTTATACGACACAGCAGCTTCCGTGTTGGGAGTGAGCAGCCAGTTTTGGAAACTGTGGAGATGGGAGTTCAAAATGTAAACGTTGGGAAGCTAATAAATGTGGCGAGGGATGAATTGGAAATGAGGAACATTACCACCTCAGCAGCTCTTAAATCATCAAGTTGCTCTGAATCTGGGATTTTGAAATCAGATATTTCTGATCAATCAGGCATCAAGGAAATGGATGTAAGAAGCCCCCCTGCAGTTCCAATATCTAATTGTTGTGAGCAAACAAAACCAAATTCCCTCATGATAGAAGATGAAACACCAGCCAAGGAAACCTTAGATGTCAAGTCTTTTAGGCAGAGGGCAGATGCACTTGAGGGGCTTTTAGAACTATCTGCTGAGTTGCTGCAGCAAAATAGATTGGAAGAGCTTGCAGTTGTTTTGAAGCCTTTTGGAAAAGACAAAGTCTCTCCAAGGGAGACAGCTATCTGGCTAGCAAAAAGCCTTAAAGGAATGATGATTGAGGAATGTGGACAGAGTTCATGAAATATCATCTCTTGTGGTAAGCCTGTCTTGCTTCAAGTTAATTGATTATGCTTTAATATTTGGTTTTTTTTTTTAAATGCTTTTTCATAATAAAGTTCCATTTGAATTTTTTACAAAAGAACAATCAAGCCTGTCATATTTTTCCTCATTCTGTAATTCTTTTAGTGCATTCTGTTGTTGTACATAGTGACAATACAGAGTATATAATTTTGTCTGAGCCAAATGTATGGATATGCTGTAGTATGTGGTGAATTTAAGTCTCAGTGCAATTGTCAATAAGACATCTCTATAGTTGTTGACGACTATAATGATTAATTTCTGAAGAAAGTATAAGATAATGCTTTGCTTACAGCTGGAGTTTAACCTTAATTTTTCAGTGTCTTGAAGGCAAAGGCAGTCTCAGCCATTGCATCCAGGAACATGATACCAATTAATTATAACTTAGAACGAACTTATTTTGGCAGTGTTTCTTTCATAGTTTTGATTTAGATAAGCTGGTTTATTGTCACGCTCTTCCATAAGGACCTCCTCTGATATGGTTGAAGACTGTTATATTTAGTAATTATATTTGAACATGAAAGCTATATGGTCATTTTAGTCTCTTAGAGGAGAAGAAGATCAGGTGGTGTCTGTTAGTCATCTCGTTAACAAATATTGCAATTGTATTTATATTTGAAAGTAAGGTACTTGAAATTTGACACGTTTATTGATTTTTGTGTATTTTCTTAGAGATTTCGACATTGGAGAGACACGGGTTCACCTTGGCCTTTAAATGGTGGTGATATTGCATGGTTATTCTTTATTTTTTTCATGTTACTAGGAGACATGTAACAATTGAATACCATTTATAAGAACATCAAATTGGTTGCATGAAACTGCCTCTATCTGCCGTATGTACATGTTCTGAATGAAAATTGTTCAGATTAGAAAAGGAGAGGAAAGACAATAGAGTTGATGCAAACTTGTGGGAACCACTCTGAAATATGAGCCAAAGAAAAGCATAATCGAAGCTTCCGACGCGGCTGTTTACGGGAAAGCGTTCTTCGATTTCGTTAACTATCTATTCCAAGGAATGATTTTCTGCCACGTAGTCAACTCGAGTACCTATTAGATTCCAATAACTGCGACATCTACAAACCAAAACTTCTACGCGTTTCTTATTAATCTACTTCCAAGGTGGTTTCTCCCTGTCTATCCATCACCGTTTCATACCATCACATTTCTCTCCGTTAGCCAACAAAGTAATATTCCTTTTCCTTATTCCGGCAGGGCGGCCAAATTAACAAGAAGAAACAGCACTTTATGATGTCCCATCATCAAGACTCAAGTTTAACTGCCAATTCCCACCTTAACATGGGCACAACATCGACACTATCTCATACTTCACAATCTAATCCTAACGAGAGTTCCCACTTGGTTCGCCGTTTGATTGTTTTAATTGTTTTGTTGTTTGTAGTAATATGTGTTGCAAGTTCGATTTCGTGGTTGATTATCCACCCACTTCCTCCGGTTTTCGCAGTCAACTACTTTTCCATGTCAAAATTTTCTCTCTCTGATTCACGAATAAAAGCTGATTACGATCTCGAACTCTCCGTGAAGAATCCCAACAAGAAAGTCAGTTTGGTCATCGACCACTTTGAGATCTTTTTCTTGTACAAAGCAGCAGCTATTGTCAGAAAAGCTTGGATGGAAGCTGTGTACTTGGAAAAAATGAGTCAACAAAACCGAAGTTTCCAGTTTTTAGGGGATATTGTGTACCCGTTGCGCACAAGGGCATTCAAAGATGTAAGTAATGAATGGAGCAAAAAAAGGGTTGTGAAATTTGATGTAAGAATGGAGATTAGGACAAGATTCAGGTCGGCTAACAAAGCGAAGTCGAATGAAGGTTTCATGCTTGAATTTGGTCGTTGAATTCTCAGCTGCAAAACGGACAGGGAAGCTCGAGGGTGGAAGAAAAAATTGCTCAGTTCATTTCGTTTAATTTAACTAAATGTCGGCTCACTGTTTGTCTTAGTCTTACTGGGTTGGACCAATCTGTGCAGGGCTTGGTTTATGTATGTGTTTATTCTTTATAGTCGTTCACTAATTGGTTCAACTTTTAAGACTTATTACTTTGTGGCTTTATAGAAAGAAGTTTGGTTTAGGATATCTCCTATTTGTTCTTTTTCTTTCCTTATTTAGGTGGTTCTTATTGAATTGATGCCTTTATTATTCACCCTATTCCGTTCTTGTACTGGTTAAACGATGTATATAAATGGTAAGGATGAAAAGAGAAATAATGAACTTGTTGCTTTATTATTTATATTTAACAAATTAGTAGCACTGCACTTAAACTTTTTGATACAAAATTTGCATTTCAACCTTACAATTGCAATATATATAGAAATCAATGGTATTAATAAGAAGTTCCATGAGATGGAATGACCAGCTTGAAAAAAGGACATTGGTGGGTATGTAAACATACAATATTTCATACAAAAAGAATACAAATACCCATAAACACTTCTTCCACATAAAACAAAAAACATCACAAATCAGTTTTTTCCTTCTTCAACCATATAAATTAAAGAAAAGAGAGAGGCCGCTCACAATTCCAGCACTGCGACTGTTTCTACTGCTGTTCCAGGTCCTACCAACTTCAGTAGACACATCGTCAGACTAACTCAGCAGCCATTATCGCTGCCGTCATCCCTCAAAGTCCAGTATCCTAAACTCAATAAATTGCACATATTTTTTTACTCTTATAGAAGCCAAGCATGGGTTGAAGCAATTGAGGCCACTCACAATTCCACAGCTGCCACTACTTTTACTGTTGTTCCAAGTCCTACCAACTTCAGCAAACACACCACACCGTCAAACTAACTCAACAGCCATTATCGCTGTTGCCATCCTTCAAAGTCCAGTATCCTAAACTCAATAAGTTGCATATATTCTTTACTCTTATAAAAACTAAGCATGGGTTGAAATGACCAAGTGAAACAATAGAATACAACTAAAACGTATCACTACCAAGATAAAATTTAATTATCTTAATTATTAGGCTTAGTGAACTAAGCAATCCTTCCCTCCACCTTTGAGCTTACCCATGTTCTCTTTTGCAGTTAAGAACTTAACAACCAAATTCCTGCATGAAACCTTCAATACCTTTCTCTTTGTGAGCCAGTTACCAAACCTCAATTTAGTCCTAATCATCATTGTTATGCTGAAACTCACTTCTCTTTTGCTCCAGTAATCATTCCTTGTATCATTGAATTCTCTTCCATGCAATGGTTTGTCAAAATTCCTTGAAAATCAGGGACTTCGATTTTATTGACTCATTTTTATAAAAGAATAAGTCAATGTAGGTGTGCGGGCGTATAAACCAAAAGGTTAGATTATGATATCGAGTGGTGCAGAATAAAGGATAATTCCTTATGCAAGTTCATATAGCTGCATTCAAGATTGTTGTTAATTACACCAACTAGAATTATGTTATTAGAGTTAGTTTGTTGTAATTAGTTAATATGTTGTTAATTATAGTTAGTAATCTAGTTGTACATACGAGGAATTTTGTAATTAATTATTAGTCTTAGTATAAATATCAATGTACTTGTATTCAGTATTCATTGAATAAGTATATAGAAAATTCTTGATAAACAATTTTCTCTCAAATTTTTCTCAACTGCTAAACACATTATTTCATAATCTCACCTTGGTATTAGAGCTATGGTTTCTGCAAAGCTGACATTCAACAATCAAACCTCAATTTTTTTTTTTATAGCATAGATCAAGCTAGATGGATCTAATTATCTTACTTGAAAATCTTAAGTACTTCCATCCATTTGAGGAAATGGTTTAAAAGACTTCATAAACAATAAGTTTGTAAATCTTGAAAGATACATATCAAAGGTTAATAGTGATCTGCATGGCGAGAATTCAGTGTTTGTTATGTCGAGAAGACAAGATCAATTGTTACTTGGCTGGTTGCTTTTTTTTAATGACTGAATTAGTGCTAGATTTGGTGATAGGGTGCAAATCTTCTTATAAGGTGTGGCAAGCATTGGAGAAGCAATTTGGATCTCAATTCAAAGCTAAAACATTACAGTTTAAGCTTTAATTATAATAAACTAAAAAAAAGTCACTCTTAATGTTAAAGTACTTTTTCAAAATAAAGAATCTCACTCATTTTTTGGCTGTAGTTGGTAATCCAGTTTTTAATGATGACTTTATATTGTATCTACTTGTTGGTTTAAACTATGAGTATAATTCTGTGGTGGTTAATATTACTGGAAAAAGTAACAATATGAGTGTTCATGAGATATATGCATGTTGCTAACATATGAAGGAAGATTAGATCAACAAAATGTGGCTAGAATTGGTGAGATCCAAGAAAATTTTGTTGCTAATTATAGCCAAGCATGATAATACTCAAAGAAAGTTAATGATAAAACTAGAGTGAAACAAGGTTATGGTTAAAGTGCTAGATTTGGTAAAGGAAAACAAAATCAAGAAGGAAGAAATAATTAAAACTGGAAACAAATAGGCCAAGGTGGTCGAAGGAAGCCAATATGTCAAATTTACTTCAAGTAAGGACACGTAGTTGCTGTATGCTACCATAGATTCAATAAGGATTATGTTTCTTAACAAACTCAATAGTCAATTCAACCTAATTTCTAGCAGAACTATCAAAAATTTTAAAAATTAACATTTGGCCAACTATTTTTTTAAGGCAACAAAGTAGTGTATTTGGTCAACACTAAGGGAGGTGTAGATGATGGATGTATGTTGACAATAGAGTAACACATCATTTCACCAACAACATCAACAACATTAACTCAATATGTGAATTTACAAATATGGATAGACTAATCATTGCAAATGGTTCTGGTTTAAAAATATCTCATATTAGACATTCTTCTTTAATCTTTAAAACTAAAAATGTTAAACCAAACATTTATAAAATTATTCTTCTAAATCTGTTATATATTCCTTGAATAACTAAGAATCCTATAAGTTTGTCAAAATTAACATATGATAATTCCTTAATTGTTGAATTTTGTAATAATATTTGCATTATGAAAGACAAAAGAGCCAGCATATTCTGGTAAAAGGGGTAGCTGTGTTGCTTAGACACGATTCCCTTCAATCTTGTTATGCCGCTGCATCTCTTATTCCCAAGTCTTTGTTATCCTGCTTTTTGCTTACTTTCAAATCTAATTCAACAGTATGAAATTTTTATTGTTTGCTTTTTGAAAATTGTCAAAATTCTATCGCATCAAATTCAAGTTTTCTTAATGTATTATATAGAAGGATTTGTCATTTTAATGAGTTTGTACTGCACATAATGCTTAAACTATGTAACTCTCCTATTTCAATAAATAAAATTGAGAAACTTAACTTTTGTGATAAATGCATATGTGATAAAATACATAAATTGCATATTTCTATATTTAAAATTACTACTAAAGCACCTTTAGACTTAGTTTATACCGATATTTGAAAATCTTCCTTAATTTTATCTTTTGCTAGATATCAATATTACAAAAGTTTTATTGATGCTTTCTCAAAAAACTGCTGAATTTTTTCTTTTAAGTTGAAATTTGAGGCATGGCCTACCTTTATTCAATTCAAGTTTCAAATAACGAAACAGATATCAAGATAAATTAAAACCTTATAATCAGATTAGAGGGGTAGAAAAATTTTTAGTTTTTATACTTTTTCTTAAACAATATGGGATAACATATAGATTTTTTTGCTTTCATACACATCACCATAATGGAGTAACTGAGCGAAAACACAAACATATAATTACCATAAGTCTTACTTTATTGTACCAAGCTTCATTACCTCTAAAGTTTTAGTGGCACTCATTTCATATTGCAGTTTACTTTATTAATAGATTACCATATGAAACACTTGCTTATATTTTCCCTTTTGAGAAGTTAAATAGTAAAAAACTATATTACAATCTTTTAAGGGCATTTGGTTGCTTTTGTTTACCATATCTTCGACCATATAACAAACACAAATTTGGTTTTTATTCCTCTAAATGCATATTTCTGGGTTATAGTTTTTTGCACAAAAGATATTTATATTATCATTCTTTTAGTTGAGTTTACATAGCTAGATATATTTCCTTTAATGAAATAGAATTTTTTTCAAACTTTTCTTAGCTATCAAACACTTTATTTTATATTCTCATCTATTTTGTCCAAGTACACATCTTTCATCCAAGCTTTTATAATAGTTGTATCTTTATACAACAAATGGCTATTGAAATGGCCGATGAACGATTTGACTTTTTTGTTGGGATTTTATTGAGAGGACAATATCATAATTAGCCTTCAATAGTCTTAAGTTGTTAGAGAGAGTAAACTTGATATCGAAAAGAATTTGATTGAGAAAATTGAACTCAATGGCTGGAGAATTAACCATGAAATCCGAATTACAACATGTAATATTCTAAATAATAAAATAAGTGTGACAATTAAACAATGGACAATCAAGTGAAAGTTTTGATATGACAGCTGTGAAGTATTGGATTGAAGGATGAAAGGTGGTTGTTGCTGTTATCTTATTAAATCCCTGATGGAATTTGACATAACAATGATAGTTTTTGTTCGTTTAGATGTGGGAGAGATAGAGGAAGACAAGAAAAGTGTTATGGAATATAATGAATTAGTGATTAGGAACACAAAACAGTAAAGGGCTTCATATGCTTCTATAAATTATTTAAAACTGTATTTACCATTTGATACGTGAAGAATAAAAAGAAATTTCCAATGGATTCTTATAGGAATTTGTCTCGTTTTGTCTTTATACTAATTGTATCTGATTTGAACAAAATAAAAAATTATATACTATGTAGACATTTTACATAGTGTATGGCCCTAACCACAACTTAAATGTGCCTTTTTCTGTTATCGGAAATAGCCATGCTTGTGTGGGATCATGCGTTTGTATTATTTATTAATAGTAATTGAAGAAAAAATATTGTCCAAAACTTTTGGACTTTTATAGAAAAAAAATATGAATTATCAATGATATTTTACTTTATTTTAGTAGTTTTTCTAGTTTTCAACTTGTCATATATATGATAAAATGGAAGAAATTAAAGCGAATCCAATACCTAATTTTGCCAACATGTAATCAAATTAAGGATAATCCCCTTTTACGATTTAAGTTAATAACCTTTATTCTTTTCAGCCAATTTAGTAACAGTAATTGTATTTGGTAGTAGTTAAGTAGTTTAAGCTTCCAACTTTTCGCTTTTTATATTTTTTATTCTCTAGTCAATGTATTTGTGTAGAATACACAATTTAAAAATAGAAAAGAGTAGTGTCACAAGTTAGACTATTACCTTCTTCTAAAAGATATGTTTGATAGGGTGTGCAAAATTTACTCTTATAAAATTTAAGAATTTTATTATCCTATTTAATGTTCGGTGTGAGATTCTGTCATATTCTCTTTCACATAATCCTATGATGCCCTAGTCATAGTGGGGCTCTTTACATGTCTATTCTGCTCTTTCTCGAAACTTATAAATTTTTCATGAACGTGTTCAGTATATGTAGGTACTTAGTTGAGATATTGAAATTAGAATATATTTACCTTTGATACCATTTGTTACTATTGGACCATTACCTTCTCTTCATAAGATATATTCAATGGGATGTGCAAAATTCACTCTTAGAAAACCCAATAATTTTCTTTCCTATTTAATGTAAGATTTTGTCATAATAAATACACCCATAAATAATGAAGGCTCGACTCAAGCTATTGTGGATTCATATTGAGCTAAAAAATAAGAAACTGTCATTAATCCAAACTAAGCTTAAACTTATTATGGGTCAAACTCATCTCAGACTATGACTAAATAATAATCAAGATCCAAACTGAATAATAATTAAGAATAAAATTATAATAAACATCAAACTTACAAATAAGAGGTAGAGACAAAAATAAAAAGTTAGGAAGTCAATAATTGTTTTTCAAAGTTTAAGGTTTAAAATGTTAAAAAAATAACATGCTAAATTTTTTTAAATTTATAACTTTAGACTTAAATATTAATGTTAACAATAAAGATAAAGAAGCAAAGTTTTATATTTCATGTTTTTTTTTAGGGGTTTGGTGGCCCCGTAGCTCAACCCCTATTGCTAGTAATTGACGTGATTGTGACGTGATTATTTTTTTTTTTTGTTATAAATGAAAATTAGATGGGAGTGTGTGGACAACGAATGGTATGCCATATGGTCAAGCCCAACACTTCATGCAGAAAAGACACGGCCTGATGAAACCAACTTGGAATGAGATGAACAATAGGGCTCGTGTAGGTGATAAGAAAGCTCTGAAATGGGGGGTTAACCCTCCCAGCTAATTTGTACAACGAGAGAAAGAATATCAACATATTCCCACACGAAGGCAAACCAATAGTAAAATTGGGATTTGCCCAACTCATGCAATGGATGTATATGTAGAGCATGATAACAAGTTAAAAGAGAAGCAATCATGTGGTTAAGGAAGTTGAACAAATAGGCCAAACCAAAACCACAAGTGGGCGTCAGTCAATCTTTAATATTTAAATTAAAATATACATCAAAAGAATTAAAAATAAATAAATATAAAAAACAAAGAAAGAACGAAAGAAAACAAGACATGACTCAAGCTACAACCTTAAGAAAATAGCGAAGGTTTGGACTTTTTGAAAATGGCTTGGGGGGAGAAGCAGCCTTTATCAAAAACCACATCCCTAATTTTAAGGCCATGTCACTAGAGAATTCGAATCCAAATTTTGCCTCCACTATATTAAAATTTAAATTTTTTTAAAATTAAATTAATATTTATTACACAATAAATAGAAAAATAAGATATAACTCAAACACACACATACACACACACACACACACACACACACACACACACACACACACATATAGTTTGTAGATTAAATAAATATGTATTCTATGAATAAAAAAAATTTAAAGAATCTAATGCATTGTACATAATACAAAATATTATACTAGAATTTGTTAAATAAGTATCAAAGATTTATTTTTATATTGTTATATATCTAATTATTTAATTAATTTAAAAAACTTTTGACAACATAATACTTGCTTTTTAAATTTTTTCTAAGCATATCTTGATAAAAATAATATATAAAAATTCTCATATATATTCATTTGATCATCTTCATCCAAAATATATATTTAACCTAATTATCAAAACATATATGCTTATACATTATCATCCAACATATGCCCATCACCAAAAATTAGTTTTCAAGTGTCAGAGTATAATGAATTTTAAACATACAAATAGTAAAACAAATTTGCTTTGAAATCAAACTCAAACCATATTCTTATGCAAAAGTTTTCTCACAAATGCCAACTTATGTTCACCCTGTAATAACTTGAATGTTAAAATATTGTATGACTTTTGTAGTATGAGAGTTGAGCCTCAAGTTCATCATTTACAGTTAGTCCAATTGTTGCATCTTCATCGGTAATATCATTTCTATCATTTTTATCATCCAACATGTGCTAGCTATTATATTCATGCTTTCTACTACTTGATTATATGCTTGTTGAAATACTTATGCAACCTTTTGATATTAACACTCATAGGTTATGTTTGTTTTTAAGAAAAGAAATGAAAGGAAAGAGTAAAAGAAAGAATAAAGAAAAGGAAAGGGAAAGAGAAAGGAAAAAGACAATGAAAATATTTTTTTTGTTTCTTTTATGAATGAAATAATTGAAGTAATGAATTTTATTATATTTTATTAGATAAAATATCTTTTTTATATTAAAATAGAAAATAATTCATATATTTAATAATTAAAAAATAAATTAATTTTGTATTTAACTTCTAATTAAATTTAAATTTTTAATAATTAATTTACTAATAAATATTTTAATTTTAACCATATAAATATTTTTAATTAAGAAATTTATTTTTAATTTTATTATAATTTAATATTAAACAAC
>CP135553.1:8227212-8265476 GCA_032402905.1 Khaya senegalensis | reverse complement strand
TTAATTTACACCTGTATAAAAAAAGAGCGGTTTATAATTTTAAAGGAAATTTTGATCAAATAAAAATAAATATAATTAAGAAATAAAAAAAGTAATTTTTTTTTAATTCCATTACTATTAATAATATTATTGTTATTTTAATAAAAAAATTACTGTCACATATTTTAAATTTTAAATTATATATATATATATATTCTTTTTTTGTTGTACGTTCTAAATTTTGCAATACATAAATGTACCGCATTCAAATCTATGATTTTGAGTGTGAAAATGAACTTGAATATGGTCGGCATCTAAGATCTTCTCTTTTCTTACACACAAAGATTTATTTATATAAATTAATTCCAATAAACAGTAAAAAGAAATCCAAAACAAACACAGAAAGGAACAGAAAATACTTGGATCGAGAATCACCCAATTATTTCACTTGAACATCCTCAAGTACGACGACGAACAACACTGCGGTGCCACCAATTTCTCTGTCTGTTTTCTCTTTCCCTTCCGTTGATTCACTAATTCACAACCAAAACCAAATTTCATGGAAAACCCTTCTCGACCACCGCCCGTCACCGGCTACCCTGCACCCAATCCTAACGGCCATCCGCCGCCGAACACCGCCTACCCTTACTCTGCTCCACCCCCAAACTCCCACACATATAACTACCCTCCCTATTACAACCCTCCACAACCTTACCCCAACCGACGCGCCACCTTTCTCCGTTCAGTCATCGTCGCCGCCGTTGCCGTCTCTATAATTTTCGGTTCTGTCATTCTCATCTTCTGGCTTGTTGTAAGACCTCGCGTCCCGGAGTTCCAGCTCACTTCTCTCTCCGTATCCAACTTTTCAGTTAACCAATCTCAAGTAACCGGCAACTGGGAAGCCCAACTTGAGGCTCACAATCCGAATAAAAAAATGAGTGTCTCCTACGACGACGTCGTTTCGTATGTTTATTATAATTCAGAACTTTTAGCCCGGACCCAAATCTCTCCTTTCAAACAGGACACCCGCGAGAGGACGGAGCTGACCGCCAAGTTCTACGCGGTCGACTCGTATGTGGACCGTAAAAAGGCTGATGATATGAATGCCGAAAGGGCGCGTGGCACGATCGGCTTTGATGTGAATTTGGACGCTATTGCTGGGTTCAAGTATGGTGGGTGGAGAACAAGGAGGAGGGTGGTTAGGGTTTGGTGTGATGACGTGCCTGTACGTGTTTCATCGGGTGATGGATCGGGAAGCTTGGTTGGTGGAGCCCGGAAATGCAGTGTTAGTATGTAGGTAAAGAGAAATAGGGCGTGTTTTGCTGTTGGTTTAGCATATGTGCTCTTTAAGCTTAGCTAGATTTTTTTTTTTTTTTTTTTGATTAACATGATGCAATTTAAGTTCAAATGGATTATGTGTGGTAATGAATTGATGAGGTATAGATGTACATGGATTAGGGTTTTGGCAATTGATTGGTGTGTTCATGACTGTATAATCTTTTTCTCTGCCAGTTGATGCTAATATTGGTTACTGTAATTCGGTTGTTCATAACTTTATCTTATCTGTGTTGATAAATTTCATATTTATTTTGTGTTTAAGGCACATTTCTGAGCAGACTTGGGCTATGTAGTGAGCTTTGCAAGAGTTGTGCTTTGTTATAATGTGGCTATAAGAATTGTGCACCGCTTATTCTATTATGTTGCTAGAAGAATTATGCACCGCTTATTCTATAATGTTGCTAGAAGAATTATGCAACACTTATTCTGTTTAAGGGGTAAATAGAGGGCAAATATAATAGCTTCTGTCTCTCATTTTCACTGGCTTTGCTCTCTTTTAGTTGTTTGCCTTTATTTACAGCTCATGTTATAAATGAAATGGCAGACAATCTTAAAATTACAAATAGAAAAAAAAAAAAAAAAAAAGAAAGAAAACCTAGAGTGAGGAGAGGTTAAGTGACCGTTAAATTTCTTTTTGTACAAGAAGTATTATCCATTTCTTTTACAAGGATTTGTATTTTGTATTTATGATATTTTGGGAGAAATGGTCTTCAGTTGATTTTGCTAGTTTAGGGTTTTTTATTTCTTGTTCTATCTTTTTTTTACCTTGCTTTGAAGGCCTGACAACCATGAGGTGCTTACAAGGTTTTACCAATACTAGAGTTGAATAGAATAGATCCAATTGGGAATACAAATATGGTTGAGCTTATTGTAATTTTTTTATTTAATCTTATAAAAGAATTTGTATTAAATTTTTCTTGATGGAGGGAATGCATATTTGTTGAGACTAAAAGTACTTTGCTTTTTTGTATCTTAGGGTAAGAACTAAAAGAGTGCCATTGTATATATGGTCTTCATTTCTGTTGCATTGTCAATAGTGTTAATTTATTTATGCAAAAAATGTCACCACTGCACTGTCTTATCCACTGTTATCTTTTCTCCCCTTCCTTCTTTTTACTTTGTTCAGTGAAAAACACTTAGCTTATTGGCCTAATTGTCCCAAACACTTTCTGCCGGTCCAGTAGGGTGAATATAGGTGTACTTGTGCATAATTTTTTTTATTTATTTTTTGGTTTTGGTTGAAACATTCAAATATGTTTGCTTAAAGGATATATTGCTCTATGTAAATGTTGCTCATGGAACATTAGTTGGCTTTATCCCAAGGCAATAGCATTTCATTGCCAGGGTCCTTGGTGTGAGAGAACCAATTTCTCTCCTTTTGCTGCAGATGGCTTACTGGATAAGCTTAGAAATGCCCACAGGACATTATTTTTCCAGTTTCTGGAAGCTCAGGAAAAATGTTATAGGGCAGTTAGTGTTGTTGAAGCATGCATTGATATTGCTTGATCGATACTCCATGATTAATAAATCAAGTGCATTAGGCTTCTAAAGCCTGATGGTACTTGCAAAAGGCTTTCAACCTAGAATCGGTTTGTTCCATTGCATCCTAATAACTGTATGTATGCTTCCTTTTAGTTATGTCCGCAATGGAAAGTAATAGTTCTCTAATTAATGACTTTTATTCTTATATTAAATAAGTCCATCAGTTGTTATTTTATTTATATGTCACCCTTTTTAAAAATATATCTGTCAGCCATTACTCCATGCGAATGAGTGGATTTTATTGTGCAGCTCCCCATGCTTAGCATAAATAACTGAAGGATTAGTTAAGTGGTCTGATAATTTGATTTTGACTCTAGTTGTTTTGAGGTGTTTTGATGCATGGCAAATTGTCATTGTTTTGTGGATTATTTTTTTGTGGAGATTTCGTTTCGATAGTCTGATAATGGATACTGAGGTTTATTTATTTTCCAAGCAAAATTAAACTAGTGTTGGATAACACTATCTTTGAGTGAGATTTATTTATTTTTTCATTAATATTGAACATTTAATTCTTTTACAGTGTGGCAAGGAGCTTAAAGATTACACACCTCAATATGAAACGTACCCAGAACATGTAAGAAATTTGTTCTAACTTGCAGAATTTGGGAAGTTATGAACTGCTTCAAATCTGTATTCTATCTTGCAATAAACTTAATTCAGTGCCAGTATCATAAGGGGTCTCGACATTCAATTCCGTGTACGCATGCATTACGTCATGTATATTGCTTTCTTTTTTATTTTATAAGGTCCGAGACGTTATAAGTAGCCTGAATCTTTCGTCTTTGAACCTGCATCCAAGTAACCATCGAAGCACAATTTATTATCAAAGTGTTTGTATTGCAGAAATTTAATGTGTATGTTTGTTGTCAGAACTTAAAAAGTGCCGGCATTGGAAACCAATAGTAGAATTTAATGGGCACATTATTCCTTTTCTTGCCACATGTTAAACGGGCCTAAGCCGAACCTAGAATTGTTGTTCAAGTTATAGGGTAAATTATCTACAATTGTAAATTAAAATATTGTTTGATAAGAAGAGGTTATTTTTATAAATGTCGTTCGTCATGATGTATGGTGACGTGTGACTTCATTTTAATTATGTGCATTTTGTATTAAATATGTTGAATTTGTGTCTAATAAGATGTCGTTTCCAAGTGTTTGACGACAAGAACAAAACCCGTTGCTTTCTTTTTTTGACAATTATACAACTTTAAAGTTATTGTTGTGATTGGCGGCACTGTCACAATACGGTCGGTGAAATTTGCCACCTTTTCTTATCAGTGGTGTCCACCACTCTTAATTGGTGGTAGATGTTAAAGAGTTGACATATGCATTATATTTGTGCCACAAAATTGTAAAGTCATGCATACCTTCGATTGGTTGAGTGGTGACACGCTACACTTTGCATGGTTATCATGTACAGAAAAAAAGCCACACCTCTCAAATGTATTTGGTTTTTATTTAATTTTTTTTATACTTTTTTGTTAATTTTTTTTTTTTACATTATATTGTTATGCTGCTTTTATTTTTATACATATGTCCTTATGAATATGTTATATGATTGTTATTAAATTGGATTTTTCACTCAAAAAATAAGGATAGGATACTGTACATGCTTTTAATTTTTTTTATTACATTTTGTCAGCAATAATGTTGATATAATTTTTCTTCTTTGCATTTCTTATTTATTCTTTCAAGTTCTACTATTATCATCGCATCCATACTACTTTATAGTATTATTGCAACTTAAAATTTATAAAAACAAACAGATAATTAGAATTCAAAGTTATAATAATCAATCACATTAAATCAATACTTAAAGTTCTAAATCTTTAAAGTATTGTATGTATGAACTTGAAGTTTCATACATGTGCGTAGAATTTTTAATATTGTTATATCATTCTTATTTTATTATGTCATTAATTTGTCTTTCTTTATTTTAAAATACATATATCCAATTCAAACGTCAAGTCATATGAATTTATAAATTTTTCTTTTTGATGTATTGGGATAGAATTACCTTTCTTGAGTTCTTGATGCAAATATGTACCTCTAAACTATGGGCCTAGAAGGCATAATTAAAAAGGAAAATCATCTATCTTTGAAGGATAAATCAAATGCGTTGATTTTCCTTCGTCATCATTTGAATGAGAGCTTGAAAACTTAATACTTAACAATTGAGGATTCATTGGAGTTGTGAAAAAAATTTAAGATATAACCACCAAAGAGATGTAATTTTCCCAAAAGCAAGACATGAATGGATAAGTTTGAGATTACTATATTACAAAACTATTGTTGAATACTATTTTGCTTTGCTTTGAATTACCTCAGTTAAAATTGTATAGTGAAAAAGTTATTAAGTATAACTTGATAGAGAATACATTTTTTGCCTTTTATGATTCAATGTGGTTTTACAACAATAATATCATGAATGCATATGCTAAAAATACATAGAATTCATCTCATGTCTTCAAGTTATTGAATAAAATAATGAACTTTTATTGAATAATCATGAATCATGTCCAACTTGTTCTCTACCATTCATAGAAGTGAATGCCAACATATGTAGTAGTAATTAACGGGGTAGAGAATATAAGAAAGAGCTAGGATATTGCTCTCGTTGTAGTTATAAATCCTTAATATGGCTAAACAAATATAACCATTTAAGTGTAAATTTATAAAACCTTGCAAAATTTTTGATGTAATTAATGTGAAGCCAAGGGACATTAGTCGCACATATACTGTAAAATCCATCAATGCCAAAGGAAAGAATATGGAGACTAATATTATTGATGATTTAGATCCTATAAATCTTACTTATCTCGACAATTTATTTGAAGGCAAAAACACAAAAATAGATCATTTAATTTGTGATGGCAATATTCATAGCAATTAAAATTTAATTATATCATCCTTTTGTCTTTTACTTTTTAATTGTACTTTTATACTCTTTGTCAAATATATCAAATGTAGTTTCATGATTTGTATTTCACTAACGGAATGCTTGACAAGAATTTTGTTTAATGAAAGTGTATGGATTTAAGTAAATTGTTTCTCTTAAAAAAGATAGTTAAGAATATATACTTAACTAAGGACCAACTGCAAACACTATTGTTCGAGATAAGAAATATTTTTTAAAACTTAAAATTTTTGAAGTTAAAGTAAATACTATATCATGTTTTGCATATTTAATTAAAGGTTTCAAAAAATTTATAATTTTGTTAGCAAGTGAAATTAAATTATACATTTATAATTCTTTGTATTTAGTTAGATTTACAAAAAATTTGCTTAGTTTTATCTTTCAAAATGAATATTATATAAAGACTTTAAATGAGAATAATATAGAGTATCTTAGCATTACTTAAAATGTTTTAAATAAGAAATGCATATTAAAAAAGTTTGTAGCTTTTATCAATTAGGTCGTTTTATATAATTATAAATGCAATCAACAGCTACATAGTAATAAATTGAAAGTTTATTGATTCAAAAATATTTATGTTATTATATAATAGTATTGGTCACCTAGAATCTATAATGATATATAAAATTATTAAAAATTTTCATAGACATTTATTAAAGAATTAGAAGATTTTATTGCTTAATGAAAATATTTGAATCATTTGCTTGCAAGAAAAGTTGGTGGTTAAATTATACCTTTTAAAATTGATTCTAGGTTCTTATTATTTTTATAGATAATTTAAAGAGACATTTGTGAGCTTATTACCTATCTATTGAACCATTTCACTATTCACTAATTCATGTTATTAATTGATGCATCTATTTGTAGGTTATATGTTTATTTATTATGTACTCATTTTTTTGCATTTGTTAAATTGCTTACACAGATTATCAGTTAAGGGAGTAATTTTTTGATTTTCCAATCAACATGATATCTAAATAATAGTAGTGAGTTTAGTTCTAATACATTTGATGACTATTGCATCAATGGGGATTAATATAGAGTATTTTGTTCTATATGTCTATACATAAAATTAATTGGTTGAATTACTTATTAAATGACTCCAATTAATTGTTCATACTTTACTATTACACACTCAGTTATAATTTCTATAGGAGGACATGCAATTTTATATGTTGAGAAATTAATTTGTTTTAGACTTATTGTTTATTATTAATATTCCCAATTGCAACTTGTATTTGGTTATCACCTAGTATTTCTCATTTACGTATTTTCAATTGTGTTGTATGTGTTTCTATAGCTCCTTTAGAATGTATAAAGATGAACCACAAAATTGTGTTAGGGATTTATGTTAGTTTTAATTTACCTTTTATTATCAAATATCTTGAATTCTTATAAGTGATTTATTTATGGTACATTAAATAGATAGTTGTTTTGATGAGACAATTTTCTTACCATTAATAAAAAAGAAAATGTCTCCTAAATTTAGGCATGAACTTTGATCTAAATTTTTTTGTAAAAAAATTACTATATCTTATTTTTATCCTTACATTAATCAATATAAAAATAAAGTGTAAATTATAGCAAATTAAAAATCAATTATCAGATGTATTTATTAATAATAAAAGAATGATCAAATCATATATTTCAATTATAAAAACATTAGGCTAAATAATTATTTACTGCACACCATAAGACTGGTAAATCAATTGATTTGAAAGATACTATTCTACAAAAAAAAAAATTAAAAAATTAAAATTTTGTTGAAAATAATCCACGAGTAATAAATGTGCTTATATTTTCTAAACCACTAGCTTTAAAAGAATTAATTGTCTTTAAGAAGACAAAATTTCCTACAAAGGTAGTTGCTTTTATAGTATTAGTTGCCTTTACAGTAGTACTAGAATTTAAAAATAAAAAAAATCTATAAATTATGTATATACAGAAGAAATATAAAATCATAATAAATTAATCTTCAATAATGTATTCTTATTAACTATTGTTATTGAAACTATGAAAGATGATTATGACCCATAAATTGTTAATGAATATAGATTAAGGTATTATGAAATTTAGAGAAAAAAAGTAATTCATGTATAATTGATTTTTTTGGTTAAACATGAAATATTTGGATATATAGTCTAAACACCTAAAAATGTCAAACCTATTAAATATAAATATGTATTTATAAATAAATGTAATGAAAGTAATGAAATTACATAATATAAAACATGACTCGTTTATAGACTTAAAATTAAATTTGATAAAACATATTCTCCTATTATGGATGCAAGTATATTTTGATTTTTAATAAAAAACTTGATATATATATCTTATAAATATAGTGAAAGTTTACTTATATAAGTCATTTGATATTAATATTTATATGAAAATCTTTGAAATATTTAGAATACTTGAAACATATAAATTTAGAAAATGGATGTTGTCAAGCAAGTGGTTGATTAATTTGAGATATAGTAAGGATAAGTTTGTAGACTCTAGTAGGATTTACATTATTAGGAACATTTAGGAAAACATACAGAAGTAGTGGTATATAATATTTACTAAAATTAGTTACTCAAGTATATTTTCATTTTCTACAATTTATTTTATAAATTTTACTGCTTTAATGTGATTCTTGGTAGAAGTCTAATAAAGTATTTGTAGATATATATACTCTTATGACATTGAGTGTACTATCATAAAACGCAGGTTAGACGTTAAATGGAGGGAACAAGGGTTCTTAAAATAGCCCAATTTTATTATCCAAAAATAGGCCTAAATTGCTTAAAATAAGTTCAACTTCTAGAAGGCCCAATCACCAAAATATCATACTATTGGAAGAATTTTTTTATTTAAATTTTTTCTCGAACTTGCACAAAAATTTTAGACATCAAATCCTAACCATTCAAATTAGCTTTTGTAAATTAGAATCTAATATGCTATTCCACCTAATCTCAAGTATAAATAGGCCTCATTCCCCTTAGCCAAGTAATTCACCACAAGTATAAATATAAGTTGTTTTAAAGAGTTATAAAATTTTGTAATCTTGTAATTTTTTCATTCAATTCAAGTATTTTTTTTCAAGTCCTCTTAAACATCCTAGCATACTTAAAACAATTTTTCGTACAACAATTAAGGTTTATTTAGTATAATAGTGAAAGTTTAATACTAGTTAAGCGCCACAAAAGTTTAACAAAAATTTAACATCTCATGATATATGGTATTAAAGCAAAGTTTATGAGAAGAATTCGGAGTTACATGAAGTATAATTTTCATCATGTCAGGCAAGAAGGCGAAGTTAAGCAACATCACTAAGGTGTTGCAGGAAGAGTGTGGCCACGAAAATGGCCATGATGAGAAGAAAAACTTGTTTAAGGACTAGTTATTATCTAAAGACATATTACACTCTGCCGAGGCAAGACTAACCAAGCTAGAGGTAGTGATAGGTGATATGCTAAATTACCTCAATGCTTTTGAACCAATGATTGACGAGCATTAGCAGAATACCGACATTATTGATATGGAAAGTAAGTTTCATGACTCCTTTAACTCTTTTGTTATATCCATGAACTAGGTAATGAAGGAACTCAAATGAGTGCCACAAATACAGGATTAGATGCTCTGAAGAAAGACCTTGCTATATGCAAAACTATAATAGCGTTTAGGACTATGGTGAGTGGTGCGCCAAAAATTTAAGTTTTTTACCCTTCAAAATATATGGGCAAGCACGATGTCAAAAAAATAGAGAATTTTCTTTGCATGATGAAGCACTATCTAGATGCAGTGAACTTAGATGATGACTTCATCAAAATTAATATGTGCACCTTCTACTTTGAGCAAGATGCAACACTATGATAGTAACACTACCACAGTAAAATAAAGAGGGGGTTATACGCCATTGATGTTTGGGATACATTCAAGATAGATTTCAAGAGGCAATTTTATCTTGAAAATGTAGAGGATATTGTGATAAGGAAATTTTATGGGCTTAAGTAATAAGGGTTAATAAAGGATTATATTAGAAAATACAACTTCCTAATACTAGAAATATTTGAAATGTCTAATTAGATAGACTCTAATTATGGGCGGAGTAAGAATTGAAGCGACCAAATGTCTAAGATCTTACTTCAGTAATAGTAGCAGTTGAAAAGTTAATTGAGTAGCATCGTGAGTCGTCCAAGGATGATATGAGCAAAAAGACAACTTTGAATTGTAATTGAAGTGGCCATAAGAAAAATGGGAAAGACTGATATCATAAAATAGATCTGCAATCAAGTCAATTACCAAGAGATAAGAGGCATAATAAGAGGCATAAGGCACATGAAAAGTAAAAGGAGAATTGCTTCCTTTGCGAAAAAGCATAAGACACCAAGGAATGTCTACAACACTCCGAACTAAACGTCATCATCAACACTTATGAGAAGTCACAGGAGGATGCACGCTTGGGTTTAATGTGTGTCCTTAACTCAATTAAGGCTAAAGAGATGTCTAAAGGATTACGTCCAAGGTTAAGCAAACAATACAGTTAAATTCAAGCAAGACATTCAAATATGTTGATGCCAGCATCAATGGGGCAAGTTTCAAAGCGTTTATTAATTATGACGCTAATCAATGCTTGATCGCTGAAAATCTTATAAAGTGATTAAACTTAACACATGTCAACGAGTTGGGATAGGTGAAGGTTATTGACCAACCTCCTCGGCCAATTCACGAAAATACTTAAAACAGGCCAATACAGATTGGATCATGGTGTGACATGATTAGCTTAATTATCATGTCGATGAACAATTACGACATGGTATTGGGTGATGAGTTCATCGATTACATGTTGTCATTCATCTTTATAAATGATGGGTGCATGGAATTCAATAACACAAAAAAAATTTCACAAGGTGTTCATTGAGCGGATACATTATTTGTGCTAAAGTGCTATTTGCACTACAAGTTGTCAAAAGAGTTAAAGAAGGAATATATCTACCTGACCATACTAAAAGAAAATGGTACTTCTGTACCTACGCTTAACGTCCTAAAAGAAGTACAAAACATTATTCATGAGTATGGTGACGTAATGCCTCTAAAGTTGCCAAAGAAACTTATGCCAAGGCGTGAAGTAGATTATGAAATTGAGTTCGATCTTGGCGCTAAACTTCTGGTCATAAAACCACACTGCATGGTACCATCTAAGTTTAAGCAACTCCAAAACCAACTTAAGGAGTTGTTAGAGGCTGATTTATAAAGCTTTCCAAGGCACCATTTAGTGCATCGGTCTTGTTCTAATGCAAGCATGATGAGAGTATGAAAATGTGCATTGACTACCAGGCACTAAATAAGGTGACAATTAAGAACCGCTACATGATCTCTCATATGGACGACCTATTTGATTAACTTTGAAGCGCTAGATAGTTTTCTAAACTTGACTTAAGGGTCAATTATTAACAAATGCTCATCGTTCAGAGATATGAGTTAAAGATAACATGTATGATTAAGTATAGATTGTATGAGTTTTTAGTCATGCCTTTTGGTCTCACCAATATACCTACCATATTTCACATTTTTATGAACAAGATCTTTCATCTATTTCTTGATAAGTTCATGGTGATATATTTAGATGATATTGTGGTCTACAGTAAGAGCCTCAAGGAGGATGTTAAACATTTAATGCTTGTTTTTTAAATACTAAGAGACAACGAAATATACATGAAGAAGAAGAAGTGATCGTTTGCTTAATAGGAGGTGATGTTCTTGAACCACAAGATAACAGGTGGATAAATACACATGGATATGCCAAGGTATGCGCTATCCTAAAATGGCAACCTCTTACCACCGTGATGGAGCTAAGATCATACCTTAACCTAGTTAACTTTTACCGACGCTTCATTCAAGGGTATTTTACTTAAACAACACCATTGATTAATTTGCTTAAAAAGAACATGGAAGTGCTTACCAGTATATCAAGAAGCTTTCGAAGGCCTTAAGCAAGCCGTGATAGAGAAATTAGTTTTCTTGTTGCCCATCTACTCTAAACTATTAATAGTGCACATAGATGCATTAGATTTCACTATTAAGGGTGTGTTTATGCATGATGAACACCATATTACTTAGGAGAGCTGTAAGCTAAATGACACAGAGAGAAAATATCCCATGCATGACAAAGAGATAATAGCGATCATCCATTATTTACGAGTATAACGATATTACTTGCTTAAAAATTAGTTCGTGATTAAAACCGACAACGTGGTGATAAGTTACTTTCATAATAAATAAAAAAAATCGCAACTTCAAACAAGCATGATGGCAGTATTTAACTATATGATAGAGTATAAGTCTAGTTGAGCAAACGTTATGGCCAATGTCTTAAGTTACAAAGTAGAGTTTGCTAATATCAGTCAGTCTATGTGATAAAGTGTGTGAAGAAAAACTTGACTAATGATCAATTTGCCAAAAGTCGGATGGAGCTTACCAAAGAAAGTAAGACAAGGCAATTTTAGGAGTACAATAACATTTTCTACACCATTGACAATCGTTTATAAATTCTAAAGTGGAAAAATTTATGAAGAAAACTAATGAGAAAGTGTCACAATTCCAAATGGACGGGATATTTGAGAACTTATTACACTATGGTGTTACTTAGAGATCTCTATTATTAGTCACGAATAAGAGATGATGTAAAGGCGTACATAAAGACTTGCCTTATATGCTAACAAGATAAGGTGAAGCATGAACATCCAGTAAGTTTGCTCAAACTTCTCCCTATGCTCGAACATCTATAGAAGTGTGTTACCTTAGACTTCATTTTTGCACTTTCAACTTCTGAAGGATGCAAGTCAATCTTGGTCATTGTGAAAAACTGTTAAAATGTGGCACTTTTATACCAGTCTCATGAGATTGTAATACTGAGGAAGTCACATGTTTATTCTGCAAATGTGTTGTGAAGAATTAATATTGGTATCGTTGCATCATTAACAACAGAGATTCAAGATTTATTAGGAGGTTTTGGAGAGAGTTATTCAAGTTCATAAGCTCGGATCTCTACTTTTTTACAAGCTTCCATTTATAAATCAATGGCCAAACAGAATAGGTGAATACATTGTTAGAGATATACCTACAACACTTTGTGAGTATCAATAAGTGCGATTGAGTTAAATTGATAAACATTGATCAAATTTCTTAGAATTTACAATAGAGCGAAGCCATTCAACATAGTCCTTTCAAGATTGTGATGAGTTGACAACCCTTAACGCTGCAGGCAATAACAAAGGGGTACATGGGTTTTAACCTTCCTGTCTACAAGTGGGTTAAAGATTAGTAAGAACAAATAGACGTGGCAAAAGTTTACTTGGACAATGCATCTAAGAAAATGAAGAAATAAGCGAACAAGAGTCGTAGACTACTAAACTTCTAAGTTGGATATCTTGTCTTGGTGAAGTTACCGCCTTAACAGTTTAAGGTACTACGCCAAGTACATTCGAGGTTAGTACGCAAATACGAATGACTTTTTCCTATCCTCGCCAAGGTCAGAAAGGTCTCTTATAGAGTAAAATTGTCACACAAACTCAAGATCCATCCAATCTTCCATGCAAGTTGTTTGAAGTCATATCATACAGATACAAAAGACACAAATCGCGACAAGTTACATAGAGTATTGCTCACCAACCTAACTTCTTTAACCACAAAACTGAAGAAATTCTTGTGGATCAATTCGTACAGAAAAATAGAGTCTAATTACATAGAGTACCTAATTAAGTGAAAGAATTTGTCGAGCCATAAAGCTAATTGAGAAAAGGAAGAAGACTTAAGGCAATTTCACAATGCCATCAAAGTATATAAGAAAAAGAAACTTGACGAGGGTGTTAAGGACTTCAATAGGGAAGGATGTCATAGAACGTGGGTTGGACACTAAATAGAGGCAACAAGACTTCTTAAAGTAATCCAATTTCATTAGCTAAAATTAGGTCTAAAATGTTTAAAATAAGCCCAACTTCTAAAATGCCCAATTACCAAAATATCTTACCATTGAAAGGATTTTTGAATTTAAATTTTCTCTCCCATTTACATAAAAATTTTAGACACCAAATCCTAACCATACAAAATAACTTTTGTAAATTAGATCCTAACCTACTATTCCACTTAACCTTAAGTATAAATAGGCCTTATTCCCCTTGACTAAACCATTAATCACAAGTGTAAACACAAGTAGTTCTAACCCGCCTTTCCACCTAATCTTAAGTATAAATAAGCCTCGTTCTCCTTGACTTGACCATTAATCATAAGCGTAAACACAAGTAGTTCTAGCATGCCATTCCACCTAACCTTAAGTATAAATAAGCCTTATTCCCCTTGGCTAGATTATTGATCACAAGTGTAAACATAAGTAGTTCTAAAGAGTTATAAAGTTTTGTAATATTATAATTCTTTCATTCAATTCAAGTATTTTTTCTTCAAGTCTTACAATTTTTTAAATCTATTACTTTCTCTAGTCTTTTAAGCAACTTAGCGTGCTCAAAATAATCTTTCGTGCAATAATTAGGACTTACTTATTATAGTAACGAAAGTTTGATATTAACTAAGTGCTACATGAATTTAGTGAAAACCTAATGTCCTATGATAGTACGCTATACTCACGAAATCAATAGTCTTATACACTCAACACTGTTCAATATATAATATGATAAGTAATATAACTAATTACTTTAACAATTATAATACGAAAATCATAAAAAATGAACAAAAGCAATGCTTGATTGAGTCATACTTGGGATGCAATGACAAATCTAAACAAGTTATATTTCAAAAGTTATTTCTTTTTTTTACCTTTTTGAGTGGTAACTTTTTTCTTATATTTTTCTACCTTTTCTATCATTATGCTACTTATCGAACAAAAATCGCTTAAGCAAGCAGTAGAAGGACAATTTAATTGCATCAACATCATTTGTTGTATTAAAATCAAAGGCATTATATATATATATATATATATATATATATTATCTAACTCACTAACATGGGTAACCTTATCTTTAAAATATTAATCCCTAAGTTAATGGCTACCATATACCTCATTTAGATAAATGAATGTATTTTATGTCAATTAAATGTCCAAAATCATTTTTTGTTGCAGGATCAATTTTTTTTTTATTTTTTCTATTGCTCACATATATGATAAAGAAGTCAGAAAGTCATTGAACTGGTTGTTTTTTAAAATCTTCAGTATTTTTTATGGTTTCACTATTTTTTTTCAAGTTCAAATGTATAATATAATATCACTATAGGTATCAAACTTTCAAATTATGATAAACAAACACTAAAATGTCTCAAAAGCAATCACAACATCAAGATAAATACACTAATGAGCTAAAATGCATAACATAAACAAATAACTATTTATTCATTCATAAAATTAATCAAATTAACTTTAAATATTCTACAACAACAAAAAATAATCAAAATTGTCAAATAATAACAAAATATTTAAATTAATACAGAAATAAATAAAGTTGACTACTATATTATATGTAAAAAAGCACTACCACAATGAATTAAAATATAAAAAATTTTAAATTTTAAACATTATTTTAAAGTAACCCCTCAAATTTTAAGAAATTATAAAAATAAAAAATATTTTTAAAACATGACAGCTAAGTCCTTAATTATTTTTACAAATTATAAAATTTTTAAAAATATTATAAACACATATCCATTAGACAAATTTCTATCACCACAAGTGGTAACCAAAATTGGACCTCTAATTTCGGTCATGACTGAAATTGAATATAGCAAAATGACCCTTTAAGTTTTAGAAAATTATAAAAATAGTTTATATCTTTAAAATATAACAATTAAGTCCATAATTATTTTTACATATTATAAAATTTTTAAAAATATTACAAATACACCCCATGAGACAAATTTCAATCACCACAAGAGCTAATAGAAATTAGAGCTTCAATTTTAGTCATGACTAAAATTGGACATGACCAAACTTTATCAAATGACCTCTCAAATTTTAGAAAATTATAAAATTAGTAATTAATTTTAAATCATGATAATTAATTCCCTAATTATTTTTATAATTTATAAATTTTTTTAAAATATTACAAACACAGTCCCACTAGACAAATTTTGATTGTGACTGAAATTAGAAATTACAAAATTAATTAATTTTAAAACATGGCTAACTTTATTTTAAAATAACCCCTCAATTTTAAAAAATTATAAAATTAATTAATATATATTTTAAATTATGACAATAAAGTCTCTAATTATTTATCTAAATTATAAACATTATCAAAATATTGCAAATAATCCAAATTGGAAGAAATTCAGTTATGATCGAAGTTGAAATTTTCAAATTTGATCATGATGGTATTTCTTCCAATTTCTTTCAATTTTGGACAAAAGTTCAACACCCACACACACCAACCCCCCCCCACACACCAATTTTTGTCATTTCCTCGGACAAATTTTAATTTTTTTGACCTCCCAACATTATTAACACAATATTTTTTCCAGTAAATCAAACCAAACAAAATAAAAGAAAAAACCTCACATATATCACACTTACTCAAGCACAAAATCATGCATGTAGTTATATGTAATAACTTATTTAAGCAAAATAACACTTCTTTAAAAATAAAATCTCAAATTTACATAATCACTTCTTCATTGACATCATATTTAAACTAAAAAATGTACCAAAATATTAATAAAATAACACATGCAATAATTGAATAGTAAGCTTACCTAATATAAGTGTGTAATACCAAGTTTCTTAGTTTAAATCTGCAATTCTTGTGTTAATGAAAATTGGTAAAAAAAATAATCTATGAAATTTGAAATAGAAAGAAGAAAGAGAGGAGTGAGAGAGATGAGAAAGAAGAAAATAAGCATGATTTGACAATGAGTATTTTTGTTCAAAATTGTTTGTATTTGACTGACTTAGTTAATAAATTATGAATTTAGTTATTTTAATAAATTAACTTTTAAATGTAGCCATTTTTAAAAAATTTTCAAATTGCAAAGTGAAAGACACTTTCATGATTTTTATTGACTATGAATGGTGGCACACTACACTGTATATAGGTACCATGTACAGAAGCCCACTCCTCTCATGGGTATTCGGTTTTACTTAATAGAGCAATATAGTCAAATATTACTTGTGCCCTTCCATTATATTTTATTTATTCATTAAGTAACAGCAAAATATCATTTATGTCACTCTATTATCTTCTATTTTCACTTTAACTTTATATTTACAACCATTATTACAAGATCTCCCAGTAGAATATTGGAGATTTTATTTTTTTTAGTACAAAAAAATTTATATTTATTTATCATCTGTAAGTTTTTATTTTAATTTTTAGTATTTTATTAGTTAATAAAAATGTTAATTTGCTTGACTTCAAAAAATTACATAATAATTATATCTTATAAAATATTAGTATGTTTTCTTTTTGAGAATTCTATGGTCTTCACTCCATCAAGCATAGGAGAACTACTTGAAAAAATAATTTAGACAATAATTTATTAGGATATTTAATGTAACTTTTAATTATATTTATATATTTTAAGTGTTCATAAGTTTTACTTTGTTATAAAATTTTTTACCTAATCAATTGTTGTTAGTCATATCTGTATCAACATCAATATTTATCAATTATTTTTTTTAGCCATATCGGTATCAACGTCAATATTTTTCATAAATATTTTGTAAATGTCATAAAATTTTTATTATTTATTTTTTTAAAATAAAAGTATGAGAATATTTATATTTTAAAATATTTTATTACAACATTAGAATTTCTATTATTTAATTTTGTTTACTTGCAACAAAATTAAATTTTCAAAACTAAAAAAATATTAGAATCTCTATTATTTAATTTTGTTTACTTGCAACAAAATTAAATTTTCAAAACTAAAAGTATACGTATAATTTTAATGTACGTGCATTGCAGTTACAAGACTTTAAAAAAAAGTATTTACTAAATACATATATTTTCCCATAAATCCTAGACATTCAAATAATATAATATATGAAGTACTCAACTGCTTTTTCTTTCCTTTAATTAAAACATTGAATTTTAAAAAATATAACTAATTGTAAATGTGAAATTATTGCCTTCAATATTTAATTTGTATTGGGGTGGTAAATGATAATAAAATTTAAGTTGTTTTTGCATAACTCTTATTAACCGAATGAACCAAAGAGTTGATAATTAGTTTATGACAGCACAGCGTATAAACATAATAAAAACTAAGCAACTCAAAAGGGAAAAAAAGAAAAAAGTAATGGGACTGAATGTGTGGATCAACAAAAACACAAAGAAAGGAGAGAGAAGGATAAGTCATTCATTTCGAGTTTGGAATCCAAGTGATCCCTTTCTTTCGTTTTGTCATTTCATTTTCCCTTTATATGCTTGGGATTTTATGCTTTATAGAATCTCGAGAGACAAACTTTTGATTTTGCTTTTATCCCTTCGTTCATTCTTCAAACTTTTGTACTTTGTCCCCTTATTCTCTATTTGGCCTCATTCAAGAAAAGAAAATCTACTTAAATAATAAAAATAGTTTTCTGTAAGTAGTTTCATAAATCAATACTGGACATACAGATAAATTTTATGATTTAATCAATTGAGTTAGTAAGATTATTTGCAAAGTAACAGAGAGATGGAATCTGGTCTTTTGCATGGGATTTAAGTGTTGAAGGCCACCAGCCGTGAAGGTAATCCTGATCTCAGCCTCAATTCGGTGCTTTGAAAAAGCCTCAAGTTATTCTGTTTCTTTTATGTGACTAAAAAAGGGTGACGAATAAAGTGGAGGCATCCTTCAAATACAAAAATCATTTCATTTATTGTATACACCTCTGCAGCTGAATGTAGAATAATGACAAATGAACTCATGCCTTAAATGTGATTTTATATAGGACGATCGACCAATATTTTAATTTATAAAATCATATTGATATGAAATCACAGATCCATGCAATATTCAAATTAGAAAATCAAGCAATAAAATAGATGAATAAGTTATTACACGAAAGACAGTTGCAAGTCATAGCCGTAATGCAAACCCTAGCTGGCTAGCTTTATTAATGGGTTGAATACCCTCCATAAATTTACCATTTTTTCTTCTTATTTTCTTTCTTTATTTTTTTTAAAAAAAAAATGGTACATAGAAATAATATTACAATGTTAGGTAAGAATGACATCACTTCAAACACGATCATAGAAGGGAAAAGAAAGTTCTGCTTTAAGAAGATGAGATTACATAATCAACACCCTAATTAATGAGGCCCACATGTTTCCCTTCAAAGGCAAGCAAAATCTTCTCAACCTTATGTTTGTTCTTTTGCAACTACACTTAACAACATATGTATAGGAAGATAACATTTTATTAATACAAAAAAAGAAATAAAATTAAAAGGATCCCAAATGAATAGAACCGTCTTATTTCTCAATATTTAATATAAACAATACGCAAGAAGAAACACAATAACAACTAAAAAGTAGTAGTCTTTGCCTTATATGAATGATAATTGAAAGTTTCGATCATTATGATGATAATTTAGCGGGGCCGGGCCATGAATGATAATTGAAAAGCGTTGATGTATTATTCTTTAAGCAAAAATAATAATTTGTGGTTCAATTAAAGGGTTGGTGATATCTATCTGCCATGAACATGATTGGTTGGGAGATACCATCGAAGGCGATGAAGGTGTCTATATGTTGTGTGTCTTTATTACTATTTCTTGTTTTTGATAATTCAATTATAAAAGAAATGGCACATCCAATGGCGTGTGATTGAAAACATGTATCATACTCAATCAAATATGGTTGTTAAAATTTTATGATTACGACATCAATTTTAAGCACTTTCCGCTGCTTAATTATTATCCAATTTGTAGTATTCATAAGTCTACTATGTAGTGAACATTTGTATGGTGTTTTTTCGATTGAAACAAATTAACATACATTAAGTATTTGAAAATGTGGATACGTTGTTTGGAGAATTTGATGTTAGAAGGAAGGAAAATAATATTTTGAAATGGTTTTTTGTATATATCAGATTCAGGTACAGAATAATGTTTTTCATTTTTAGTCATGCTATCCCAATCACAAAATTAAAATTTTTTTTTTTCTCTCTCTCCATACTTTCTTAATTATTAAAATAAATATTAATCTTTACTTTCCGTTAATTAATATAAATAAGTATCAGATATTATTAATGTGTAATCTCATGCTATACATTGAAATATTCTAATATATTGTTATTCCATGAATGTTCCTATAATAGATTTGTACATAAGCATAAATTCTAATAATTTAACGTTAAATTAGTAAAAATTATATATAAATTTATATTTTGTAGAATATCAATAAAATTGATTACTTTTTAAACCCTAAAATTAATTAGTAGGACTCGATATAAATATATTCCATACACTTAAACAGCACTCCATCTTGCGCGTACGCTTTATTTGTTTGAAGCCTTTGTTATATTCACATTCTGGAATCACACTCAGAAAGTTCAGTTGCCTTGTTTGGAAGAATCTTCCTACAACTAACATTTAGATCCCACCTATAGTAATTCTCCTACGATTCTATATTTACTTCTTTTTTTGTCAAAAAAAATGTTCCTTCGAAAAGCTTAACTTTATTCCCTATTTATCACTTTGATTCAAAGTATTCATCCTAAAAGCAAATACTCAGTCTTGTGAATATCTCACACACAAGAAAACATAGCTAGCTACACTTGCATATTACTTTTCATGTGAAAATACTAAATCAATCCCTAAGTAATTTAGAAAATTCCTTTAGATTTTGGGGAGACCGCTAGCACTACCACACTTTTCTATTTGTTCTATTTATAGAAATATTTCAAGGGTATCTATGTATTGCATTGGGGTCTAATAAGTCTAACATAGGAACATGAAATTAAGAAGAGTCGACCAAGGATAGATCAAAATTCATTGCACATGCATGTGTACATGCTCCAAGTAATGCAACTCAACGCTATAAGTAGTCCAAGTCCTTGCTAATTCAAATCAATGTCAATATCCAATTAATTAAGCAGCAGCAAACACAAATTATAATTGTCGATCGTCTTCTTAAATATTATACTCTTTTAATAACAAGATTCTACCTAAACCGCAGCACGAGCATGTGATATGATATATCTAGGCCTAGCTAGTGCTTAATTAAATTCAGAATGAGATGAAGTGAAAGGTAATAATATTGTACTACAATATTGTTTATTGGTTGACACTAAAATTGAATGACCAAATTCTATAATCAAAATCGCTAAAAGAATCTCCATTTTTCTGCAGTTTCTCAAGCATGACTAATAACTAGTCCCATCGTATTTTCTTAAAGATTAATCTAAGGACCTCCTTACAGTGAATCAAAAATATATTACTTGGCAACTTATTAACATACCATCGGTTCAGTCCTATCAATAAATTCACTGATAGTAAGTACTATGTCTTCTTGTTCTTGTAGACAATTATGAAGTTCCATTTAATTTTAAACAGCACACGGAAAAAGTAGCTGACATCGCTCAGGTCAGCCGGTAAAGAAATTTATATCATCAATCATATGAAATTTCACAGTCAATTAACACAGTCGGTGAACATAAAGCCATTTGACATTTCAAAGTTTTGTCCATACGATCTTCAATCTACTTGGACCCACATTCTTCTTCTTATTATCATTAGATCATTGGAGATATACAGTAAGATAAGGTTACAAGAAACAAGGCCCATAGTCCCTGAATTTTCCACCACCCACTTCACATTTTCTTTTAGCCTATTGTCACATTAATTCCCTTGTACTGTATAATATATATTCAATATATGTGACCCAAAACACACTCCAAATTTGTTTGTGTCTTCTTTGCTCTATATATAACACAAACCCTCTATCTGATTGCTCTTGCAAATTCTCTTCACCTCAATATTGCATCATATTCTTTTGATTTTGAACCCAAACTGCAGCTAGTACACCAACCATGTCCGAAAAAGAATGTGGGCACAGCCACGAAGACGACAAGAAGCTCGTTCGTCTTATACTCTACGGCGTTGTTGCCTTTGTCATCGCAGTTCTGCTCGTGATCTTTCTGTTCTGGGTAATCACTAAGCCATCGAAGCCAAGCTTCGTTCTCCAGGATGCCACGCTTTACACATTCAATCTCTCAGATGGTTCAGCACCGAATTTTCTGACTATAAGCTTGCAAGTCACTATATCGTCGAGAAATCCCAACGACAGAATTGGAATTTACTACGAAAAGGTTGATATCCACGCATCTTATAGAAACCAACAGATTACCCTTATCACATTGCTTCCAGCGACTTACCAGGGTCACAAAGATATCACAGTTTGGTCCCCATTTTTGTATGGAAATTCTGTGCCGTTGGCGCCGTATGTTGCTGCTGCATTGAGCCAAGACCTGAATACTGGAATGGTGCTGGTGAATATTAAAGTTGACGGGAAAGTGAAATGGAAGGTTGGGACATGGATTTCAGGGAAATATCACTTGAATGTAAACTGTCCGGCATATATTACGTTCGGTGACAAGAGTAAAGGTATTGCTGCCGGAGCTGCGATTAAGTATCAGTTTGTGCAGGGCTGCTCCGTCGATGTTTGAAGATGATGGTCGGGAAAATTTTCTTCGATAGTTAGTTTAATTTCTCTATCGATCAGTAGTTTTTCCTTTTTTTTAAGTCCATGTTTATTTTTATTTTGTCGGTTACATGACTTATTTTGTTATATCACTTCATTTGGCAAATATAATTTTCATAAGGGTCTTTATAATCAAATATATGCATTTGCAAGGAGGTTTTTTTCGAATACACACACATAGTCATTTGCAAGGAGCTGGTTTTAAAAAAGGTTTAAAGTTTTGAGCATCTCCTCCTGATACAAGAGAGAGTTAATGGTATTAGAATCATTATGACATGAACAACATATGTCATATATACATACACACACGTGTGTGTGTGTGTGTGTGTGTGTGTGTGTGTAAATGATAAAATATTATTCAATTATTGAAAATAATGTGATGTAACAAGAAAGGAGCTAAGACATTCTGATACTTGAGAGTAGCATCATATCGAGCACTTGAAGGCAAGAATTGATCGTTGTTTCGCTTAAATTTATCTTTGTTTGAATAAAATTACGAGATAACCCTTTAGATTTTGCAAACCAATTGGATTCATAAGAAATACAAAATTGATTTTTTCTATACATTAATTTCACATTTGTCCTAGATCGGTTGACAATGGTCTTCTGTCATCGAGAAACGAAGTAACTTGTTCATATATCCGAGAAACATTTTATTTGGTAATACCATAAATATTTTGTTAAATAGTGTGTTTGGATAGAAATTGGACATTGAATACAACCAATCACATTCTGTATGATTAAATTAAACACTAAAAATTTCCTTTAGCTGCTCAATCTGTTCTTTAAATGTCATCAACACAATTATGTTTGGCTTTTAAAATCACTGTTCAGAGACTGGCTCTGTGTACCCTTCTTTTGAACAACTCTTTGCAATCAAAATGTAGAAAGAAATAGTAGGCACAAAACCGAACGACAAACTCGTTGATTGAAGCAACATAAATATAGTTGTAACTTTACTTGAGCTTCAAAAAAGAAGAGCTGCTTTGATTCTAAAGGAAGGATATTATCAAATATTCATCACCTACTTCTACTTTGCCACTCAAATGATTATTAGGGTTTGGTGAGGTTAATTGGAAACTTAATTGGAACACTTCAACCTCAATCTCGTCATTAAATCTGCCCTGCATGTCTATTTTAATTCATCTAACATACTTACTTAGGACCACACACAATAAATATTTCTACTCTCATTCAAACAAAAATAACACAAATTCAAAGACTCAATATTAAAAGAAAATGAATATCTTGTCAAAGATATTTATGACCTACATATATAGGAATAACATAAACCTAAATATTAAAACAGACATATGATTCACAGACATAACTTAAAGAATATACTAGGCCTTTATTTTCCTCTTGGGCAGTTCTTGGCTGGTTCATGTGGTCGCATTTAAAATTAATGAAGGATCATGTTCATTAATTAAGCAGCTATATATTAAAATATTTATATAGCAAGTTATAACGTTTAAATCCTGATTTATTTCATTGTCACTGGCCGACTGGTGAGAATTAAGCCATTTCCTTAACCACTTTCAGTGAAAGAATCGCTTCGGGCCTTCGTACCACCAAAATAGTTCAAATACACTCCTCCAATTAATGAAATAATGTGTTGAGTATAATTGATCCAATAATGAATAAAAAAATTTGGACTGTCAGGATGAATAAAGGAAAATTTTAAAAATTAATTATTTTTATTAATTAATTTATTAAACTAACTTATTTCATAATTTATTAATCAAATAAATTAAGAATAATGCTTATAGACAAACAATATCCCTATGATCAAATTATAAACTTTCTTTTCTCTTTTCTTTCTCGTCTCTCTCATTTATTATGTTAAATTTATCAAATATTTTCTAACTCAAATTTTGAAGTTGGCATTACACACTTAAGGAAGTTTAATTTTTATGTAGCATTTATATTTTCATGATTATTTTAATATATTTTTGTTTCAAAATATGTTGTTATGATTTTCTTTGGTTTTGATTTAGTTTTGTTGTGTTCGCTATAATGTTGTTAAAAATTTTTGTCATAAACTTGTTAAAAGTGACCAAAAAATAAACAAAATTTTTTTATAAATTTGGTAGGCCATAAATTAATTAGGAAGAAGGTGAAAACTGGTAAAGAGGGATAAAATGGAAAGAGGCCAATTTCAGTAATAGTTTAAAAAAATTTGAAAAAATTTGTAATTTATAAAAATATTTAGGAATCTATTTGTTAGATTTTAAAAAATATTTGTTAATTTTTGTAATTTATAAAAATATTAGGGTTATTTTAAAATAATATTTTAATTTTAATTTTTTTTACATTATAGCCGTTACAATGATGTTTTTGATATACGAGTGTTACTTATACTATTTTAATTTGAATGTTTTTGTTATTACTAGAGAATTTTGGTTAATTTTTAATAATTTTATAATAAAATTATTATAAAACTTAATTTATTATGCAATTTAGTTTGTTACTATGCTTACATTAATGTTATTTTTGATAAATATTGACTTTAGTTTAATTGTATTGATTTTTGAATACTTTACATTTTACTCTATATTTACCACATTTTCAAAATCTTACAGTTTGATTTTTTTGAATATTAATATGTTTAGAATTTGGTTCTTTGAATATTAATATGTTTATATCATAGATATAGTTGCCATGTCATTATCATTATTTGTTATAGCAAATATTGAGAAATTTGACCAAGTAGGGAGGGAAAATGTAATAGTAAAGTAAAGGTCCAACTAATATATGTACTTAAAAATATTAAATACAAAGATATTTTTAAAACTTGAATTTGTAGCACTTTATACACAAATCAAGTAGAATATAAAATTAAAATAAAAGTGCTATTTAGAGAGTATTCAGACTCAAGCTTTGAACATTCACTTTCAGTGAATATTACAAATGATATTGAGTTTAAGGTATTTTTAAATATAAACAATAATCATCTTATTGGCATAAGGAGTTATATTCTGATGTTGATTAGCATGGACTGCATTGTTGATTAAGATCCTATCCACGAACTTAGTGTGAAAGTCAGTAATAGAAATGGTAATCTACATTCATTTGCTTCTTCTGATAAAAGCAACCAAGTTCTGTCATTGGTAATGCATCCAACAAGTCAACATAAAATAAATGCTCAATATTACTCTCCTTTTAAGTATCATTCATTACTACATTTCTCTTTACTTTAATAGAATGAAAATGATGATAATAGATATTCTCCATATGGCAGTGAGCCATTTATTCGAGAATCAGTCAATAAAGAATTGATTATTCAATAACTAATATGACATTAGGCAACTAATGGAGGAGTTAGTGTTCTTGTTGGTCTAAGTCAAAGAAATAACGTAAATATTTGTGAATATGACATTCCATCAAGCTCAACCCATACAAATATGTTACTTCCAATTACATTATCATTTAACATAATGATAATTGATGCAATTTCAAGTTCTTTAGCTGATGATATACGTGTTAGACATATATTAAGTAGTAAACAATAGTTATTTCATGATTTGAGTATGATGGCATTGAAAAAATATTTTTAGTTTAAAATTTTGAAATCTACAATAGATCAGTTTAAGGTAAAATATGCAATTGGTAAATATAAATGACGAGTGCGGGCAGTTAAAACTAATCTAAATGCATATTTTTGCATTACTCATTTGAAATATTTCATAGTTGTTGTACTAACCTATTGGAAGTGATATCGTCAAGCAAATAATTGACTTATTAGATAAATGGTAAAAGATAAGTTTGCAAACTTTAGTAGAATTTATACTGTCAGAAACATACAAAAAGACATATAGAAGAAATACAGAGTTCATGTATCATATTGCAAGGCTTGGTTGGCCTAAAAAGAAGCACGTATAATGATTGTTGGATATGTAAAAAAATCATTTGCAAAACTAACATTGTAGTATTATATATTAAAAGTCACATATCCAAATACAAGCTTATTTAGTTGTTTTAATTTTTGCATTTCTTAATTTTGGCATAGTTAACGTGTTTTTCATCTTTGTCAGCTAGGTACAATCAACATATTGAAATGGATGACAACGATAATTTCATATATTTTTTATAGCTATTAGTGCATCAATTCAGGGTTTTAATTTATCTATCCAACCAGTTATTACTATTGACAACACCTTCTTGAAGGAGACGTTAAGGGAGCTTATTCGTGACTGTTACTTTTAATGCAAATGATCAAATTTATCCATTAGCCTTTAGTATTAAGGATTTTAAAAACCAATATTTGTTTCATATATTTGTTTCAAATCACATCATGAGAATAGTTTTTCCTCAAACTTAGAAAAGCACTTAGAGCAACTTTTATGGTTAGGGATTCTAAAAAATCATTCTCATAATGCCACTGGTAAGACATGTTCATACCAATCAACTAAAAAATAATGAATGCCATTAATAGGAGAAGATGTTGTTCGAAGAAAGTGTTCTCGTTGCAGTAAAGTTGGCCATAATTTAGAGATATGTTAGAATGTTATTGCTCCTCCTACTAATTTAATGTGACATAATTAATACATGTTTTGTAGATCTTTAATATATATATATATATAATCTTCTATATTCTTAATTTTGGATGTTTTATGGATGTTTATTATTATTACTTTTTGCTTGTGGAATACATGTTTGATTTGATTATTATTTTCCAAAAGCAACATTTTTATATATTTTTCATCAATAGTATTATATGACAAATAACTTTATAATTGACAAGTGACTTAAAATGTATTCCACAAATATTGACAAATGACTAATATATTATTAGAATTTTTAAATATTGACAATTACATAATGTATTATGTATTATTGTTGTTAAACGTATTTAATTACTATAATTATATAACTATATCCATTCACATTATTATAATATGTCACATGTGGTGCAATATTTGACAGAAGTAAATGGCTCGTCATTTTAACTCATTGAGCAACACTTTATAGGTGATTTCATCAAATAATTAGTAACATCAATCATACCTTAGCATGTTTGAATGACTTATTTTAATTGATTTTCTTAAAAATATTGCTAAATAACTTAAAAGTGTCAAAAAGTCATTCAACAAATTCATCAATAATTTAAAAATGTCACTATATCTAAACTTTAGTTTGTAAATCAATTGTTATTTTTTGTCTAAAAAATTGACCGCACTCATGCATAAAGTCAAACAGTTTATAAGTCCTAAATACTCAATGTATTTAAATAAAAATACTCTACAATCATTGTTTTTTTACAATTGACAAGGTAACCAATCGATAATCCGCTCATATGATAGAGGTTCAATACTATCCAATAGATTTAATCTCAAACTGTATAATTTGACTTGCTACACAACACAAGGCAACAACATGCACACTAGAATAATCACATGGTCTCCAAGTTTGCCTACTATTATGAATCATAAATTGTAATATGTCGTATGGCCAAATTAAATGCATATGCAACCTATTGAATTGCACACACCTTAGCAGGAATGTAAAACACATCCATATTTGCCAATAATTTTAAAATTTGATTGTTGTCCCTCAACATATATTGCTTGTAATTAACATTACGCTACAATATTTTATATGGAAAGGAACCATCCTCTCCACCTAGCTATGAAATATATAACATTGACTGCAATAAAAACTCAAATAAATTACATGTTAAAAAATCACATGAAATTTTGAAAAAATTTCAACAGAATTTTCACTGTAATATGGACATATCCCAAAATTATATAAATATAAACACTCTTAAAAATATTTATCATTTAACCTAATACCAATTTTCCTAATCTCAAATGCGGCCTTAAGCACGCTCAAAATAATAACTTACAACAGTAATAATTTTAAATAACAACAATTATCAATCAATGTAATTGAAAAAATAGTAGTACATAAGTATAAGTGTGACTATGCAATTATCCATTGTTAAAATATTGAATCTAGACATTGCATTAATATAAACGCTCTTAAAAATATTTATCATTTAACCTAATGCCCATTTCCACAATATCAAATAAAGCCTCAAACCTTAAAATAACAACTTTTAAAAATAATAATTTTAAATAACAACAATTATCAATTAATTTAATTGATAAAATAGTAATACATACGTATAAGTGTGACAATGCAATTGTTCATAGCTGGAATATCAAATTTGGAGATTGCACTTTTCTCTAGGCCACTATACCTGGGTATTTGTCAATGTGCTGATATAATATATAATATAAATATTTTATTCAAATTTTATCAAAAAGAATATATAAAAGCATCACTTACCAAATCATCTAGCCATGTATTTACGTTTAGAATACCATAAAACTACTTAAGTGTGATTTGAATCATTCTTCTTTCTTTGTACATGTTTAGAAATTCTATTCATTTCATAAACAGATCATAAAACCCTGGAATGATTAAAGTTAACAGATTGAGATTTAATTCTTAAAGTTACACCAATAAAACATATTATTAAATCATTGAAATCAGCATAATAAAATACAAGTGATAAAATTAATTATCTAAGTTGAGAAAAGAATGTTGATAGGAACATTGTGACTATCACTGTTAGACCGATGATTTGTTTAAATTTTATGTTTGCATAAACTAATCCACTTTAGAATTCATTTCATTTTAAAATTTACCTAACTCAACCTGGTGTGCTTCAAATGCTTCTCTAGGCTTTGTGATCTCACAAATACATCAAAGTTAACATGCAAACTCTGCATCACGTCTTATGGAGTATTGTGATCATATCAATCATAGCTGCTAAATGACTATAGAGATGTATGGTGACCTAAAAAGTTGTATGATTTGTGCGCACCAAATGACTGTTGTGAGATTTCCTTGGCCAGCATATCATCTTTATCATCTATATCTGGTGTATGTGGTGTAAGGTGTGGAGGTTGTGTGATCTACAAAAAAAAAATAATAGAATCATAATTAATAATATTAATATTAATATTACAATGTGAGATTAATTTAATTTAATAAATAAAGATAAGACCACCATATTGCTGTTAGGTTCAATATTTGAATTGTCCACTAATAGGTTCCTCTGATATTTTCCTAAAACAAGTAGAAAGCCATCAGGTGCTTGAAATACACCTTACCCATTTCCCTAATCTTAATCTCTAAAGTTTTCTTCACTTTCTTTTGCATACAAAACATTAATGATTAAATTACAGAAAAGTGAAAGATATTTAGCAAACATTACTTATTATACTCGTACATTTTCATTTTAAAAACTTTTGTATTAATTCTGATGCTTTAATGTGAACTTGAAGTCCAATGAAGTATTTGTGGATATGTATTACTTTAATGCCAAGCATAAAACATGCCCACATATTTAATGGTCTCGTGCATACAATACTATTCAATATATAACATGTTAAGTGTTAGTTATATTACCTTAACAACTACGATACAATAACCATAAAATTTACACACATCGAAAGTAGTGATTGAGTGAGTTATAGCTAGAATACAATGACAAATTCAAACAAATATATCAAAAGTGATACTTTTTTTTTCTTTTTTCTTACAAGTAACAACTTTTATTTTATATTTTTTTTACCTTTCTTACCATTATGTAGCTCAAACTTTTATATAAATACTAGTACACTACAAATTTATATGGATACATATTAAATTGGTCTAAATCATCTACTATATACAATATTTAACTGTCAATACTATAACAAAATCCCTTGTAGAACAAAAATTATTCAAGAAAGTAGTATAGTGATAGTTTTACTGTATTAACATCGTCTATCTCATTGAAATCAAAGGCATAGTATATATCATCTAGATCATTGATATGAATGACCTTATCTGCAAAATATTGGTTCCTAAGTGGATGGTTACCATTTACCTTATTTGGATAATGTCAATTATTCAAGCTTGTCAATAATGCAAACACTCACCTAAAAAATCAAATGGTGATGCTTCCTACAAGAAAATATCTAATACAATCATTATTGTTAGTAGTAATGGGCTATTGCAATAACATCCAATGCACGAAGTTGCTTGAGAAATAAATGTACCTAATATCAACAAAACGACTAAGGCAAGTTTGCCAAAAAATCATTTTCCGTTGCAACAACATATATGATAAAGTGGTTGGATAGCCATTGAATTGGTCATTTTTAAGAAGTTTTAGTATTTTTGATAGCTTCA
Source organism: Khaya senegalensis (assembly GCA_032402905.1). Classification (NCBI taxonomy): domain Eukaryota; kingdom Viridiplantae; phylum Streptophyta; class Magnoliopsida; order Sapindales; family Meliaceae; genus Khaya; species Khaya senegalensis. The sequence continues at coordinate 8,234,837 of CP135553.1, read as the reverse complement.
CCATTTTTTCCTGTTCAAATGTATAATATAAAGTCACTAAAGAGATCAAACTTTCAAATTATGACAAATAGGTACCAAAATTTCTTAAAAATTCACAATATCAATATAAGCATAGTAATGAACTAAATTGCAAAATAGAAATAAATTGTTATTTGTTTATTTTATAAGTTAACCAAATTAACCCCAAAGGTTTTAAAATTAACAAAAATTAACCAAAATTCTCAAATAAAAAAAAAAAAAAACTCAGCCACCATGTTGTATATAAAATGCACCATGATAATGAAATACAATGCCAAAAAAAAAAAAAAAGTTTAAATATTATTTTAAAGTAGCCATAAAATGTAAATTATAAAAATTAACAAAAAATTTTAAAAAGTAGCAAATAGATCTCTAAATATTTTTTGCAAATTACCAACTTTTTCGAAATATTACAAATACACATCTATTGAACCAATTTTGATCACTAGTTATGATGACCGAAATTGCCTTCTTCAGGTTCTTCATCACCTTTTCTGATATAGTTTTTTATCTTTCAAGATTATTAAACACAATATTTTTTCAAACACAATAAAACAAATTAAAATTAAACAAAATTAACATCATTAACATATACAACAAATGTTCAAGTAAAATAACACTTCAAATAATAAAATCTCAAATTTTCTAATAACACTATATTTTTTGGCAACCAACACCATATTTTTAACCAACATTCTCCCAAACACAACAAAACCAAATTAAAACCAAACAAACTCAAAAACATCAACATATATAACACTTAGTCAAGCAAAATAACACATTCAAGCATAAAACCTTAAATTTCTAGCAACACTTTTCAACCAACACCATATTTAAACCCAAAAATATATCAAAAAAAATTCAAATCATACATGCAATAACTTAAAATAAAACTTACCTAAAGTAAGTGTGTAATGCCAACTTTAAAAGTTTTGATCTATAACTTTTACCTCTTGTAAAAAATTGGCCGAAAATTATTTGCAAAATATGAGAGAAAAAATGATAGAGAGAAGAGAGAAAGAATGATAGAGAGAAGAGAGAAAAAGAAGAATATTTATGTTTGTTTTGGCTATAGGGATGTTTTTATCCACAACTATTATTTTTAATTTATTTGGTTACTAAAATATAAAAGAGGCTATTTTAGTAAATTAATTTCCCAAAGTGATTAATTTAAAAAAAATTCATAAAAAAATACATAATGAAATTTTTTTTAAAGTAACCTTATTTTTAAGGTTATTTATGTAAATAATCTCCTTTATTTTTTACTTACTAAATTAGCCAATTCTATAATTTTTCACTCAAAAAAGTATCTATTCACCTAATTCAAAATTACTCGAAACAAGAAGTATATTTTTAACTTTTAAATTTATTTGCATTAATTTCATAATTTTAAAAATAATGAAAGTGTTAAAAAAAATTACAAGTGTGAAGAATTTTTCAAATTTATTAATATTTTATAGATTTAAAAAATCTTTTAGATCTAGCAACTTCAGCCATGCTATTAACTAACATAACTTTATTTTTTACTATTTACATAAATAGTCAATTTTATTTTTTTCTTATTAAATTGAGCAATGTTATAAGTTTTGGACAAAATTACTCTCATATAATCATATTTTGCAAATAAAACATATTATCCCAATTCGAAATTTACATGCTCAATTGAAATAACTCACTTAAAATGGTGTCTATTCTCTCAACCTGAAATTACTTGAAATAAGTATATTTTTGTAATTTTTGGAGTTATTTGTATTAATTTCATCATTTAAAAACTAATTCAGGACTAAAAATTTAAAAAGAAAAATTAGAGATGTGTGGAGTATTTTTCAGATGTGTTAAAATTTTACAAATCTAAAAAATCTTCCATATTCTTCAATGACATTGCCACAGCGACTGGAGATAACTTGGTGACCCGCTAATGTCATTTTGACATCTCATCAAGCTGCTTCTTTTGCTTGAACAGGCACCCATGATAGCTGTTATATAGGCAAGGTCATCATAATAGTTTCCACCAAAGCTCCTTATTGTATTGTCAAGTACGTCAATGCCTTGCAAGCACGGTTGGCTATAAAAATAATCCTATATGGTGTCATAATTGTATCAATGTGGGGTTTATCCTCCATGAATTATGAGATGTGGCTGACAAGCTCTATAGGAATACTCGTGTGTGGAGGTGGAGTGTCATGCTCTATAAACAATACTAAACATTACTGAATTGATTGCTTTCCATAGAAGAAACAAATGATTGCACAAGAACTTCTAAATTGTTAGGTTGGAAGGCGAGCACAAAAAACTCTATGATCTACAATAATTATGCACTTCATAATGATATATAATAGATTAAAAATTTTAGATTGTGCACTCACTATGTTGTTAACAAACACAATATTGTTAAAGTTATCTTTTATAGCCACGTATACAATGGACCCTCTAAATACATGTTTAAAACCTAGTTTATATTAATATAAATTCTACCGAATCTATATCAAAATACTCTTATATTAGATGTTATAATTGGTGATAGTTGATATTCCTATATATGCCCAAAAATCGTATCTTTTTATCAATTTATTCCTTGACATCTTCTAAGGATGTAAGTTATAATCCTTCATATTCAATAGTTATTGTCAAAAAATTTTCAACCATTACCATAAAAGAGTAATAAAATGCATATAAGATCATTGATGAAATTAAATTTATGAAATTAACTTTAATTGTATATTTAATAAGATAAGTCAGATTTACAAAAAAAATAAATAAATAAATAAAAGACAAAATTCTAAAGAAAAAAGATTAATAATTAACAATTACAAATTAACAATTTTGAGCCCTCAGGGGAGCTCAAAATCATTCACGTCTGTGCTATACTAGGTTTTGCATTTTCTAGGTTGTAGGAGTTTTTTTTTATATTTTTTGCAATCAAAATTTAATAAATTAGTTTGGCATATACTTAGAACAAATCCTAATATCAATGTGCACATATGGATCTATTAAATTAAACAAAAATAAATAAAAATATTTAGAACAACTCACTTTTTTCTGTTTATTCATTTTCTCAATCCTTGGAATATGCTTGAAACTTTCTAAGGTCAATTTACACTAGTAAATTTGTACAAAATTAAATATTCATTGAAACTTTAGGAAGAATGAATCTATCAGTGAGGAAATGAGTTAAAAATTAGTTTGGTTTATGTTCATGTAGATGGTTATACAATGGCAATTTTGTTCAAAAATTTATGAAATTAATTAAGTTGCTTGGAAAAAAATAAAAGTAACTATTTACATAAATTATCTTTAAAATAAAATTATCTTAAAAATAAAACTATTTTAAAAAAATTTTCTACACAATAAGTTAGTAACAAATAAACAAACGATAGAGAACTTGTAAATGTTAAAATTTTAATTTTAAAAAAAAAACCTGTATAAAAATATAGTTTATTATTAAATCAATAAATATTTGTAAATATTGATCTTTTATTAAAAAAATTGATTAAAATCAATTATCCATATGTACAATAAATAAATAAATACTCATAAATACTGAAGTTTTAATAAAAATTATTGTTCATATTTACAACAAATAATTAAATACTTCTAAATTTTAAACTTTGATAATCGCAATCTATATTTACAAAGTTAGTAAAATCAATTGGATACTTTTTATTAGGTCATGATATTTTTCATGAACCAAGTCACCTTCAGGATATATGAAATCATCTACATCAGCATATAAATTTTCCTCATCAGAAGTCTTCCTCAGCTGTGCAAAGTTACTCAGATCATTGTCATTTTTAAATAAAGAGTCTGAAAACAAAGCAACGAAATTATCCTCATAAAAGGATCAAAATCAAAGGACAGAACAAGCTATCCTTGGGTCATATATATGGAAAGTCTTAATTCATTAAGAATTTCTCATATCAGTAAAAATTCTAGTAAAACTTTTATTAGACCATATTCCTAATTTTACATGAGGAAGATAAGGCTTAAATAGTAAGAATTCTATTAGAATACAAATTTATTTGAGTCTTATTCATCTATAATAAGGAAGTAAATATAATCAAGTACAAAATAAACTAGGAGTTGTAGTTTAACTACAAAAAAGATAAGTCAATAACCTATAAATAAAGGTGTGAACTGGAGTAAATAGATTAGAAAATCCTTTAGAAAACTAGTTGTTATTCTGTAAGATAACATATAGAGTAAGAAAGAGAGAAATCTAAACTCTAATTATTTCTTTTATTTACAGAAGTACTACAAAACAGCCTTCCCAAATTAAAGATAATCTACACTCACTTGAGAAGGTTATCCTCAGAACTCCGACACCTTGATATGTTTTCTATCTTACTAGAATTACCAGAGTATCAAAAAAAACATCAAAGCTCGTCATAATAACATCTGACCTAAGGACGTTACTGTCAGTGAGAATGTGAATTTCATTGAAACAAGAGAAGGTGAATTTATTATGAAAAATTTAATTTCTTTTTTTTATGTGTTATATTAATTTGAATAATAATATAATTTTTTTAAATAATTTATTGTATATCAATTTTTTAATAATTTATTTTTCTCTTTTTTTTTTACTCAATTTTTTATTTATGTATGTTACTATTTTTGTAATTTATATCATTAATTTTATTTTTTAAAAAAAATTATCAAGTTAAATTTATAATTTAAGTAAATACTTATTGTATTGTACTTAAATAAATTTTTACAACATAAATTTTTTTAAAAAAAAATTAAAAATGAATATAATTAATAAATAGAGTATTCAATTTTAGAATTAGAATTGAACTAAAATTGAAACGAAATCAAAAAATAAAAATACTTTGATTCTAAATTTTAGAAATTAATTTTATTTAAATTCTGTTTTGAAATCAAAATTAAACTAAAATTAAAGTAAAATTAAAAAATAAGATATTTTATTAAATAAAATAGAAATTAATTTTGAATTAAGTAAGTTTTAGTTCCAAATAGTATGCTGACCACTAGTTTGTCCATCCCTTGGTCAGCGTTTTCCTGTCATAAGTCACCAAATCAAGCTCCTTGTACTTAGTGCGTCACATTCTTATCAAATGATACTAAAAAAAAAAAAAAAAACCAAAGCAAAAGATGAACAAAACTTTCATGAAATGCCTCTTCAAACAATAAAACTATTTTATCTATACAAACTTTTCTCTTTTCGGTTACATTTTTTAAAACATACTCCAATTAAAAAAAAAAAAAAACAAAAACCTCACAATTTTTTTTAAAAAAAAAAAATCATTAGGCTCAATTTTGATCCCAAGATCATTTTCTTTTTCTTTATTAGTTCAAGGACCTTCACTCAATAGATTGATGGCTGCAAGTAAGGGTTTTTTTTTTTTTCTCAAATATTTTATCTTAAAAGAAATATAAAAATAAAAAAATAAAAATTTGAAGATTGGGAATGAGGACAACATTCTTAACACTTCTAATTGAAATAGTTCTTGGGCCAAGTACAAGAATTTTAATCTCATTCTAGAACAACAATTGATACCACCATATTGTATTTCACATATTTAACATAATTTACTTATTTTAATTTACTTAAAATTAATTATAAAATTTGTAATAATAATATAACTTAATAAGATATAAATATATACACACACATATATACATACGTATACATAACAATAATTACAATATTCATATGTTGTAGGAATATGTTATGTACATTTAAAAATATAAAATAAATAATGATAATAATATAACTTAATCATCCATCAATGCGTGTGTGATGACCGGTTCATGATTATATCAATCCCTTGTTCCACCAAATAACATCAATTTCACAAGACACAAAGCTCGATTTAGTTCAGTTCATGTTGAACTCGTTTTTCGTGAATAAAAGCTATTAATATTGCCCAAAAATATGCATCAAAACTCTGCTCTCTAGTAGACAGGTTGGGCGGGGTTCGACTTGGTTTGATTAAGACTAACTCAAATCAATAAAAAAAGGTATTTAGGGTTGATTATATCTCAATCCAACCCTGTCCAAAAACTGTTAGTAATCTAAATTAAGCTTGGTTTAGTTGGATTTGAGAGTTATACAATTAATACTGGACTTTGAAATTAGACCCGAAATTTATTATTTTATGTGCTGTTGGTTATTGTTACTTTATTATTTATTGTGTATAAATTATAATTAATCAACAACATATATATATTAATGACGTAAAAGAATTTAAAAGGTTATAATTTAGTTTAACAAATATAAAATTAATATTTTTAAAATATTAAATTAAATTAATGATATTTAATTTAAAAGAAAATTTTAAAATTCTTTAACATATATTTATAATATTCAAAATAAATGAATAAAAATTTCCAGTAAACTTGAAATTTCAATATGAATAAATAAAAACCTACCGTAAACAGAAAAATTGCAGCAAAAAATTGTGTTGGTCACATTGGTCAAAGATACATATTTTTAAATTTATGTCCTTGTGATTTGTTGGTTTACTTTTAGATAAAAAACTGATTAATTGGACAAATTTTAATAGTAATAATATTAATAATGATTGGTGAATTTCTTCAAATCCTGGTCACTTCACTTGCATGCTTGTTGCTTAAACCCTAACCTCTCGTTCCTCAAATCATATTCCACGTAACAATTCAGCATCTGAAAATTTCCCAGTATTATCGCCGGCCCACCACCCCGCCGCCTTGTCAGTCACCATCGTCAAACATACGGCCGAACCTTCACCAACCACCACAAAATAATTGTCCGCCGGCAGTGCCCCTTCAGCACCACCCTTGAAATGTAACTTCAACTCCGGAAACAACTCCGTTTTAGATCCTGGAATTTTGAAACAGGGCCTTAACCCCGTTGAATCGTCAACATCAAGAGCTTTGGCGTAGCTCTTCTTCAATTGAGCTAACAACTCATTAGCCTATGGCTCGAAAACTTCTGATGCCATGAACTTGAATGTAGTGCCAGAGTCAATGATGCTGCCGCCATTTCCGTCCTTATCCGGTCCTGAAGCGCTGGCCATCAACAGTGATTCGTCTGAGACCAACGTAGTAGTTAACTGAGAACAAAATTCTTCCAGGGACACGTGGGTTATTGATGAAAGGCGAGTAGGTTAGTCCACTTGTTTTCTTACCAGAATCTGAGCCAGTGTCGAGAACCAGAGAGCAGGTTCTTGTTGTGTCATCGAACTTGTGAGAAAGGATACAATAAGAGAACTTGTTGACATTGAGTTGACTCGGAAGAGAGGTTTTGCCACGCCCGAAGCCAGCAATGCCGAAGGGTTGGCGGTAAGAGAAGATGGAGCATCCGACGAGGAAGTCTGGTATGGATTTGTCTGATAGATGTAGGGTTTCTGATAATGCAATCCACCTGTTACGCCTGATGTCACGCCCCTCAACTATCATTCCTCGTTCAAGGTTCAGAGGAATAGTTTAAAGTTAAATAAATCATATCCTGAATATTTTAATAAAATTTTTATAATATATAGATAATATTTATATAAATCTACAAGAATAAAAATTTTATAATATTTTTAATATAAAATTTTACTTTTCAATTTTTTAAAATACCAAAATACTCAATTATATATAAAATACCTACCTAAATTAAAAAA
>CP135553.1:7996470-8212586 GCA_032402905.1 Khaya senegalensis | reverse complement strand
AATATAATTTATTTGTGAGAATAAAATTATTAAAATAAATTTTTTTGATAAAAATTTTTTAGAATTAATTATAAATATAAATTAAAGTTAAAATAAAATTATTTTTGAAATTTTCTCCAAAAAAAAAAAAATTTCTGTGATGGTCTGTTTTCTTTAAATGGCCCGTAATGGGGTTAGTCTTGTTAAAACACTCAGTCTTTTCGGCAAATCAGGGTGGATGAACATGTAAAATACCATGTGGGTATCTTGACTCCACACTAGGAGTATTATCCACCAAAAATAAGTCCCATTTGTCGCTCTCGTCGTCGATCCTTCTCCGTTCTTCTCGCAATCACTTCCGTTTCTTTAACTCGCCTATTCCAAGCGCTGTTACGGTACGTTTAATGAATATTTTCACTTTTCTCCTCTGAACCCTAATACATATGCTTCGATTTTCTTTTTCTATTGTTTATGAGCGAAGTGTGTTTGATTTACTGGCAGTAAGATCCAGTTATATTGTATATCAAGGTTTATCTTTGGCTGTCGATTTATTTTCTGAGTAAATGCTGGGGAGGAAAAGGTTTATGAGTTTAACGGAAAGCTAGGATCATTAGAATTTGCATTATGATAATATCTTGATTGGTTTTTCTTCAAGTTAATGGGTTTTTTAATATTACGTTGTTTAGTCTTTGTTCCTTTTTCGTTTCTGAACTCCAATTCTTTCAATTGAATTGGAAGTTTTATAGTGATTAGTGTTTCAACTGAAACTGTTATGGTTACTTGCCTTTTCCCAATTCTTTAAAGGTTAAAGTAGAAAGACTACACCAATGGAGTGGATTCTGCATAATGTTTTTCCTCGTCCCTTGTGTATTTAGCTAAATGTTTGAATTTTTCAAGTCCTGGTGCATATGACATTGTAATTGAACAGTATGGGCCTTTGATAATATGTGTTTCCGAGAGATTTCTATTATATCAATTCCTGGGGCCCTGCATATCTTAGCAGTTCTAATTTTTGCCACCAAGTTTGTAACCATCGAATCAAATTTTCTTGAAGTCTTTTCCAATTGGTTTCCGGACATGAACATGGGCATCTTCAATGATTAATTGCACATGTTGGCAAGGGATAGTATTTCGACTTGAATTTGGGGTGTAAAAATTATGATGAAACCAAGAGTTGCAATAGTAGACCATTGTCCATCACTATGTTTTTATCTGTACATGTAAATCAAATATTGAACGGTTATGTATTGAAATTTATCCTCTAATCCTTCTTCCCAATAAAGGAAGGTAGCATCTTTGATGGCATTTCTGAGCAAAAGTGACATTGGGTGCCACGGCTATTTCATCTTTAACTGTTCACATGCATGCTAGCAGGGAATGATTGCCTATAATATGAATTTGCACTTCATTTGTTTTCATGATGTGTTCCTCAGGACAGTAAATTCTACAACTGAGCCCCTTTTTTTTTTATCAGAATGATGAGTCCTTAATGAGGTCCAATTTTTCAGTTTTGGTAAAACCACCATTTGCCAATTCAAGCGTGTTTTCAAATCTAATCGTACTTTATGCAATTATTATGCCTAGGAATACTTTTTTGATTAGCCTTATTATGTAAATTCCAGCAAATGGGTAATTGCTCCTGCTGATACTTTTATTTGTTAGCAATATTTTTTAGCATTCAAAATCCTGCATGCTAAAATAACAGTGTTTAGTAGCATGCTTGTGCGGGGTATCAAAGCAAAAGGCTGTCTAGTCTGAGCATGCATGCATGCATGCATACATACATACATACGTACATATGTATGTATGTATGTATGTAGAAGGCGGTCCTTTATTTTATTCTTTTAGGTTTTCAACCTTATCTCTGCATGAAAAAAGCTCATTAAAAAAGTGGGCTGCTGGTTGCTGCCAACAACATCATAAGTTTCTTGTAAGTAGTCATAAAATCTGAAACCATTGTGAGCAGTTCCTGCAGTCTATGGTTCTGCATCCACATACTAACTTCCGCAATCCCTAAAGGCAGCTATGATCTTAGTAGCAGTATACTGGTCATCTTCTGCGTCCACGGAGGTGGATTTGCATTCATTTCTGTGCAGAAGTATGCTTGCTAGCATGTGTCTCATGTAATCAAATAGCTATTTTTCCCCTTTTTGCAACTAGAGATTTTAAGGAAATATTGAGTAATTTTTATTTTATGAGATCTTTACTTTTGCCAGATATCCTAAGTCCTAATGCTTGTACTAGTTTTGATGCTTTTCCTAAATCTCAATGCTTGTATTGTAGTTCTCAGGGACATTTGAATGATTGAATCCTTGCTACCACTGAGTTGCTTGGATTGTTAACATGATGCTCGTTTAGGCAGAGCTTGGCTAGTAGCCTCTGGTAATGTTGAGAGGTTCTTGTCATCTGAGCATGTTTTACATGTAACTCAAAAGATTGTGATTTATGTAAATAGTATCAAGCAAGATTTTTGCACTCACACAATTGTGTCGGGAGTAAACTTGTGGTGGATGCAGCAATAGCAAAAAACTTTGGTTGGAAACAAAAGTTTATTTATTCGGATATAAATCATATATTGTATTATTCTCGTCCATCGCTGATCGGAAGCTATTTTAGGTGACTGCTTTTATTTTTGAAACTGACCAGGTAGCATGGGAAACACGGGAAACAAGCCTGTGATTGTGAAAGAAGAAAGAGAAGAAATCTTTTTGAAAATTGTACCTCCATTGGACCGTGTTTATCTGCGGTGGCTTGTTCGGGATCTTGAGAGGATACATAGATTTACACCAAGAAACCCACCTGCGGTAAAACCACCAGATCATTATATTGAGTACATGCGCTTGAACGGATGGTTGGATGTGAACCTGGACGATCCTGACCTAGCTCATCTGTTCAAGTAGATCATTATGTAATTTACTTATCCTAAACTGTGGAGTTGCAAATCTCAGTCGTTAATGCATCCATGTAATGAAAATCAAAGTCCAACCTAATTGTAGTCTAGGACAACCCAGATGTGTTTAATATGTTTTCCTTATCGTTTTTGAATATAGAAACAGAATCCTGTCCGACTGACAACACTATGCATCTGGTGTGAGTGTTTCCGAGCCAAAGAGAAGACTCTGCACATTCCATATGCCCTTCAAAATCAGCGTGATGTTTGAGGTTTTGTCTCTTAACCAAGAAAAGAATACGGGTCCTTTCTCTAAACAATCAAACGCGGGCGGTGGTGATGTGGTCCATTATCCAAATTTTGGTAAAGCGTGAATTCATTCACATGCGACAATATGATGTCAATTTCTTCGAAGATTTGGAATGATTTTCAATTTATTTCCGTCATTTTAGTCACGGATGAAGATTCTCAGCTAAGTATAATTATTTAATTGTGGTTGATTGATGTGTCTTTGATTAATCCTTGTGTGATGCTCCTAATCTTCAGTATTAGTGGAATCAATTTCTTCAATCCATTTTAAAGACATTAAATCTTACGATTTCTTGTTGACTATTGTAAGATACGTTTATTACTTTGTTTAAATGTTAATATTTTTATTTGTCTATTTTTTTTTTTTAAAAAAAATAACAAGTTAGGTTAGTGTTTTTAAATATATTATTATATAATAAATTTAATTAATAAATAACATAGTTAGGATTGTTGAATTTTTATTATTATTTTTTTATAATACTTTTTTTTTTTAATTTAACAATTAATTTTTAATAATAAGTTACCCACTCTTATTAATAAACTCTTATTAATAAAATGTAATGCAAACACAATCCTTTGTACGCTAATAAAATAAGTTCAATAAAGAATTGAGATTTTTAAAAATTTTGATCTTTATTTACAAATTGAATTTGTGAGTTAAATTAAGTTAACAAATTAATAAAATCAAATTAGTTAAATTTTTGTTTAACATGTATTCCTCTCTAACACTGTTGACAATAGAAATTAAATCTCAAATTTATCATGACAACCAAAATATTTCGCTTATTAATTTGATTAATAATAAGCAAATAAAAAAATCAAATCAAGAAGTAATTGATTTTTTTTTTAAAAAAAAAGAAAAAAATAATATGATATGTAAGAAAACCTATAATTCTATTTCAATTCTTGAAGTAAGTTTCCAATATTTGGATGCTGTTACATAGAGTAAATATTGTAAGAACAGTCCAAAAACGCCCCGCCCATAAACAATATACAGAATGTGTTGTCTAGTGAGTGGGGAGTGGTAGTAGTGAGTTGGGTAGGGGGTGGGGCTTCTGGCTGGTGCGTTAATGCACGCTAAATAATCGCCACTTTGTCGCCTAAATAAAAGGCGTGAATCGCCGATTCGAACCCTCCTTTATTTATCTACTTTTTCTCACTCACAATTTTCTTTTTAAATATTGATACATTCTCAAAAATTTACTGATATTTATAAAGTAAAATTATACCGGAAGATTACATGAATACCACTCAATTCTTTCTTTCTTTCTTTCTTTCTTTTTCAAAATACGGATACATTAATGAGATATCTAGTAATATTTATTTAAAAAGAAATGCTCGTAGGGAGGAAGAGGACTGACTGTTGATATAATTTTGTCACATTATAATATGGGAGAAAACTGCTCACATATCTATGTTACACTTATATTATTGTCTAGATGTCTGCATCAAGAGGACCATGAAAACCACTTCCATAGTGAGAGTAGGGATGATTACCCACGTACTTGTAGAAAATTACCGGCACATGGTGGGAATTAGAAGGAAACACCTTGCCACTAGACTATTGGCTCAAGTCGCTTCTCCCTCACCATTTGCTCTCTCTAATTTTGCCGACATTTGACCAATTTACACATTAATATTCTTCCCACATCCTTTTTAATAACATTAGAGTATTCAACTATCATAAATTTATATATATTTATATCTTTTTTTTTATGTACTTAATGCATGCAATACGAGTTCATAATTTACCTCTTAACTAATATTTCACCAGCAAGCTACTATATTGTATTAATCTATACCTTCTTTTACCGTAAAATTGACTTCATACCTAGCAATTTTTTTTTTTTTTTTACAAAGGGAGGACAAAAAGTATAATTTACACATTTTTTTTTTATTTATTTTCTTATAAGATATAATCTATTTGTTTGTACAGGTATTCCATCTATTTTTTGAAGACATTTTACAACGAGACAAGTAATCAATTGTAAAATAATTTATTGTCAACATTTTTTTTTTCACATAAAGTATTCTGGTTTAGAAATGAACTCAGTTATACCAGTATCTTAATTTAAATTTAAAACAAAGCTTTGATTCTCATTTCAAGTTCTGAAAAAATATTTATCATCTAAATTATATGGAAGGTTTATAATTAATTTAGAAACTCAATAGTTATCAAAAATAAAAATTTTACATTAAATTATTGATTTTTTTTTTTTTTTATCAATATATGACTTAATGTTGAAGATGTCTCCTAAGTTTCAAAATTAACTGTCTATACCCTTATTATTACTAAATGATATGTCAATTTGGATGTAAAATGGTAATGCTATGATGAAATGAACATTTTCACCTTTTTTTAATTAATGGAAAAAATTTATTATTTTTCTGCTTTGCCTTTTATTTTTTTTTTTTCATTTCATATATTTTATATTCCTTATTTTTTTTTATTTTTTGTCATCTTTTTTCTTACTCTTCATATCTTCCAATTTCTCTTTCTCTCCATTTCTCAAATTATATTTTTTATTTTTTTCTTGAAAATTTATATAAAAAATAGAAATTTACGTAATAACAACAGTGAATTAAAATAAATTTCGTTAAAGCGATACAAATTTTGTAATCACAAACACAAATATTATTTCTAAAAATACCATATTGAACAAACAAAAATAAAATGCTATCGAAATTATTAAAAAAAAAATAGAGAGGGAAGTCAACAATCAAGTTCTATATTGATTTTTGTTTTAGTTACTACACATTTTACTCTAAGTTAAATTATTATTATTATTATTATAATTAATGTGAGAGGATTCAAACTTTTAATTTTTGCTTTCACAGCAAGAGATTGTATCATCCAACTTATTCTTTTAAGGACAAGTTGGATATAAATTGGTACTCAAAATACTTAAAACTAATAATTAAAACTTAAAAAATATTAATAATAAAATTCTAACCCTTATGCGTAGCTGGTTTTGCCTCAAGCTCTATTATTAGGTCATGCCAAAAAGTCACCACTAATGGTTGAAGAAGAGGAGAGTAAAAGCACATGACTAGTAGTGTTTATTATCACATAGCACCTTACTTACCAAGCACCATGCATCCTATTATCCAGTTTGGTGGTTGAGAGGGATTAAAGTTTTGTTTGATATTAAAGTGCAATAATTTTTAAATTATTGAAAATACTAAAAATAAATATTAAGAGAAAGATAGAGTTAATCTTGTTAAAAATTAATGTTACAATTATTTTAATTTTATTTTCAAAATATATTAGAATCATAAAATTTCAGTCGAAGTTTAAAAAAAATAAAGGTAATAAATGAAAAAGAGGAAGAAATTAGAGAATGAAAAAGATGAATAAGTAAAAAAAAAAAAAGATAAAAAATTAAAAATGTATTTGTTTAAGTATTATTTTATCATTAAATTTTATTGACACAAAGGTGATGAAGATTAATTTCAAAACTAAAGAATATTATTAATATTAAGGCATACTTGGGGGGTATCGAGGAAAATATTGGTAATTATTAAAAGTGGCTTTACTTTCTCAAAGGGTCAACCTAACGTTCGCGGCGCTAAACAGCATACAAATTTAACCAGATATAAAACGGTCATAACACAAACCCCGTCTCTATTCCAACCTGGAAAATAATAATAATAACAATAAAATAATAATTTTATTTTATGAATTAATTATAATCGCTTCCCTCCACATCAATATCCGAACCAAATTCCCTCCTTCCCCCACTCTTTCCCTCGTTTTCTGCTCACTTTCTCTCTCTTTCTATCTCCCGCTTTTTTTATTTTCCCTCTACCCAAACAGCAGATCTCTCTCAATTCCCCTTCCAATTCCACCAACCCATCCCTACGATTACTTTCACTTCGTCACCTCTCTAATCCATCTTGATCCGCTTTCTCTTCATAATTCCTAAACCCTTACAAAAACACCCAATTAAATAAAAATAATAAAATCTCCATTTTCCTTGAATATTTGTGTATGTCGAATTCGCAAACGCCACAGGATAGCTCCTCGCAACAGTCGTTTAAACGGCAGCTGCCCTTTTCGTCTATGAAGCCGCCTTTTTCAGCTCCTGGTGATTACCATCGCCTCGCCGCCGAGCCACGCCGCCGATCCGATCAAGAAATTGAGGCCATCGTTGTCAAATCTCCAGTAAGTTTGTCTCATAAAGTTGTTTTCTTTTTCTTTGAATTTCACTTTTTTGGGTTTTTATTCATTATTTTTCATTTTAAGTCGTGGGTTGTTGCCTTTTCTTTTAAGTGAAATTGTGACTTACTGGTTTGTAATGTATTTTTGAAGATCTGCTTGTTTAGTGATTTAAATTATGGTTCTTAAATGTCGGTTGGGTGAGATTAGTGATAAAATTTAGTTCTTGGGTTCAGATTTGTTGCAATTTTGGAGCTGGCGGCTAATTATTATATGTTTTTTTTTTACTGGCAGAGAGTTTATGTCCATTTGATAAGAATTTCTGTTGGGTTTTACTTATTTTGTGGAGTTTCAGAGTCTGGTAGTTTACTGTCTTTACTAAGTTTTGTTTCATTTACGGCTTTAGTCAGTTCATATAATTAGTATGTTAAGAGGGAGCTTATTTGAGCTGTGGTCTTTAGCATATGAATTAGGTGATTGGTTTTGTTTCTTTGGTTTGTTTTATATGTGAATCATTGTACTAATTTGGATCAATCTTGATTTGTCTCTGGTGTTGAGGTTTTCTGACCATCAAATATAGTCAGGATTTGCCAAAGGAACAACCAATTTCCTTATGAAATTACAAGTTTTTATCTTTTGTTTGTCTGATTGCTTGTTTCTTTTGTTTCATATATCTAAACTAGCTTGCTGTTGTGAATTTGACTGACAGCTCCCCACTTTTCTGTTAATCTCTTTTGTCTTTGCGATGGAGTGGGATTTAGCAGTTGTTGGTCCGAACCCTCATGAGTGTCAGCAAGTGGGTTGAAGTGATCATGGTGGAAACTTAAGGGAAGAAAGAAAATTTTGTATCTTGAAAAAGGAGGGTAGGAAATAGCAAAAGCACAGCTGACTGCTATTACTTATTGCCCTGCTGATAGATAAAATTTATCTTGATTTGAGCTTAGTAATATTTCTCCGTCTTTTTATTTACTACTTGTAATTGTTTAAGGGAAACATAAAACACATAAGAAACCAGGAGCATGGGCAAGCTTAAAATATAAAGCAGCATGCTGTTATAAACAGTTTGTATCTCTTTGCCACTAATGATAAGGGATGAGTTTAAAATAAGGTAGTTGTTGCCATACTCATAGTTGTCTTTCACGTTTAATCCTCCTTGCTCTTTTGACCGTTTTAGCTCCTGCTTCTCTCACTTTATGATTTTTAATAGTTGTCAACTTGTCACTCCATCGTTTTGAAAGTTTACTTTGATTGACTGGATACTCATAGATAATCTTCTTCTACTAAAGAAAAGGCCTATTAATATTACAATTCTGCTTAAAGTTTACAGTCTGAAATGCTTTTTGTTTGTTCTAAAGTGTGCATGTGTAATTGTATGGCATAAAATTGATTTGCTTGTTGAGTTCTATGTTCTGATAATTTCTTAAGTAATTTAATCTTAGATGACAACAAAATTTGACAACTATTCTGTGAAATGAAATCGGTAATCTTATGCTGCTAGTAATAAAATGAAACTTAGGGAGCAGGTTGAAGACTAAGGTTAAGGAGTTAGTCACTGTAGAATTACCAATTCTCTCTCACGGGCAGTTTATTCTTTTCATTGCAACGGTCATGATAATAATTAAAGGTGTGCATGTGTTAAAACTGGAAATGGCAGAATTATTATGCATACACGTAGCTCAATATCTCGGACCTCGCAAGGTTTTTAAGAATCTCACAAAGTTAACAACTAAGATGGTGACTTAACAGTACTTCACGTATTTTCTTTCTCTCATTGATTTCATTAAGCAAAGCTGTCATTTGGTTAATATGATTGAATCTTAGATTGCATGTTAGTGAGTGGTTCTTAGTGCAGCATGGGGTTGCATTAAATAGATAGAAGTGCACAGACTGTTGATCTAGAGGGCCATCCATTGAGGGCATATTGCTCCTAAAGAATAAAGTAAATTACTACTTTCTGGTGCTGATTTTTTAATTATTATTATGATTATTATTATTTTTTTATTTTTTTACTTTGACAGCTAAAGCATAGCCATACTGAAAAGCTGTAACCTTTTCTAATTTAATGACTTCCGAATTTGTCTCAACCATTCGCTCCTTTTTTTTATTTTTCCTTCTCAAGATTGGTTAACAATGCAAATGATTTTGTGGAAGAGTTTAAAAATGTATATGGTTTCGTGACTTGGAGAGAACAATTCCTTCATAGCAGGATTAAAAGGCATATTTTGCCAAATAACGTTTAATTAAGAAGACCAAACAAACATGTGTGATGAGTAGAGTATGTCCCAATAACTTTTTAATCAGCAATATTAGAAGTTTGTGCTACATTATTGACCTGATAAATTGCATGACTTATTTTTTAGGGTCTTAGCAACTGGTATAGGAGCCCTAATTTTAAACATGGGTGTTGGATATGTAATGACATAGTTAAATGTACTACAATCAACTTTATTATGCCTTATCATAAGGATTCTTAAAAATCAAAAACAACTTTGTTATGAAACTTTCCCAATATCTCATGGAGACGTGCATATAAGTTTGACACAGATATGTACTACCATGTTGTACAACAATGCAGAGAGAGAAAGTTTTACTTCTTATGGAGTAGTTCGTTGAGGATAAAATTAAGACTCTGCTTTTTAACTGTCTTTATGCTGTGCAAGAGATGCGGCTCCCATAACCCTCTAAGTTGCTGAAACTTAAAAGGTGTTGAGTATGCATCTTATTTGTTTATTTTTTTTGTTTCCCTTCTCTGTTTATATGGAAAGCTTGAAGATTGTGTAACTCAATGATATCTTAGTTGATGATTTGGGTTATGCTAACAGTTATTACAGTTCTTGTGTTTTATTTAAACAAACCCTTGAGATTGTCTTTTTCATTTTTTTGGCCGGGAATATGTTTTGGATTTCACAGTGGATTTATCTGATACAATAGGGAGAAAATCATTTTTCCTTGCTAGTTTCATGCTCCAACTGCTTTCAGTTGGGCTGGTTTTATGTTCTAGTCTACTTGAGTGTGAAAAGGCTATTACCCAGAGTTGCTTTTGCTCAAGTGAAGTGCTGCAACTGGAAAGCAACATAGATGTGTGTTTTATACAATTCTTTTAACTTGATATTCATGACTTTTTTTCTCATATCAATTATATGCTAAAATTTATTTTGGTATTTGGCTCATTTGTTTCCAAAACTAAATGGTGCATTTTAGCAATTAAAGCGGAAGAATGACCCAGCAGATCATGAAGTTGAATCTAGTGAGAGGGCTACTGGTCCTGGATACAATGAAATAGTTAACAGCCCTCTCCAGACACCCATATCAGGAAAAGGGGGTAAGGCACAAAAAACATCAAGGCTTATGAAGAATAATAAATCTGGACCTCAGATTTCTGCTTCTAACCTTGGTGAGTGGTACCATTTAAAATTACTGTAGGAAGTTCTCTGTCTATAAATAATTATCTCCTTCAACAATAGGCTGATATAAACTGAAAATGAGTTGGTGCAATTACAGTTGTTTTTATTTGCAGAAACAAATCTATTTCTTTTATGAATTTGATGAGAAAGATTTTGTATATTGGCAGGTTCTCCTGGCAATAATCTCACGCCAACTGGTCCTTGCCGTTATGACAGCTCTCTTGGTAATTGTTGATTGGCTAAGCAATTTGTTTATTCTTCTTTGTCATATTTTCAAATGAAATGTGGTTATTCTAAAAGCTGACTTTCATGCCTTGTGAAATAGAGGAATTATTTTACAATGTCCTTCAATTCTAATTCAGGACTCCTAACAAAGAAGTTCATCAATTTGATCAAACATGCTGAAGATGGTATTCTTGACCTGAATAAGGCTGCTGACACTTTAGAGGTGACTGTTTTAGTTGTTAGATAATCCTGCCCCATATCTAAACTTCCAGTTACTTGAAGATTCTTCTTTACCACAGGTGCAAAAGAGGCGCATATATGACATAACAAATGTCTTAGAAGGTATTGGTCTTATAGAAAAGAAGCTCAAGAACAGAATCCAGTGGAAGTAAGTATGGACACATTTCTTGATTTTTTACACTTTGATGTTATTCATGATTGTTTTACTGCTGTTTCTGAATCTTCATTGACTTGTACTTCTTCAATGTTAGGGGGCTTGATGTCTCAAGGCCAGGGGAGGCTGATGAAAATGCTTCAAGTTTACAGGTATACATTATGGCTTGCACTGTCTTAACATCATTATATTTCGCATTATCTTCAGTACTTTTCTTTTAGTTTTTTCATAAAACCACAATGTAACCGCTATTGCTACCACTACTACCATTAAGACATAAAACCACAACAATGAAAATAACTGGAATTAATACATATTGTAGATTTCAATGCAGATAACTTTGTTTAAGTTATTATTAAGTAGTTTGTTTTTAATTCCTTTTATCTCTTGATTTCAATCTATTATAATCCAATGTGTATAATTTAGCTTTAGAAATTTCCACTGTTAAAATTTCAGTTTTCAGTTCTAAACTTTTATTTTTATTTGATTGTGCCTTTGCATTTGCAGAGTTCTTTGAAATTTTTTTGAGATTATTCCTTTATTTCTTGGTTTTAATTTTCTTTTTGGTAGTTGTCGACATCTATCTTATAAAAATATATGTTATTGTGCAGACATAAACTCAATATTGCCTGCTGTACCAACTGATTAGGGTAGGCAACAAGAATTTTTCCCCATTGTTCCAAACTTCTATCCTATCTTCTCTTGTAGTTTATGCATTCTCACGACCACTTTGATCTGTATTTCGGGCTCTTCATTTATCTTATTTATTTGCTGCTGATAATTTTAATATTAATTACGAGCAGAACCGTTAAAAGCATTTGTGCACATTCAAGCCCAAATAGATAGGATGAGACTTTCACTATTTGCATTTGGTTGGTTATATTGATAAGGACAGATCATTAAGAGTTCCTGTGGCCCCTTAGCGGGAAATTAACAAACATATAAAATTGGGCTTAATCTACTCTTGTTATATAACAGGCAGAAGTTGAGAGCCTTAGCATGGAAGAGCGCAGACTGGATGAACAAATAAGGTTATGTAGTTATTTCTGTTTGATTGCCTCTCTTTTACATTGCTTCTTGCAACCATTAACTTGTACTGACATTTCCAAATTAATTGCAGAGGAATGCAAGAAAGGTTGAGGGACCTAAGTGAAGATCAAAATAATCAAAAGTAATTTTCTTCTCCTTTCACCCATTACAAATTATTAGTGATTCATATTGTCTGGCATTTTAATCGATTGACCAACGATTTAATATTTGTATGATCCCAGGTGGCTTTTTGTCACTGAAGACGACATCAAGAACCTACCCTGCTTCCAGGTTAGTTTTTTTCTTTACCAAGCTACCATTTATGGTACATAATTCGTGGTTATATGATCACCATATGTCCTGAAAACAAAATGTCTTACTTGTAATTAACTGAGTATGGTTTTGTTGCTTTGTGCAGAATGAAACCTTGATTGCAATAAAAGCTCCACATGGCACCACTCTTGAAGTCCCCGATCCTGATGAGGTAAATCCAAAAGCATGAAAGACTCAATGAAAGTTTATTGGCTTTTGTATATGTGGATTCTTAATTTCACCCATTATTTTCTAGGCTGTTGACTATCCTCAGAGAAGATACAGAATAGTTCTCAGAAGCACAATGGGTCCAATAGATGTTTATCTTGTCAGGTACAGTTTCTTCTTTTTTGTTGCTAAAAATAACCACTTAAATCGGTATTCTGATGCCTCTCATTGTGTCTTCATCCATGTCATTCTAGCCAATTTGAAGAAAAATTTGAGGAGATACAAGGAGCTGAGGCACCTCAAAACTTGCCATCAAATTCAGGCTTTAATGAGGACCCTGCAGCAAAAATGATGACAGAGGAGAGCAGGGGGAAGGAGGTTCAAATTCAAGAGCAAGATGCTCAAACAGCGGGCACAGACCCTAACTCCTCACAGGACTTTGTGAGTGGGATCATGAAGATTGTTCCCTCAGAAGTTGATGTAAGTTTATGTTCTTATTTGGGTTCAGTATCATTGCTTTTAGGAAAGATAGAATCTTTTCAGTTACAGGCAATTGTCTTTAAAAGCACAAGCAATTTGCTAATTTTTCCAGATATCTGAAACTTGTATGTGCTAAAAATCAGTTTAAAGAATGTGTTGTTTTTTAAATGAGAATTACATTACTTTAGTGCCAAGGGCTTCAGCTTAAAGGTCAAGGGACGGGTGGGGTTTGGGTAGTTCCCGGTTGAAACCGCAATGATAAAATAAAATGGACAAAGACTTAACCTTTCAAAAAAATAAAGATCATTCTTTGTTAAATAGTTAGTACGATTGGGTTGGAAACTTTAAGATTGTTGATACTCTATTGATAGAAAGAAAGAGTTGCTTACCACAAGCATTTATTGTTTCTGGTTTCCTTTGCAGAGTGATGCTGATTACTGGCTTTTGTCAGATGTTGGAGTTAGCATTACAGATATATGGCGGACAGAACGTATCCTCACGTTGTTTCAAATGTCATTTTGTTATCTTTCGGACTATAATATTCTTGAGTGATAAATACTGAAATTTCCTAACTCTATAAATAGCTGTGGTTGAATGGAATGATTTGGGTACACTTCATGATGATTATGCCTTGCCTTCTGTTAGCATGCCACAGCCCCAAACTCCACCACCTACTGCCACAGATGCACCATCTGCTGCAACTAATACTGGAAGTTGAAATGAAATTTGTTGATAATTCAAAGTAAATCTAGAACCTGTGATATCCACCTATGGTTCAGTTTGATGCGCCTGAGGTGCAGCTGAGAGTTCCTAGTGGCGAATTGAATGTTCCTGAAGTCTCTTTTAAGGAACTAGACGATAGAAAGGATGCATCTGCCTTGTACAGTCGATCGAGTGATACATATGATCGATGTGATCTTAGTAAATAAAGTTTCTAATTTTCGGTTAAGGCCTTGTATATTACAGCATTCCTTTGCTTTACTGTAGTGGACCAGTTCTAGCACATCCGGGTAGGTTGACTGGCAATTAATAGATAGGATTATATAGTATCATGTAATGATAAAAGTTCAATCTGATTGTAACTTCATCAAATGATCTGAACCGTTGTTATTGCTTTTCCGATGTTGTGCTACATTCGATAGACCAAGAATGGTATGATTACTGTGTTGTTTGTATTGATAACACAAGCAAATGAGACTAGGCAGGGATGATTATGTTGAGTTTGTACAAGCATGGGTGCCATATCTTACTTGATGATCTTGTTGAGTTGTGCAAGCATGGGTGCCATATCTACTTGATTTTAGCTGTCTAAAGACTGTTGCACTCTCGATTGATTCCAACGCCAACAAGGTGGCTGAAAGAATGAACTCGAAAATCATGTAAACTTACAGCTAGCCCAAGTTTCCAACCACGTGGCACTGCTAAATTGTTACGCATCCCCATTGGTGGTTAAACAAGATTCTCAATGATACCGAAGAGAACTTTTGAATCTAACACCAGTGAAATGGTGAACGAAGTAAAGCAAAGGATTTAAAATACACAAAAGTTTGTGTCATCCACATGAAGCATCTGTGTACTAAGCAGGAGTTCAGACGAAGTAAATCTTTTTCAACTTTCTTTCCAATCCTCCTAGCAACAACAGGAGTAAGAGCTACTGTAGGAGGAAACCTGATTGGAGATGCAGCCTTGTGTGCAGCATATGCCAAAGCATATGTTCCGACCTTTTCCCCAGTTGCATCAGTTGAGATTCCAACCTATTACGCACCAAAAATTGGAGTTCTCGCTATCCAACAAAGAAGCCTAGCAGAGTTGTCGCCATGTTCTTTTTAGTAAACCAAATATTTTCTATCTGTTTCACCATAAATATGCATATGCATAATTTGCAGTCATAAGAAATGTAACATCACAAACATAACCTCGGAAAATTTGAAACAAGAGAGAGGAGTAGAGTTTTATCCCAAAAGTCTTTTTAGGGTATTTTTAAAATTATAATGTTAAAAAAATTTAATTTATGTTATTAGAAAAATTCACTAAGCATCTATGGATACTGTTGTTCTATTTTATCAACTCTTTTAAAAATTATTTAAAATTTTTCTAAAGTCATTTTAAGTACTATTTATTACATATTTTAAATTTTTTTTACATATTATAAGTTTTTTATTAAGTATTTTAAGTACTATTTATTATTTATCTTATATATTTCAATTTTTTTTTTCGTTTCAAGTTTTACAAAACCGGTTTTAAGTCCCATAATTAAATTTTTTTTGGGTTGTAACATTACCCATAGAAAGCTTAGTCAACCTATTATTAGGAGATAAAATAGGTAATTATTTTATATATTTGTCATGTTCTATATTTCCAGTGAGTGAGATTCATGTGTAGAAAAGAAAAATATACAATACACGTAAAAATAATATACCGGCATCTTATATAAAAAAAATATAAAAATTTATATTATTCGTATATTTTAAATTAATAATTAAATTATTTTTTAATAAATATTTATTTTTACATATTATAATTTTTAATTTTTAATAATTATAAAAATAATCAATAATTTTTAATTGCAAGTAAGTGAATATAAAGCTTAGTGTCAGTCTTTTAAATAAAAGTTTGGATTTATTATATCATTCTAAGTATATATTCTAAAGTTAAGTAAAATAGAATACTACAGTTAAATATTGTATGTTAAGAGCAATAAAGAAATTAACTACTAAACCAAAATTTCAATGACTTTATTGCCCTTACAGATTAATAAAATTTGTAATATAGTAATTTTATAATACGACTTTTAATAAAAAATAATAACACAAATTAATTCAAAAATACACCAACTTTATTTTTTTAAAAAATTATTTCAATTTTTTTATTAAAAGACTAAAATATATTAAAATTTTTTTAAAATTAATCACATTTAAAAATTAATTTACCAAAATAATCTCTTTTATATTTCATTAATCAAATAAGTCAAATATAATACTTGTAGATAAAATTGTCTCGTAATCAATATATAATATTCTTTCTTTTTTCACCTTTCTCTCTCGTCTCTTTCATTTGTTCCCTTAAATTTATCAAATATTTTTTGGTCAACTCAAATTTTCAAGTTGGCATTACACATTTAAGTTAGATGAGTTCAATTTTTACTTGTAGCATGTATATTTTGATGATTATTTTGGCATATTTTTACCCCCAAAATATGGTGGTGTTGTGATTTTATTTTGTTTTGATTTATTTTTATTGTGTTTGGGACAATGTTGTTCAAAATTTTTGTATTGAAAGTTACTAAAAAATAAATTTGGTAGGCCAAAAATTTGGAAGAAGACAGAAATCAGGAGAAATTGGAGAAGAAATCAGAAAAGGGAGCTCGGAATGGCCAATCTTAAGTATGTAAGAGGACTTATTTGTAATATTTAAAAAAATGTTGATAAATTTTGTAATTTAAAAATATTTAGGGATCTATTTATCATATTTTAAATTTTTTTACTATTTTTAGAATTTACAAAAATATTAAGTTTACTTTAAAATAATATTTAAACTTTATTTGTTTATTTATTTATTTATTTATTTTTGCATTAAAGTCCATTATAGTGGTGCTTTTAATGTATGAGTTTTGTTTATTCTATCTTAGCTTAAATGTTTTTGTTGTTATTTGAGAATTTTAGTTATTTTTTGTTAAATTTATAATAAAATTGTTATAAAACTTAATTTTATTGTACAATTTAGTTTGCTATTGTGTTTACGTTGATGATGTTTTTGATGAATATTGAATTTAGTTTAATTATATTAATTTTTGAACACTTTATACTTTGTCCATATTGACCATATTTTTAAAATTTTATAATCCAATTTTTTGAATATTAATAGGTTTATATTTGTAAATTGATATTTATATTGTATAATATTATATGATAGATATGATTGCTATTGTCATTATCATTGTTCATTATGGTGTTACCAAATAGAGAGGAGTAATATATCGGTGAGGTGAAGGTTCAACTAATGCGTATATTTAAAAATATCAAATATAAAGATGTTTTGAGTTTAGTTTATAGCACTTTGCATATAAATAGAGTAAAATACAAAATTAGAATAAGAGTGATATTTAGAGAGTGTTTAAATTCAAATTTTAAGCTTTCACTTCAAATAAATATTAGAAATAATATTAAGTTTGAATTTTTTTTAAGTAATAATTATTTTATTGGCGTGAGGGATTATATTTTGATATTGGTCAGTATATTTTGATTTTTTTTTTAAATTTATAAATTTATTATTAAGGGTAGTGATCAGTGTCATGTAAGTTGTAATTGTTGTGCCAACAACCACCAAAACGAATGGATTTGATCTTTCAATTATTACCTATTTGGATGAGTTAGCAAGGATATTGTCAATACTATTAGGGGCCATTAAGGATACTTTTACTACCTTTGAAGCTCAGCTTTGTATGGGGGTCTCTCGAATGTCATTATTAATCTTCATTACATTCACTCTCATAACTCCTTGATGATATTCTAAAAGATGGTCCAATTCCAATCATTCGATAATATATTGATAATTAATAAACACTCTTTTATTAGATAATATATATTTTTAATTATTATAAAAAAAACTCTACTTATTCTATTTATGTAACTTTAAAAGTACAAACTAATAATATATAATTATTTATGTAATAACAATAATAATAAGTATTTATTAATATATCTCAATTATGCAAATATGTACAATCCTTTCATTGCGATAACTAAAAGACTTTGAGACTTACCAAACTCATTTTAAGATTGAAGAAAGACGAATCGTGCCGTCTAGTTTATGTACAGAATCTACATCGAGTAATATTTAATTTTAAACCACACGATTGGATTCAAAATCAAACGTAAATATGCATATCTATATCAATAATGTACAAGTAATTTAATTTTTCTTTGAAGACTGGAGTGATTTGATTTTTACTTCATCGATCGCCACTTGAAAGTGATCAGAATTGAAGTGTCTTTAATTACCCATTTCATTGTAGACTTGATATGATACCAACATGCTATAAAACCAGTTGTCTAAATATTTGAGAGAACAAAAAAATTAAAAATAAAATAATAAAAAGGTCAAAATCGAGTTGGTTTCACATTTATGCATGGACAACAAATTCGATTAGGCGATCGATGACGGTCAATTAATGCTTTTGGCCGGTGGGTTCGGTGCATTTTAAGTTTTTTAAAAAATCAAAGCAGGGACATATCTTATTCTATGGATCGTTGAATGAATTATACATACATGAGTCACGTTAGTCTATTATATTACATTTGTACTTGAGAATTATATCTGGAGTCAATAGATGAATCGTAGACTCAGAAACTTTTTTAGAAGGTACAAAGTAACATACAACATGATAATAATTAGCTAATAAGAAAAATAATCTAAGTAGATTTATTTTACATAAATGATCATTCTTAATTATAATCATTAATCTCAAATGTTGTTTAAGGTCCCCTGATAAAACGCCAAAGGTAGACCCTTTGAATTACACCTCTTGCTTAATAAAAGTTTCCTCTCAACAACATTATAGAAAATGACTGTTACCCAGAAATACCTTCTCATTCAAATCTCTCTGACAGCAGTAATGTGTTTTGAAACCTGATTAGGACTCTTACCAGAAAATCCTTCTGCTTAACAATATTATGCCCTAATAAAACTCTTTGAATTACACCTTTGCAACACAACACAACACAACACAACACAACACAACCCAATTCTTTTCTGTCTTCCATCAATGTCTGCCAACAACAACAACAACAAGAATCTCCTCAAAATCATATGCAAAGCCAATGTTGTCTGTGGCTGCGGCAAGCCAAAACTTTCAGATGTATATGAACCACCGCCAAAGCCTAAAAGGATCCCCATTTCTAGCAATCGTAGACCTCGTCATTCATCTTCTTCGAGTTCTGGTGAGAAAAAAAATTGTGCAATTTCAGAAGTAATGGACAATGAAGATTACACTTCCACTACAATCTCCTTAAACGTTGACACCTCTACTCAGAATTCTGAATCTGAAACTGATATTCCGAAAACCATGAAAGTTCTCAGTCAATGCCCTAAAATCATGGACAGTATCGCGGTTGTGAAGGACTCAAACGACCCATATCAAGATTTTCGACATTCCATGTTTCAAATGATCATGGAGAAAGAAATCTACACAAAAGATGATCTTAAAGAGCTTCTCAACTGTTTCCTGGAGCTGAATTCTCCTTGTCACCATGATATTATCCTTCAAGCTTTCACAGAGATCTGGAATGATGTCATTTTCAGGAGATCGCCCAATTCACGAAAACTCTGCTGTGTTCACGACGGAGGAGACGATCAGATCCGTCACATGAATCCCAGGCTAAGCTAGCTAGATGTGGCACGTGGTAGGTGGGCATATGAAGGCATTGATTTCGCATGTGGGAAACTACATGCGGTTGGTCAAGATCAGAGAGCTAAATGGGGCTAGCTTTCTATGTGCTGCAGAAAGAAAGAAACTTGTTACCGTTTGCAAATTGGACTGTAATACTAATTGTTGAGAAGCAAAGGGTTTTTAATTTTGTGTTTAATGTCAACGGATTTGGAAGTGTGATTTGTATATTTTGTGTAACGCATTTGTGACCATTCCTATTATACAATATCCAGGATTGTCATTTATTACTACTGTACAGTTTTAATATCAGTAGTTGCTACATCTGTAATCTCAATAAATGTATACAATAGCTTTGTAGGGTAGGCTTCGTCTATAAGTGCATGCTAAATTGCTTGAATAACTTCCCTGTTTAGCTACTTTATGAACTGGACTAGTATAGAATATCTATTGAAATTTCAACATTAGAATTAAGGAGGAATTTAATTTTATTTAAAAAATATTTGTTTTTCAAAAGAAAACTTTATTGAGTGTTTTCTAATCATAATTTTGTAGCAAAATCAATTTGATGGGGATGTAGTCGATTAAAATGTCATCACTTGGGAAGAGCGTAACTTTCAAATTAATGTCTTTGAGTATAGGAGTAGTAGAGTTTATGATTAGAGGAATTAAAGGTATATTTATTTTTAAGAACCAAAAGGAATAGAAAAAGAAAAGATACAAGAAATGAAAAGAATAAATTTTTCTTTATTTGGTGCCCATTGAAATTATTAGCAAAAAGAAATTTATTATTTTTTGCAAAAATTTATTGATATTTATTAATATATTAAAAATTTTAATTAGTTCATACTTTTAGTTTTAACTGTAATTATATTTTATTAAAAATAATTATTATAATAAATATTTAATTAATGTATATTTTAATATTCTTAAATATAAATATTAATTAATTATTTTTATTTGTATAAAAATAGTTAGTTTTATTAAAATATTTTATGCATTTTGTGATTAAAAAATTAAGTAAACTTCAGCTTTTACTTTTAAATATAAAATATAATTATATCAATAATTATTTTTTATATAACAAAAATAAATTATAAAATAAGGATGACTAGTTGTATGAATTATGATAATAATAAGGTTATAAAATAAAATTATAAATTAGTATGTATATATATATATCTATATAAAATATAAAAATTGTTTCTTATTATAATTATGACAAAAATAATGGTAATTATAATTTAAAAAATGATATTGAATTTTTATAATAAAAATAAATATTAATGTTGATAAATTAACTTGTAAATAAAAGAAAATAAATTAAAAATAATATTATGTTAATAATTTTTAAAATAAATAATTAATTAAAAAATAATTATACGAAATTAATTAAAATAAAAATATAATAAATACATCAATAAGGATTAAAAATTCAATCATTTTTTAGGAGAGAATTATGATCTTTCATTTGTGAAAAAGGAATCATTATTCCAATACTTAGGAGAATAATAAGAATTTCTACCTCTATTCTTTCAAATAAAAAAAGAAATTCTCATCCATTTAATGATTTCTTTTCTTTTCCCTATAAATTTTTTTTTAAAAAAACCAACATATCTAAGAGTTATCATTTTGCTACTTGAAATGAGTTGATATACTAATTATACTTCTTGAAATTTGTTAGATAAATAAATTAATTAATTTAATTAACGTTTTAATATATGGTTTTCAACCCAAACAATTTTCATGCAAAATTGAAAGTTAAATAGTATGATAATATGCACATGTCATTAAAGTTGAAGTATGATGACCCATATGTAATGAATCTCAATTTTAAATGAAAATTGTCATTTTCTTTTTATAATTTTGATAATCAATAATTTCACTAGTTAAAAATATCTAGAGTTTATATAGAAGTGTAGGAGTCAAAACAATAATAAAAAAAAGTAAAAAATAAAAATAAATAAACATATCTCTAGTCATTGATATGTAGTGCTTTTTTGTATAATTTAAACTTCTTAGCAATCTTTGTTAAATGAAAAATGCTATAAAATGCCAAGTTGAGGGAACTTATACACAGTTCTGTATATATAGAAAAATATACATAACATCTTTCCATAAAAAATGAAATTAAAGAAGTAAAATGTAAGAAGTGGGCGGATTTAATGCAAGTACATGTGTGAATTTTATGCACATTACATGGACTAGTCACAGATATAGATCCATGAGCATTTATTACATTTTCTCACTTGGTTCTCATATTGCATTGGTAATAACACCAAAAATCTATGACTTCTTTTGCTTATGCCAAGAAATGAAAAATATGAATTCTTACGATAAGTCCTTTAAGAACAAGTATTATTTTCCATGTATTATAATATATTTTATATTTTTAGTATTATTCCAACTTAATAAATAAATTTTATATTTATTCTAAGTCCAACAATGATTGTTATTTTCAAAATAAATGTGTTCACCAAAATAAAAAATCAACACAAGAACAAGAGTTTCATTACAAATGATGAAAATTCACACAACAAAATCACATGATGAAACCAAGTTTTGTTTGTGTTGCATGCTTTTTAAAACTCATTAGTGGCATGCCTTTTGTCAAAGGATCAACAATCATTATTTTTGTGCTTACATATTCATTGACCATTTGTTCTCCTTAACATATTTTTCTATGGCAAAATACTTGATATTGATGTGTTTACTTTAACTATTACTTTTGTTATTTTTAGCTAACAAAATCATTATTAAATTATTACGATATATCCTTAATAACTTAGAGATAGAATACATAATTTTAAGTCTTAATATGACACTTTTTAACCATACACTATATGAAGTGACATTCAAACAAGAAATAAACTTAACCTCCATGGCAAAAGTAACAGATAAAGTCCACTTTGCACTCTTCTAAGATATGACCTTGCTAGCAAACATAAAAGGTATCTAGATGTTGAATTTCATGAATCAACACATTTAGCAAAGTCTAAATTCAAGTAACCATCTATCTTTAGGTTTTTTATTTCCTTATATATAAGAATGCAATCTTTGGTCCCTTTAAGATATCTCATCACTTTCTTTACAGCTCTCCAATGGCCTATTCTTGAGTTACTCTAATATATTTCCAACATTTCAATAACAAATACAATTTTAATTCTTATACAAACTTAAGCATTTATTAAGGTTTCTTATAGTAGAAATATATAAATGTTTTGCATTTGTTCATTTTCAAGTTCATTTTTCATGCATTAGTTTAAATTGAATTTGTCACCCTTTACAATTGGTCTTATACTCATTCATCTAAAATCTCTATAAAACTTTAGTGATATATGTTTCTTGGGATAAACTCAAAATATCTTGAAATATATCCCTATGCTAATAACATATGATGTCTCACTCATATTCTTTATATCAAAATTCTTATAAAGAAACTAATTCACCTTATATAACAAAACTTTATCATTAGTTTAAGTAGTATATTATCCATATATAGAATAAAGAAACATATTTTACTCACGTTAACCTTACGATATATGCATTGATCTATGATATTTCACTTTATATAGCAAATCTTTATCATTAGTTATAAGTAGTATATCATCCACATATAGAACAAAGAAATATATTTTACTCACGTTAACCTTATGATAGATGCATTGATATATGGTATTCATTACCTACTTTGACTATTACTCTTAGGAATTTTTTTTGGTAGCTTCTTTAAAGCTTTGCCTCTTCGTTAAAAATGCAACCTTTATGGGATATTTCTTAGCGGTTATTTTAGAGAGTTACCTTTTTGGCAAGATTGTGAACTTTGAAGGGTTTCCTTTGGCAATTCCTTTAAAGACCTCTTACCTCTTTGGCTATTTTACTCATACTAACCTTTTGATATATGAATTGATCTATAATACTTTTTATATACTTCGATTATTACTTTCAGGAATTTTTCCTAACAATTCTCTTAAAAATTTGCCTTTTTGGTAAGAATATGACCTTCTGAGATATTCCTCAACAGTTTCTTTTAGAGATTTGCCTCTCTAGCAAGAATGTGATCTTTTAAGGGTTTTCCTGAGCTATTCATTTAGAGATTTGCCTTTTTGGTAAGAGTATAACCCCTCAGAGATAATTCTTGATAGTTCCTTTAAAAATTTTCCTTTTTAGCATGAATGTGACCTCTCAGGGATTTTCCCTGACAGTTCTTTTAAAGATCTCTTGCCTCCTTGGTAAAGATAGAACCTTTAAGGGAGAATCTTCATTAACTCCTATTTGTTCTATTTGAAATTTTTTGTTTTTTTGGTAAGGATAAAACCTCTTAGGGAAAATCTTTGTTGTACTCTATCAATTCTATTTGAAATCTCTTACATCCTTGCCAAGGATAGAATTTTTTATTTGCTTTTGACCCTTGGTAGTTCTCTTGAATATTTGCTCTTGTTTTAAAGGTGATTTTTGTCTAAAAATACTTCTTGATAAGGAAAAAATTACAACTAAGAATAATGATTTTAGTTAGTCACCAAATCAATGGAATCCACTAATATGGGTGCTAATGGTCTCTTTTTTTCCCATAATTTTTCTAATAAGTCTTGTTACTGCATTTTTTAGAGAGCCACACTATTTTAAACTTTAAATTTTTTAAAAGATAGAATAGTGATAGCATTTGATGCCTATACTTTCTCATTTTTCACAACCATTTGATTATGTCTTTTCGTAGTATAATGATGATGTCATGTTGTGAGTGTCATGTGAACATGTAGCATTATCAAGACTATTATTTATTTAAATGGTTTTAATTTTGTTTAGCTGATTGCATAAATAGGATTATTCTTTTCATTTTCACACTTTTGCTCATTCAACTACTTTTCATAATGAGAGAAAGAAACAATTATAGAGGAAAAGTATTCTTTGATATTAAAAACCTTTTGTTCGGGTGTATTCTTTAGTTACTTTTATTGGCATTTTTGGTGATTGCTTTCATTCCTTCACTAACATCCACTTCCAAGTTGGTAATTTCATTATTCAATTTTCTTTAAATATGTTCTTTTCTCAATTCATTTCCTTTTCCTTTACCATGGTGTTACTTTTTGTTTGCTTATGATAATTTTTAAAGTCATTTTCAACTTTAAATGCTTTAGCTTTCATGCATCTTTAGTTGTGGCTGAATTTATTATAGACTTTATTTGGTTACAAAGTGATATTCCTTTCATTATTTTCTGACTTTAAGATATGTTGTCTTACCTCAGTTGGTTAGTTCACTTCCTTATGTTAGAATGTTGAGTGTTGAATCAGATCCTCAAAATATATCCAAAAAGTTAATGGTCCTTAAATGTCTAACTTTGGCATTAGGCCTTCTTATGCATTGTTACCTAAAGGTTGGCTCAAGTACCCTGGAAGGAAAGAGATAAAAGGGCAAAAGCCCCTATTAGAAACCTTTTATTCTTAGAATAATAGAAGATATTGTGAGACTATTATCAAAACCTGTTAAGTACATTAAATTCGGTAATTCTAAAGATGATGGTGAAGACTCTGACAGCTCTAAATAGGTCTAAAAGAGAATGATGATACTTTCCTTCATTTAGAGAATAAGATTTATACAAAAAACGAAGCTTATACTAGTGTCCTTGAGGAGGTTTTGCCTTATCTTACAGTTTATTACTTCTATAAGAATAGTAGCCAGTATGAGATAAATTGTTACCATCCTTCTATTACTCATTCAAACAAAAGGCATTTAGCAAAATATACCAAACACTCGATGAAATTTATTTTCGGATATTTCGTGAAGGTGAATTAATGTAAATCTTAAAAATATTAATTTTAAAATCCAACAATTTGAATTAAAATTCAAACTCTAATAAAACTAAATTTTAGATTAGAGAATTTTGACCTAATAATTAAAGAAACTAAGAATCAATGGTAAATACCTTGACCCAATGATTTACTAATTATGAATCAAAAGTATAAGAAAAAAAATTTGAACGCTACAAGAGAGATCTCTTAATAAATTTATAAAATTCTCTAAAAAAATCAAAGAAAAGAACAATTTTTACAATTTTAATTGAATAAAATCTAATCTTTTTCTAATTATAATATGTTTAAACCTTTTTTTATATAAAGGTTTACAATTAAAATTTTAAACAATTAGAGTTAAAAATCTTAATTTAAA
The DNA here is from genome assembly GCA_032402905.1 of Khaya senegalensis. NCBI lineage: Eukaryota > Viridiplantae > Streptophyta > Magnoliopsida > Sapindales > Meliaceae > Khaya > Khaya senegalensis. The sequence goes on along the minus strand of CP135553.1, from coordinate 8,186,686 downwards.
ATAAGTAGAAGTAAAAAATCTAAACTAAAATAACTGGGAATAAAAGTCCTAAAATAAATATTTCTCAATAATTGAAGAAAACATCTATATTTTAAAATTAAAGCACATTGTAAACAAATACTTTATTAATTTGATTGACTATTATTGAATTGCTACGAGGATTGTTCATCAATATTATCAACCTTGCACAAAAGGTAATTGGACTCATATGCTGTAATTCAATTTAATAACAAGAGTAAGGTTATTTACACCCTAAAAAGTAATTTGAATACCTTTATTGTAATAAAATTTTGTATTAGAAATTAGTCAAAATGTAATTTACTATTAAAAAGAATTAAAATATGTAGACAAAATATTATATTTATAATAACATATATTGGCTTAATTAAAAATAGTTAATGTTTATTTTCTCATAAGATAGCTAATATTATTTTTTTTCTTTTTATCTCATAATGAGTTTAGGAGAGATAGCCTATATCACAGATAATAATTTTAGTTTTCTCCAAAATACTATATATTTATAAATTAATTAATCCTTAATTAAACCACCACAAAGATAAGAAATTGAAATTTGCTATTGTCGTATCTATTAACGAAAGATAACAAGATGTTGTGAACTAGAAAATCATTTGTACATATATAATAACTATTGAGAAATTGTAATAATAATAAAAAGAATTATTATTATTTTTTTGTGTTTGTTTGTGTATTATTTATTCATCTCGTTAAATTATTTTGTTCTTCATTTAAAAACAAATAAATTCATATTCTGTGTCTTTTCTTCATTTACAATTAATTTTTTCATTATTTGATACGATCTAATTTAACCAAAATTTTTTTCTTTAATTACTAATTCAAGAGATTTTTTATTTGTAAGTTATGAGAATTGTATTTTTTTTTTTAATTTTCTTAAGGGTTTCTTATTTTAACTAATAAGATAGTAAATTTTTAATTATATATATATATATATATATTTTATAACTTTGAGGACCCAACTATTATAAATAACAATTTTATTATTAATTTATTTAGAAATTATTTCCTTGTAGATTCGTTGATAATACTGCACACAATTTAGTGTGTGTTCACTATTCTTATAGTGAGCGCTAACTTTAAAAATAATAATTAAAGTATATGATAAATATGAATTTTAAATACAGTATTTAATTTTTTGCTAATATTTAACATTTGTTATTTTTCTTGTAAAATAACTATAAATAAAAAAAAATTTATTAATATTTAATAAGTGATTTTGCCTTACTGTAGTAAATTTATTTTTTTTTAAAAAATATTTTACTTTTCTATATCATTAAACTTATAATTTTTTAGCCCACCTTATTTAAATTTATAAAATTATATCAATTAAAAAAAGGATAATAAGTTAGGAGAAAAATTCTCCTATAAAACAAGAAAGAGGAAATACTCTTAAATAAATTTGTAAATAGGTAAGCCTAAGCATCCTTGTATAGACTCCACGCATTAATATACAAAAATTTTTTAATAGTTGCCATTGGAATGTCCCACTCAATAAAACAATTAAAAACACAATATCAAATTGACAGAAAAATTGAGAATAGAGTTTTCATTTCTATAACTATGCCATTACTGAAAATTCATAATTTTAAGTAATAAGTAAATAATTTAATCACTTGTTGTGGATTCATCATTGAAGATTAAAAAAAAAAACTGAAAAGGTAAGAGATTGTTGCCATAAAATTACTTTCAAGCTAATCAAATCACCAATCCTTTTTAGCAGCCAAATTAATAGAATTTAGAATATCATAAATTTTTGCATAAATATTAGGATGTCGTGAATTAAAATTTTTAAAAATTACACCATAAGAAGAGGTGTTGGGATTATAATGCAAGCATTAAATAGCTAATTTACTAGTAATTAATGGGAGTTAAGAGTTAATCTTGTTATTTATAACCCTATGTAAAATAAGTTTAGAAAAATCAAGAGTTATGAGGCATTATAGAAAATATTAAAAGCAATTGTAATCTATTACTAGAAAAAAGGATAATATACAATTAATAAAAGTAGTGTTTTTTAAGAATTTACTAAAGCTATTGTTTTAAGGGTTTTTCAAGATTTTCTACCTTAAAAAATCTTAACTCCAATGTTATTTGGAGTAAAATTATCTCTAAGATTTTAAATATAGTTAACTGTAAAAATTTTTTGTTTGCATCAATTGATATCAAAATTTAAGAAATCTGGTAGACTATTATGTCTATTGGTTTATCAAATGCACCAAGCACCTTTATGCATTTGATGAACTAAATTCTAAATGCTTTCATCAGAAAATTTATGGTGGTACATTTAATGATATACTAATCTATAGTCTATTCAAAGAGTCTCATTCATAGTATTTAGAGGAAGTATTAAAGATTTTACGAAGAGAAAAGCTTTATGTTAATGTGAAAAGTGCAGATTTTTCATTAATTCTTGTTGTTTTGGGATATGTTGTTAGTACGGAAGAAGTAAAAGTTAATGAGAGCAAAGTTGAGTAAATAACAAGTTAGCCAACGCAAAAAATAGTAGGAGAACTTCGTAGTTTTCATAGTTTTGCTTTATTTTACAGACATTTTATCAAAAATTTCAGCATTATAATTGCTCTTATAATAGATTGCATGAAGAAAGGAAGGTTTGAATGGACAAAAAAAAAAAAAAAAAAAAAAAACAAGAAAGCTTTCTAAATTTTAACAAAGTGCTTAGTTTAACACTTGTCTTAACACTTCCAAAACTTTGATAAGGTATTTGAAGTGCAATATGATATTTCAAGAGTTAGATTTACGGCTATTCAAAGTCAAGAAAGCAAACTAGTGTCATTTTATAGAAAAAATTAAATGACACATAAAGAAGATACAATAGTTATGATCAAGAGTTTTATGCCATTGTTCAAGCTCTTAACATTGGGAGCATTATCTAATACAATATGAATTTGTTTTATACTTAGAATATGAAGTCTTAAGGCATCTAAACAACCAGAAGAAGTTAAATAGAAACATGCAAGATGGGTTTCTTATTTGCAAGGATTTACATTTGTGATTAAACATAAATCTAAAGTAAGTAACAAGGCAACTGACGTATATAACAAGAGAACTTTGATGTTAATTGACCAATATGACTGTTACTATTGACCATTTTGATTCCTTTAAAGACCTATACTTTACTAACCCTTTCTTTGACTTAATTTGGAGTGCTTGTGTAGGTAGGCAATAAGGAAAATATTTACTACATGATTTCTTATTTAAGGAAAGTCAACTTTATGCTCTAGATTGCTTTTTGAGAGAAATGATCATTCAAGACATGTATGGTGGTGGTTTGGCTAGATATTTTGGTCAAGACAAGACATATGTCATGGTAGGACAAAAAATTTTTGGCCTAGAATGCAATGGAACATATATATTTGTTAAAAGATTCAAATATGTCAAGAATCTAAAGGAAAGGTGCAAAATACTAGTTTCTATACACTTTTACAAATTCTAACATCACTTTGGAAAAATGTAAGCATGAATTTTATGGTAGGGTTGCCTAGAAATTAGTGATGAATGGATTTCATATTTGTGGTGGTTGTCAGATTTTCAAAAGTGGCTTATTTTATCTATTGCAAAAGGACTGTGGATGCTTCAAATATAAAAAGAATTTTTATTTTCAAGCTCGAAGTTTCTCTCACATTTTTGGAGAACTTTAAAGAAGAAACTTGAAACTAAGCTATAGAATAGTACATCTTATCTTCCTTAAACAATAAACAAACAAAAATTGTTAATAGAAGCTTGGACAATCTTTGAGATATCTTATTGGCATAAATATTAAACAAAGGGGAACATGTTGTGACACAAGCAAAATTTGTTTACAATTATTCTAAAAATCATACCACAAAAAAAATTTTTTTAAATTTATTTATGAGAAACAACCTATGCATTTCTAGGATTTAGCTTTTTTACCAAAAATAGTAAAGTACAATTTTAAGGAAGAGAATATGGCCAATACTATCAAGGAGCTACATGAAGAAATCAAACTAAAAATTGAAGAATCAAATGCCAAGTACAAGAAGCTTACAAACTAGAGAAGATGTACACAAAGCTTTAAAGAAGGAAACCCGGTGATGGTTTATCTACTCAAGGAAAGATTCCCAACCTGTGCCTATTCCATGCTAAAAAATAAAAGATTAGGCGGCATAAAATCATAAAAAAATTAGAGAAAATATTTACGGTGTTAAACTTGTTAAAACACATGGTTATTGATTATATATTTAATGTCTTAAATTTATATCCATAATATAGAGAGAAAATAGGAGAAGTCACTAGTAACACTAAACTCATGGGTGAGTTTCTTTTAAGAAGGAGGGAATAATGCAAACATTAAATAGCTAATTTATTAATATTTAATAAGAGTTAGAAATTTTGTTTTCTAAAATTTGCTAAAGCTACTGATATAAGGATTTTTTTTTTCAGATTTTTTACCTTAAGATTACCTTTTAAAAAGTTATCAATATTAATTTTATTTAAAAGGCTATCAATTTAATTTTAATCTAAGAATGATTGGGAGAGAGTGAGAAAATTGTATTAAATTTTTGTTTAGTAATAAACTTCTTAAAAGTTTAATATTTGTTAGGGACTAACCTTATCATGAAAACATTATATAATAAAAAAAAGAAAATAATAACTTAACAAACGGGATAGAATTCTCTCGATCTTTAACAAACTAAATCAACTTCATTTTCCATTTAAATAGTCAATGGGATGACTAACATTTTAGCTCCATTAACCCAGCACTCAGGATAAAATATATATATATATATATTTGTTGTATGAAATATTTTTTTTAATGTCATTAAATGAGTAACTAAATTTTCTTTTATTTAAGAGGCCCGTTCTTTTATTATAGTGCTTTACTTGTAAATTAGGAGATAATTAATAGAAAAGAATTTCTTAAAATTTCTTATTAATCTACAAAATTATATTTAAAAAAATATAATATAATATAATTAATAAAAAAATCTAAGAAATTCAGTACGCTTCTAAACCATATAACACGCCTGCGTGTTTCTCCGGCCCATCATTCATAAAGTACACATCCCTAATCTTTTGAAATGCGTGCCACGTCAGCAAGCTATCCGAACCAGCCTGGTGGCACTTCCCAACCGCACGGTTCACATCCAACGTACGAGCTACTCGGTCCAGCCCGCCATACAGGCTCTTACAAAACCGCATCATGTGTTTGACGTCATAAATATTATTTCCGAAGAATACCCTCAGAATCGTCAAAAACTCGTCTAAGCCATTGGGCAAGCTCCGGCGAGTGAGGATCTTAACCAAGTATCCGAAATCATATGCGCTGTGAAACGTCACCCAACTCACCGTATCATTGCAGACGAGTCCCGACGACATCATCAACTCCGCGAACAGAACGGAGTCAACACCCTCCTCTCTGTTACGATCAAAATCAATTCCCTGCTGTCTCAGCAGCTCAATGGAGTCAGGCGCGTGGGCATCACTCGCGACGTCAAAGTCCCGGAAGTTAAATTCCCATATAAACTGGTATCCGGTACCCAAATCCGGCAAATTACCGGAACAATCAGAGAGAGTTAGGCCCACCTGGATCAAATTCAACGCGTCAACGTTGGATTTCAAAAACTTGTAGTGATCGGACGGTCTGCGTTGACGGTAGTAAGGTTTGGTGGGGTCCACATCGGGTCGGTAAATAATACCGGGAAATTCGGTGTCCATAGAAATGAAGGGGTATTGATCGATGATTTCGCTGATCAATTCGAACTCAAATTCCAAGTTAGACGCCCAGACTTCGCGTATGACAATAGGTTTCGATTTCGAGTTTGAATCCGAGTCTGCAGAAAAACCTTCCGTCGACATGATGAGGGATGATCGGAAATCAGCTTTGACTAAGATCTGAACCCGAAGCAGGAGATGTGTTTGTGTAAATTTCTGAAAGAAATATAAGGAGAGTGAGATGGTGTGGGTGGGGGGAGATGTTGCGGGGAAGGTGGGGGAAAAATAGGGACGTGGTGGTTGTAGCATGACTCTATTCAGTGTAAGGATAGTCAGAGTCGACGCGTTGTGGTTTTGACCGAGGGGAAGTTACTGATCAGGGACTTGGTCATCTCAATTATAGTTACTACTTTTCATTGTTTGTTTTATTTAGTCAACTCTTAAAATTAAGTACAAGGGATTGGTCATGTTGAAATCATTTAATATTTTAATAATTGGTAATGGCGTCTAGCTTATTCAAGCTGGTTGTCAAGTTGGCGTTGGCGATAGAAGAAGGAACATACAACGTAGACTGGTAAGTTAATTTTTAATAATAAAATAAAAGTCGCTTTCCCTTGTGACTTTGTGCTTTCCGTTGCACGTTTATAAACCCATTGAATATTTAATTGTCTGGGATTAATTCTCATCCCGGGATTAATTTTCCAACTAAAGAAGCACGTGAAGAGTTCATTAGATATCATTTGTCTCTAAAGTTTCAAGTAAGAAAAATATGATAATTAGATCGTATAGAATTCATAACTTGAATGATCTAATTGTTTACGCATTGAACTTGAACAGGAAAAAAAATGAAAAATTTACAAAAAAAAAAAAAAAAAAAATTGAGAACAAATAATAATCTACCCATGATCTAAGTCAAAAAGGATATTTAAAAAGTAAGAAGAAATGGTAACAACAAAATTATAATATATTTATAAGTACTAATTTTAATTATGGATAAAGGCTTATCTATAATGCCTTGTCCAGAAAGAAGCAAGTGAAAATCCAGAAGATGTTGTTAGATCTGCAGTTAGGATTCCTAGACATACACGTACAGATGGCACGCCAATAATGAATTGGTGGATTATCTTTACTTACAGTTGGTTCACATGATTGTAGTTTACATTTACTTATGATATATCTTACTACGAACTTGTCTTTGTTAGTTTGTAGAATGAATTCAGGAAAGTTTTCAAGATGCCTCGTATAAATAATGTCATATTTTTAAGAAATGATGCACTACCAAAAGTCATTAGACTTGACCTTCGGGGAATCCTCAAAATTTTAGGTTTTAGAGTAAGTCCTTCGAAAGTAGAAGGTTCCATATCTAGTAAGGCAAATACCACTCAACTAAGAGAGGAAGTAAGAGGTCTTAGATCTACGCTCTGTAATCTAACTATTGTTGCACTTAATTTAGCCTTGAATTAGGTTAGTATAAGTACATTTTTAATAAATAATTTCAAACATGATAATATCATTTAATGATTTTTTTTTAATTATACTTTTCTAAATATGATCTTAAGTACAAAGATGAAAGGGTTGGACCACATGATTTAATAAATATACTTCCAGTGAAAAAATTTATAAAATAAATTTAAAGTTTTCATTTTATTGATTGAATGTTATTTAAAAGTTTGAAAACATATATTTTTTTAACATAGTCTCGGAACAAAAATGCAGGTGTTATGCTATACACACTAATAAATCTTCTTCAAGTGAAAAAATACTAGAAAATAAATTAGAAATTATATTTTATTGTTTGATATTACTTAAAATATTTTGAGATATCATAAATCTTTTTGATAGTTTCACTTAATGTAAAGATAGAAGTGGAAGGGTACAAGCTATTATATAAAAAAAAAAAAAGTAAACAAAGAAGAAAATATATTTGAATAATTTATTATATTGTTTGACATTACTTCACTACTAAAAATATTGCATTTGCTAATGCTAACTTAGCATCAGTCGAAATGATTTTACAAACACTCATTCAAGTGTTGTAAATGAGCTTGGTAGAAATATGTGACACTAATTAGTAAATCTTAGTATTAAGGTGTTATTGACTCTATTGTATTAGGACTTATTGTTACAAAATTGATATCAAAGAATGTATAATGTATTTCTTTTAATTCTTAATATCAACATTTTTGTTATTCCCTATTTGATATCAAATTATTCAAAAGTTTCAATGAAAATATTAATTGGAGAATAAAAACATTAATTTATATATTACAAATAAAATTAAGCAATATACATTAATTCTCGACATAAACTTTAATTCATAAGTAAATCAACTATTTAGTCATCCATCCATTCACAAAGTAACATTCCATATCCATCAATTTTAGTAAACTAACACTATAAATAAAGCTTCTTAAAACATCAACCCATTCTAGTAAACTAACATTTCAATAAGCATGGCAACATAAAGAGGAAACTCATCTCTGTCAACTTTCAACTTCATACCACATGGACAACACAAATAGAATTTTTCAAAATATGTAAATAATAGTAACACTTCAACTTGTTATCATGTCACAACAAGGTTATTAGTAGAGCATCTAATATGAAATAACAAGCCAAGGTAGGCCAAGATTGAAATTTGGCATGCTTACATTTGAAATTCACTTTCCAGTTTGTAAAAATAAGTAGTTTATGATGAGATAGCGTTAACAAGTACCATACTTCATGTATATGTGCAAGGACTTTGTTTTGCCCTTTTTTTTTTTTTAAAAGTGCATGGATGACGTGCATTTAGCTAACCAGAAAATAACAAAGTAAATCCCCGTGAGTCAAATGGGAAAACAATTCAGGCAATACCAGCATCAACGTATACTCTAATGCACTATTATATAATAAAGTGGAAATGATTAACTTACCCCATACATTATTGACAGGGATGAAAAAGTTTGCTTTTGAAAACAAAGTATTTGCAGAAATCAACATATAATATAACTATAAAGCCTGAAAGATTTCTTAACTTTAAACGAAAACGGAGAAACCATTTAGAGAGAGAAACAGAGGAATACCCGATGCACACTTGGATCCAGGAGTTGATCGATGAACATAAAAAAAATGAAGAGTTGTTAAAGCATCTATAATAAATTAGCATAACCTGTAAAACATTTATCACATGCAGGAATTAAAGAAACATGCTACGTAAAAATGAAATAACTTCCAAGTCTATATTAAGAACTTTGATTTTGGTTTATGCATTTTCCTCAAACAAAATAAAGTGAATGTGCTGCCATTACATGCCCATCAGCATCCATGAGTATATTTTTAGTTTTAAGATCCCGATGCGCGATTCTCCACTTGTGAAGATGTGAAAATGCATGTACTATCTCAACTGTACAAAATCTTGCTTCCTCCTCACTTCCCAAGGCATACCCAAAAACCAAATCAAGCTAAAAAGTAGAATATGTCACGCTCTCTAAACTAGAGTCCGTGATTTAAGATTTAAAAGAATAATTATAAAATTTCAAAAATTTTTGTAGAGTTTTCACTATACATAGACAATATCTATAAAGATCTATAAATATTAAAATTTTACAACACTCTCAATATTTCTCATAATATTTTAAACCACTGTCACAACACAATACATCACATTAAAACTTAATATATTTATTTAATAAAATATGAACAATCTTCTTACAATGTTTTAGCAAACACAATATATACAACAAACTAACTCTCCAAAATTTATTTAACAAAAAGGAGTAAAGTTTCTTCAAGTTCAACTATCTCATATTACTCCAATAGAATCTGAAAAGTCAAATATGAGCTAATGCTCTATAGATATTTACATATAATTATAGTTTTTCAAGTAATCTAATAACAATTATGTTTTTAATTAAATATATTATAAATAACGTAAATAAATATAAATAATAAAAAATAATAATAACACGATAACAATTCAAATTAGTAATCACTATATGTAATACATAGTTTTGGAGCATTATTCCTAGGGATTGCCATCTAAGAAATGTGTAGCTTGCATACTTTAAAGGCTTTATATTCAGGGACCGTCGCCCATGATTTCAAGTTTACGGGCTTTCACCGTGAGACTGAAATCAAGTCCATAGTCACCAATACTAAACAAAATGTCTTACACTATTTTACAATCCAATCACACATAATAATAATAAAATCATTTTATTCATACTATTTCACAACATTTTAAATATCGAAAACATAATTTAATAATAACAATAATTTTAAATTCTTGAAGAATTTATACAAAAAAAATAGAATAACAATCGTGTCATTAAAATATAATTTTTTCATAAAATTTTAATATAAACCATACTTTTCAGTTTTTCAAAATACTAAAATACCTAACTATATGTGAATTACCTACTTGAATTAAAAGATGCCGATAATTAAAATTTTAACTCCCCTGATCTCTCTCTTCATGACCACCACTTGATATCATCAATTAGGATTCGGTCTAAAATTTCTAAAATTTTGAATTTCTATAATAAAAATTATTAATACAGATAAATTATAAAAATAATTCTATAATATAGATAATTAAAAAAAAATTCCTTAAAAGATAAATAATTACAAAAATACTCCAAAAATATTTATATTTAGGGCTCAAAATTATTAAAAATTATCATATAATTTTAAAATTATACAAATTTTTATTTTGACTTTAAAATTTTTAATTGTTTATATGTAAAACTTCTAATTTACAAAATTGAATAAAATTTTCACAATCCTTACATTTTCACCACCAATCAAATTCTACTGTTTTTATCTAATTTTTCAATAATTTTTTAAAAAATTTTTGATTAATTTATCGATTTTGATTCAAAATCTATGAATTTGGAGTCCAATAACTTAATATAACAATAATTTTAACTATTAAACTATTAAAACAAAAATCTATCTATTTTCTCCAATTTTCAACAATTTTTATACTAAAATAAACTATTTTCTTCTCAAAATAAAGAATAAAGAAAAATCTTACCTTCAATTTCTTCTTCTTCTTTTCCTTTTTCTTTTTCTTCTTCTTTTCTTTCTTTTCTCTTTCTTTCTCTCCTCCTTTTTCTTTTCTTCTCATCCCATAACTTCCAAAAACTTCTCCCAAAATCCAATACAATTTCATACTTATCCACATAAATATTTATTAAATTATATGGGTCAAGCTTTTTTAAAAAGAATTTTGGGCCTAATTGTTTTTAATGGGCTAGGCATTACAATCCTTCCCCTATTAAAAAAATTTCATTCTCGAAATTTAAATAAGCATACATTCAGTTTTGGAATAAATGAGGATATTTTCTTGATAGTTTAGATTCGAGCTCCCAAGTGACTTTTTTTTTCTATTTTGTTGCTACAAAACTTTTACCAATAGAAGAATTCTTCTACGGAGTACTTATTTTTTTCGATCAATAATTTGAATCGGACTTTCTTCATAGGAGACGTCTTCAGTTAGCGTAAGATTTTTTGGTTTAAAACATGAAAAGGATTCGGTCGGTACTTTTTAAGTATGGAAACATGGAAGACATTATGAACATTTGATAATTGGGGTGACAATGCTAATTTATAAGCCACTTCACCAACTCGCTTTAATATTTCAGAAGAGCCAATGAATCTTAGAACTAATTTCCCACCATTTCTAAATCTATTAATACCTAGTCAAGGCTTAATCTTCAAAAATATATAATCCCCCACCTCAAACTCTAATAGTGTTCTTCTGTGGTTCATATAATTCTTTTGGCAACTTTGAGCTGTAAAATGTCGTTGCCTGATTAATTTTACTTTTTTAGTAGTCTCCTTTATTAACTTAGGACCAACTAATAAAATTTCACCAACTTCTGCCCAACATATAGGTGATCTGCAAGGTCTCCCATACAAAACTTCAAATGGTGCCATTCCAATACTAGACTAATAACTACTATTGTAAGCGAATTCCACCAAAGGCAAATATTCAGCCAATGAGCCCTGAAAATCCAAAATACAAGATTTAAGCATGTGTTTCACTATTTGTATAACCTTTTCAGACTGTCCATTTGTTTGAGGATGATAGGCCATATTAAAATTTAACTTGGTACCCATAGTTTTTTGTAAACTTTTTCAGAATCTAAATATAAATCGTGGGTCCCTATCAGAGACAATAGATAGAGGTACTCCATACAATTTGACAATCTCTTGCATATATAATCTACTTATAGCATCAAGAAAATCTGTATTATTAACAAATAAGAAGTGATCAGATTTCGTTAGTGTATCTACAATAACCCACATACCATCATATCCCTTTCGAGTTTTGGGAAGTCCTCTAACAAAAACTATAGTTACATGCTCCCATTTCCATTCTGATATTGGGAGAGGTTGATGTAATCTTGTTAGCTTTTAATGCTCTTTCTTAACTTGTTGATATACTAAACATTTAGCTACAAATTTGCCTACATTCTTTTTTATTCTTTTCCACCAAAACTGCTTACATAATATTTGGTACATTTTTGTGCCCCCAAGATGAATAGCAAATTTAGATTTATGAACCTAACTCAAAATATCATTTCTAAGTGATTCCACTACTGACACAAAAAGTCTACTTACAAATCTCAAACCTTCAGACGAATCAATTAACTATCTATCAATTATCTCACCCTTTTCCAACCTAGCGCGCGTTGCTTGTGTTTCAGGTTCATTTTGTTGAGTTTCAATCACCTTTGGTTGGGTTACTAAATTAAATAAGTAAGGTTGGTCTTTGGCTTCATCGATTCTTAAATCAAATTCCTTAAACTATTTATGAATCTTCCACTTATAACAGAATGAACCAGCCAACATGCCTTGGGATTTCCTACTTAATACATCTACTACAACATTAACTTTCTCAGGATGGTAATGTAGGATAAAATCATAATCCTACAAGAACTTCATCCACCTAATTTGTTTTAGATTTAATTCTTTTTGAGTGAACAAGTATCGAAAGCTTTTATGATCAGAGAATACATCAAACCTTTCTCCATATAAGTAATGCCTCTATATTTTTAATGCAAATACAATAGCGACAAGTTTTAAGTCATGAGTAGAGTAATTCTATTTATGTGTCTTTAGTTGATATGAGTCATAAGCTACTACTCTATCCCTTTGCATTAAAACACAACCAAGGCCTACTCTTAAAGTATCACAATAGATAGTATAACCCATACCATGCTTAGAAATAATCAAAATCGGAGTAAATATTAGCGCCCTTTTAATTCTATAAAGGTTTGCTCACATTTATCATACCATTCAAACTTCACTCTTTTTGTAGTTAATTATGTTAGTGGTGCAGCGATTCAAGAAAAATCTTTTATAGACCTATGATAATATCCTGCCAATATCAGAAAACTTCTTATCTCTGTCATACTTTTTGGCTTATTCTAGTTTTGCACTGTTTTCACTTTAGCAGGATCAACTAAAATACCATTTTTACACAACACATGTTTTAAAAATTTTACTTTAGTCATTCAGAACTCATATTTACTCCGTTTAGCATATAATCGATGCTTCCTTAACATTTATAAAGAAATCTTCAAGTGTTGTTTATGCTCTTCCGGTGTCTTTGAGTAAATCAAAATATCATCCATAAACACCACTACAAATTTATCAAGATGTGGGTGAAAAATTCGGTGTATCAAATCTATAAATGCTGCAGGTGCATTTGTTAATCCAAATGTTATCACCACAAATTCAAAGTCTCCATATCTAGTACGAAAAGTAGTTTTTGGAATATCTTTATCTCTAATCTTCAGCTAATGATAGCCTGATCAAAGGTCAATCTTCGAGAAATATTTGGAACCGCGCAACTGATTAAACAAATAATCAATTCTAGGTAATTGATATTTATTTTTTACCGTTACCTGATTTAGTTGTCTATAGTCCACGCATAATCTTAGGTTACCATCTTTCTTCTTGACAAACAAAATTAGTGCACCATAGAGAGAGGTATTAGGTCTTATAAACCCTTTATTCAATAAATTATGTAACTATTCTTTCAACTCTCGTAATTCTGCTAGAGCCATTCTATAAGGTACTATTGAAATAGGAAAATTTTCAAGGTATGTCTCAATAGCAAAGTTTATTTCTCTTTTTGATGGCAAACCAAGTAAATCATCAGGAAAAACATCAAAAAATTCATCAACTATAAGAATGAGTCGTATTTTTAACACTCTACTCTTTTGACAATATAAATTAGTTATCCACCCCAGGTAATCCTTATACTTTTTATATTTGGCACAAGTACAAGGTTGGCTACTACTTATACTTCCAAAAATATAAAATTTATTGCCATAAGGAAGAGTAATAGTTACTCTCTTTTTCTAATAATTTATAGTTGCACTAAAAAATGATAACCAATCTATCCAAAGGATTACATTATAATTTACCATTCTCATCACAACTAACTCGAAAGATACTTTGTGACCTTCTACATCAATTTCACAATCTTGACATATCCTATCAAGATTTATACTACGCCCAACAAGTATTTCAACTAATAGTTCAAAATCTAAAGGTTCAGTTTCTAAACCTAATAAAGATACTAAATTTGAAGATATAAAAAAATGAGTAGCACCAGAATCAAACAAAACTTTAACTCTAGTATTAAACAAAAGAAAGGTACCTTCTACTACTGTATGAGTTGACCCGTCCACTTTATGCATTAGTGCAAAAGCCCTGCCTTAAGTGTTTGTCTACCCTAACTCTGTGATTGTTGAGATCTCTGAGATGATTGCTCATTTTATCCTTTGTACAACGGTTTACTTTGTTGAGATTATTGCGCTATATTCTGAGTATTTTTCCTACCAGAACTAGCCACTTGACTTTAAGCTCGCCCCAAACATGAACATGAATTCTTATAGTGCTTAGACTACCCACACTCAAAACAAACTCATGACGTTAGACGAAAATTTCTATTATTTTGAGATGTGGATTGACCTCTCATCTATCTCTTCTCGCCCCATCCTGAAGGTTTTTGCTCAAAACTTCTCTTTTTAGACTCTTTTGTGCTTTGCTTCACTTCCTCCTCATCTTGTTCAATCATTAGAGCACGATTCACTACCTTAGAATATTTTTCAAGGTTCAACATGATTAGTGCATGTCTAAGTGACGGTTTCAACCTCTTCACGAATCTTTTAATTTTATCCTTCTTCTTTGAAATCAAAGGAGTAGTAAAACGATTCAAAACTTCAAACTTATCTTCATACTATGACATTGACATGTTACTTTTAGTTAGATGTATAAACCCATCCAACATAGCATCATGAAATACTTTAAAAAAATATTTACTCAAGAAAACTTTTTTGAAAGCCTCTCAAGTCCATTTTTCATCTTGTCTAAAAATTTTTATGGTATTCCATCAATGATTGACATTTTCAACAAGCTAAAAAGTTACAAATTTAACTCATATTTCTTTAAGTAACTGCAACCCATCAAGAATACGCTCAATTTGCCTAACCCATTCTTCAACAACTAATGAGTTGGCATTTTCATTAAAAATTGGTGAATTTAATCTTTTCAATTTATTTAGTGCTGATGTGCTACTAATTTTAGTACTTCTGCTATGATCAGATGACCTACTATTTACAAAACCACGAATTGCACTAACAAACTTTTGCATAGTTTGACGAAATTCTTCAAACTCACCTCCTCCTTATGAAGAGAATGACACAATTTCTCTATTATTATCAGACATACTGAAAAGTATGATACAACTATAATAGTTAAATCGTACTAATCAAACAGATATGACTTATAAATAACTACAGTATAAGATATAAGTCTATAAGATATAAAAATAACCACTAAAGGTCCAAAATAGTATAACTATTATCTAGCTATATTAAAATGTCTATAAGATCTATAGCCTAAGCTTTGATACTAAGTTATCATACCCCATAAATTAGCGTTCATGATTTAGGGTTTAAAAGGATAGTTATGAGATTTTAAAAATTTTAGCAGAGTCCCCACTATACATGGACAATAGCTATAAAGACCTGTAAGTATAAAAATTCTACAATACTCTCAATATTTCTCATAATATTTCAAACCACTATCACAATGCAATATATCACATTAAAATTTAATGTATTTATTTAATAAAATATGAATAATCCTCTTACAATATTCTAGCATCACCATCTAATATTATTTTTAAGATTAATACATAATTACTAAAATAAACTAATATCCTATTTACAATAAAGTATAAATAAATTTTCAACTTAAGATTAATTAAGATTCAGTTTAAAACTTTTAGAATTTTGAATTTTTTTTAAAAAAATTATTAATACAAATTAATTATAAAAATATCCCTATAATATGGATAATTATAAATGAACCCCTTAAAATATAAATAATTATAAAAGTACTTAAAAAATATTTATACTGAGGGCTCAAAATTATTAGGAATTATCATCTAACCCTAAAATTATACGAATTTATATTTTGACGCTAAAATTTTTAATTATTTACATATAAAATTTTTAATTTACAAAATTGAATAAAATTTTTACAATCCTTACATTTTCACCACCAATCAAATTCAACTATTTTTTATTTAATTTTTCAACAATTTTTGAGAAATTTTTCGATCAATTTGTAAAATTTGATTCAAAATCTATGGATTTGAAATCCAATAACTTAACATAATGATAATTTTAACTATTAAACTATTAAAACAAAAATCTATCTATTTTCTCTAATTTTCAATAATTTTTATACTAAAATAAACTATTTTCTTATCAAAATGAAGAATAAAAAAAAAATTTACATTCAATTTTTTGTTCTTCTCCTTATTCTTTTTCTTCTTCTCTTTTTTCTTTTTCCTCTTTTCTTTTTCTTCTCTTTCTTTTCTCTCTTTCTCTCTTCCTTTTTCTTTTCTTTTTCTTTTCTTCTCTTCCTGTAACTTCTAAAAGTTTCTCCCAAAATCTAATCCAGTTTCATACATATCCATATAAATATATATTAAATCATATGGACCAAGCTTTTTTAAAAAGAATTTTGGGACCAATTATTTTTAATGGGTTAGGCATTACAGAAACAATACACGTTCTCTGCACATCGACATTAGAACGCATAAATTAGAACCCAAGATGGCACGACATACATCCATTTTCACTCACGCATCAAAACAAAGAAAAATGGTAAAAAAAAAAAAAAAGTACCATATTAGAATAGTAAAATGTGAAAAAAAAGAAAGAGAGAAGTTTTTATTTGATTGTATTTTTGACAAAAGATGACACACACACACACACACACACACACACACATATATATATATATATATTTTCAATCACTTCATCACTTGTAGCATTGCATTAATCTCTAGTAATCTAACACTTACGAAAAAAAGAAAGAACTTTCTTGAAAAAACCAACAACTGTTTTGAGAAATCTCTAACTTAAGGTATTATTGAGTATTTAATACCTTAGTGCTCTTAACATAAGCAAAAACATTGTAGCATGCTTCCAACTGCAGATGTGGGTTTCGTAAAACAACACCCGACCAATTACAAGGCTATTAATATGTTAAAGATATATAAACAAGAGAAATAATACAACAATACAATTGAAAATCACATGCATTTGTAAAACCTTAACTAATTTATCCTTCTCAAACCATAATTACATCAAAAACACTAATCTCAACAAACCCCCTCTTCCATACCAAATCAAAACACAATAATTTCATATAAAAGAAAGCAAAATCCAACAAATTAAAGAATCCAATAACATACCCATTAATGCTACACCAAAAAATCTTAGCTGGAATGGAAATGAACGGGTCCATGACAAGGCCTGTTCATCCTCCTTCATAAGAAACTTATATTCTCCTTACACCTAAAAAAGACAACCTTATGCCCATTCAACAGCTTTTTGGCCAAAATGAAGGCAAGACAGACAAGCATGTGAAGCATGGCATCGACCACCACTCTTTTCAAGCAGATCCCTAAATCTGATATCATTTTTCCAAGATGAGTTTCTTGTCAACCAATTATATGAATTTCTTGTCAACCAATTATATGAACTATAATTGGTTGTGTTCTTCGTTAGAACAAAATAATAGAAAGAAAATTGGTTATGACTTTGGCTTTGTTGTTTGAAATTAAAACATTTAGGTATTCGTCTTAGAGTAACTCTGAGTTTAGAAATCTATTATGCCTAAAATTGGATAAGTTTGTAAAATGATTATACCTAAAATTGGCTAAGTGTGGAAGGGAAAACATAAAGCCAAAAAAATACTTTATAAAATGGCACCTTTTTCTTTAAACTTTAATATTTGAATGCTCTAAATAAATAAAAATAAATAAATATGTGTCAAACAATGTCACTTCAATATATCAAAATAACGCTATCTTACTATCTAAAACTATAGTGTAAGATAAGATTGATATTACTTACGAAGTATTAGAAAAAGCTATTACTTCTTTGGAAGTGTGAGTGCCATCAAATACTAATATTATATGTTAAAAGTGAAAAAAAAAGCCCTAACATTTATATGTTAAAAGTGAAAAGAAAAACTTCAAAAAAGTGATTTATTGACACTTTTTCAAAAAGCATCAGAAACTTTATATCATTAAATGCAATATTTTTAGTACTGACCTTAATGGGTTTATATTCTTAATTCTATTATCATATTTTGATGTTTTAGCAATGTTGAATGAAAAAACACTCATTGCTTGTTTGATATGCAAGATAATCTCTTTTCTCTCTCTCTCTCTCTCTCTCTCTCTCTCTTTTTCCTAAATTAGATCATCGTTCTTAGTTACAATTATTATATTCTTAATGATAGACTAATTAATATTTGTTGCTTATGTAATAGTTTAAAGATAACGCAACAGAAGAATACCAATGTTATAAGGGAAGCTTTTACATCCTCTTCTTAAGTAATATTATCAATTAATTAATTACTTCATAAATCCATTGAATTTGTATTTTTTAATGTAGTTTTTCTACTATCACTTAAATATTTATTGATTCATGCTTTATATATTTTCCTAATTTTAGTGAAAATAATAATGCAAATGTTTAGGTACATGCTTTATCGAATATTCTTTTGGTAATGAAATGACAAAAAAATTTAAATGTTTCTTTCTCTTAATTGGCATTACTTTGATTTGAAATATATACTTTCTTAATTTTAGTCATAGGGTAAAGTAACTAGCTGAAGGATACAAGCTTTTACAAATAAGTTTTAAGTGACAAAGAAGGAAAATAAATATGTTGTATATTGTATAATTAAAAATCACTTAATAGTTATAAAATCATTAAAATATCTCAGGATAATGGAATATGTGGAGGGTTATATTTTGTATATGTTCAAGTAAGGAAAATCAATTATCTTTAAATGCGTAAATTCATTGCAGCAAATAATATGATAGTCTTTAGGGATATAAATTTTTTCTCATTTTTTTTTAAAATTAAGCAAGTGATTGAAGACTGAATTAGATTATGTTTATTTAAACTATATTGATTATGATGTTGTTGCATTGTTTTCATTTTATTCCACCTTTGTTTTCGGATTGTGGCTTTATAATTTTCAAGAGGTTCTTAAAGCATTCTTCAAAACTAATTGTGATTAGTGCATCTTTTAATGTCCTTATCTATATGCTTGCTAAAGATCAAAGATATTTACTTGATTATTGGGTTTGAATTGCTATATTTAATATTAGAGCTGGTTTATGATTTGATATGTGAATATTCTAATATGTTTGTGATATGTCTATTTCCTCTCCCCCCACCCACGAGGAAATGATATTCAAGGGAGAGAATATTAAATTCCACATTACTAACACGTGAATATGAGTTATATATTTTATAAGTTGGGTTCTCCTAACTAAATGTATACATTTTGAATTGCAAAGTTTAATAGTAAATTCATAACGGACTATATACTTAAAACGAATAATATCTACTTTGTTGTTATATATGATCTATTACATTAGTAACTTATGTTATATTAAGGTTATAACAAATTAACTTAATTGTATGTTGAATTTCTTTGATACTAACAAAATTTTTCTTATGGGCGTTAGTTAAGTTGATAACAATTATAGTTAATCTAGTTTCATATTGATAGTTTAATTAACTTTTTATTGATCATTTAATAGTCTAAAGAAAATGTTAAAAATTTACAAATAAAAGTCAATGTTGTAAAGGAAGCTCTTGCATTATTTTCTCAAGTAATTTTGTCAATCAAGCACTAGCAAATAATTCTTATTTTGTTTAATAAAATTATTTTTATTTTTTTTCTCTGATTATGTTGTAGTTGCAAGTTGATGCCACCTTTCACTATGACTTCATTGAAAATATTAGATGTAAATTATTACATTAGTACAACGTAGGTGAGGTAGTTGCAGAAGCTGGAATTGCATCTATTGATCATCGCTTGTTCATTATATGAATTTTGGTTAAGATTACAAGAAAATTTAGGTGAAAAAGGTAAGTCTAAATTTTAAATGTGTCGATTTATATCAATTAACTAGTGATTTGCAAGTTCTTGAAGATACTATAGGAACTATTGTTGCATGGCCTTTAAGAAATATAAACTTTTATTGATAAATTTTGTAATTGTAATTTGACTTATTTTTTTGTGAAACAACAATACATATTATCATTTCATTCTCAATTTTTGTATTTGTGAATCCTTTAAGATGTTATACTTAGCATTAGTCTTGTCTATTTTTAATAAATTTTATAGTTGTTAAAATATTCAACAATTACATTGTATGTAGATTTTTTTTTTAAAAAAAATTAGATTATCAAAGTATGACTTGCCAACAACCTTAATTACCACTTACAAGCAATAATGTTAGAAAGATAATTTCCAATGAAGCATAGACACATAAATTCTTAAGTGGTGCTACGTTATAGTGGTAAAAATCTACAATGGACATTAATAGTAGTGGTTTAGTGACTATAAATAACACACAATTGTGCGTGAAAGATTGTACAAATTAAAAATTATTCATGTTATACATTATATGTTATATATAATAATTTTAACAACTTACTTTATTTTATCATTAAATGTAATTATAAATTATAATGATTTTCTACAACTGCTTAATTGATTGTAGGAAAAGTGCTTTACCATATACAACGATAGTGATACAACAACTCATTTTTTATAACATTTGTAAGCATTGTATCATTATCTTATCCCTATTTGATTTTTCAACTAAAAATTGATATTTTTAGATCTCAACCACATCTCACTAATGGCAAAATTCTCCATGGGTTTGGAGTTTCATGGAACCCCTAATGAGGGAAGATTTATATGAATTTATGGCAAATTGAGAAGGAAACGAAGAGAAATTAATCTCCAATTTACTATTAGGATGGGGATTCGTTTAGTTCTCTCTGTCTTATCTCCACTCCATTCACCATTAAAATATAATATAATTATTTTATAATTTATAAATTAAAATTCATATATTTAAGTGTAATTATACTTTTTAAAATTTATATTATAATTAAATATAATTGATAATAAAAAATTATGGGGTTAATTAATATTATAAAAATAAAATATATAAATAAAAATTAAAAAAATTTTAAACTTATTAATTCTTAAACTGACTAACGATAATTCTCCCTTCCATGGCCTTTACAATTTTTCAAACCATCAATTTTAAATCAATTAAGGGTTTTGACTATTAGATTATAGAATAAAACTTTTTAGATTTCTCCTCCTTAGTTTCTTTTAACTTTTACAAATTAAATTTCTCTTAAATCTCTTCCATTTTTAGTTCCATAAATCAAATTTTCATTGTTGAATTCAAGTCAAAGTCAAGTGCTCTAAACTCTGCACAACACTTTTATTTTTTTTTTTCCTTTTTTCCATTATCACAAATTGAATTCCAAACTAAAAAGTTAGTTTTTAAATTCAGTTAACTTTCTTTCAATTGTCACAAAATTAAAGAGTAAATTTATATTATAATTTTATTTAATTGAACATCTTTAAATTATTATTATCAATTTATATTCAGTATTTTTTAATTTTATTTTATTTATAAAATATTATAATATCACATGTATTGATTTGTTTATAATACCATTAATAGTCAATACGTTAAATTAGAGTTAGATTATTATTTAGAGGAATCTGTTTTATTTAGAACTTTTGACTTTGATATATTGACTATGTGAAAAGTAATTGGATCCAAGTATCCTTCTTTGCATATTATTGCAAGAGATATTTTAGCCATTCTTAATTCAACATTTGTATTAAAATCTATTTTTAGTACTACTGGAAGATTTATTAGTTCACATTGTAATACATTACATCTTAAGACATTGATTTGTGTGTACTTAAGATTGGTTATGGGTTAAAATTAAAAATATAGAATTATTAATTATACATTTAATTGAATTTTAATTAATTTTGATTTTATTCAATATTAGTAAACTAAGTTCTTTGTAAGTTTGTTTTTATCATTAGGTTCGGATTCAAGTTCAAGTTCTTTTACGAAAATTGAATGTCATACATGTTGTGAAGATATAAAGGAGATAAATTTAAAATATTATCTTAATTTTAATAATTTGTAACTATTCATAAAATATCATCTCAATTATTTTAGTAATATATTAAAATTTTATCTTTGATATTATATCAGTGAAGTATCAATCTTATATGCTTTGGATAAAAAAATCAAAGAAGACCAAAAAATTAATAAAGAAAAAAAATAATATTGTAACATTATATGACATTAAAATTTGAGCCATTAGTTATTTTAATATTTTGTTGTGAATGTTAATTATTGAACAATAATGCATGGTTGTTTTGATTTTTATTTAAAGATATTATTTTAATATCTTATAATGATTATTTTTATTTAAATAATACTATAATATGTTTATGAGATTTTTTTAAAATTAATAAATTGTTATATTACTAAAATTAAATTATAAAATAATAGAAAACAAAAAAGTTATATGGGACGGGAACCCATTCCCATTTGGGATTGTTCATGTTTTCAATTAGTGCTTACAAATTAACAACTCACTAAAACCATTTGATTAACCATCAAATATCATCCACACCTTTTCTCTATTCCGTTACTCATGGGCGGAAGTTAATCAGGGGTAACTTGTACATCCAGTGGTTCCGCCAAATCAAGTAATATGTTGTGATGCTTTGAATACTTGAATGTCTTGGGTAGATTTCTTTTATACATCACACCATCACATGCAAACACACACTTGTTGGGATACGTGGCTCTTTGTCTTTTATGTTAAAATTTTTGTTTTTAGTAATTCAATAGTAATTTTATAAAATATATTTATTTAAACTAAAATACAACTTTTATAAAAAAATAATAATAATAAATATTTATTTTAAAAAATATATTATTAGTCATTATATATATAAATAAAAATTATTATAAAAAAATTATACAATATACAATTTTTTAATAATAAATAATTTTTATAAAAAAATTAATAAAATTGAATATTAATTTTAAATTTATTTAAATAAAATATTAATATTTAAAATAGATAAATTTTATTATAAAAAATAAAAAATAAAATAAATTCTATCGAAAAAAAGGGACAAATCTACTGAAATTACTTTCTGACTGTCTGACTCCCAATTAAAGATTCTGAATTCTGACTATTTTATGTATTCATAGTGAGAGAGAGGAACCTTGTTCTAGTTTTTCCCAGCTAGCTACTGGACCAATCCTGAATCATATATGCTGCGCGTATAAGATGGTGCAATTAATTGTCCTTCATGAATCACGAGTAAGAACCTGTAACCACAAAATAAGTTAACAATGACTACGAAATTAAAATAGCAGTCATCAATAATTTCATTGGTTGAAAGACACTGCAATAATGTTTTGTGTGATCTATTTTAATCTCAATGGACGTGCATGCATGTATATTATCAATAGAGGAAAGAGAAGCCAAAACCGTAGCAGTTCCTGCAACAATTAATACAGCCTACACATATTAAATACATATTAAATACAAATAACATCGACGGAACAAAAGCTAAAAAGGAAATTGATTGATCAGCTATAGTCTTCTGCAGTCCAGACTGGAGTTTTCAATGTGTTTTGTGACTATTGACCAAATCTCTTTAATTCAGAAAATAAAAGAAAATGAAAATGCATGCGTGTAAATAATTAATTATGGAGTGACAACTGAGTATCAATCAGTGTCGATCAATGTTGATTAGCTATAGGTGTAATTATCCAAACAATATAGATTAACTGTTTCAAAAGAAAGGATGACATTAAAACAAAGACATGAAAAATGATTGTAGTGTGGGAGTTATTACAACCTTACACCGACAAGTAGTTGAGGAAGTTGATTCAAGTGTCTTTACGTATTGATATCAGCCTATCAATGCATCCATACAATTAAAAGCTGTCCATGTATATGAACCCTAATATCTCTTGTGGAGCTAGCTAGAGTATCAATTTTCAAAATCTTATTTAATATCTCACATATAGATTGACATTAATATCTTTTTGTAGCTATCATGAAAGCTAGTTTTAACTATTGTTTTTAATATTTTTATAACAATTGTTGATTTATTAAATAAATATTGCATGAAACAAAAATTTAAATTATAACCTAATGGCACAATATTAGTATTAAATAAACATAATACTTTGAGAGATGTAATAAATTGTTTTGTAAATCAATTAATAATGCTAATTGCAGTCACCAGATTAGGCCACCGCAACAGACACTGCTCTTTCTCTGGAACATTTTCTAAGCAAACTCTAAGATAAGTTATAGATGAGCTTTCTATAGGACATGCATGTTAATTAATTATTTCCAACCATTTAATAAAACAAATCCAAGACCAAATTTTTATATTCTAATTATAATGTTTGTCACTTATAATCATAATAATAACAGTAATGCTACACATACAAATTCTATGTATAAATTTATTTATACAAACTGATGTAATACTATTACATTATTGATATGTATATCCTATATTTTCAAGAAATAAGTAAATGAATACAAGAAAAACAAATTTTATAGAACATATGAAAATAATATACTTTTATATGTCAATTCGTACATAGAGGTTTCTTAATATGACTCTAAAAATAAACACTCCATAATATGAATCACAATATAGTTAGTTGCATTGAAGTAGAAATTATTTCAATGCTGAATAAAATCACCCTTTGATCCAAGATTTTGTAGCACAACACTATCCTCAGCTGTAGCAGTAACCGTCGGTTTCTTCATGCCTCTAAAAAGAAATAGACTGTCACTCAATATCTACACATTTTAAATAATCCTCGTCGATATATTATTAGTAAAATATTCCTGTGCAGAATCAAATATCCTCTTGTACATGTGATAAAAATAAAGGGAAAAAAAAAAAATAGCAACCAATGGACTTGTCTAAACTGGCTACTAATGCTAGCATGGCTCTAAATTGACTGATATAATTAAGGCAAGAAAGATTGACTAGTATATGATATTAATTTTGATAGATACTAACTTGGCATAAAAACATTTGGGTCAAGTTGTTTGACAAAAATTTTTAACCTTTCTTCTGCACCCCTACCAGCCAGCCCTCTTAAATGTAAACGGAAACCACCACAATAGAACTAAAACAATTCAATCCCAAGACTTGGTAAGGAAATTAATCAATATATGTTGGTTACGGTCTTATTTCTTTTAAGGAACTAAATTAATACATGCTAATGCAAATTTGTGCGGTCCCTTGAATCACTGATCTCAATTTTGTTATAAACAAAAATGGAATCGAACATCCCGAATATCGGAAAAGTTAGCTCAACTACCTTCAGTGCATGCATTAATAACAATGCAATGAGCTCAGAGACTGGTCCCATGTATGAGTTGTGACCACTGTGAATTAAATCGGCTGCTGCTCTGTAGTTAATTGACTATTACCAGTGCGGAGCCAGAAATGTTGGGGGGCAAATTTAAAATACAATATGATTCATATATCCCAATTATTTTATCTAAGTACACTAACAAAATCAAAACTAATTATATATATATATATTATATTACAATGTAGATTACTAATAAAAAAATTATATAATTTAAAATATTCACAAAAAGTTGTTTGTGAAAAATTGTATTTTCTTTTTTTGGGTTTTAAAAAGAGATGAAAAGTTTTGAGTTATAGAAAGAACTGTTTTTAGAGTTTAAAATTTATAATAATAGAAGATAAAAAGTTAAACAAAAAGATTAAAAATAGTTGTTAAATGAGAAAGATAAATAAATTGGTTGATTTTGACTGTATATATGTATGTGGATAACAAAGTTGCACGTATTTGGCTGCATTAACTGTATAATATTAAAAAATTGGATCTAAATTCTTTTTAACATAGAAATGCGCATACATATGATTGATTTTGAGTCTGTATGTACGCATACAAACAAGTTTCACGTGCATGCATGTGACACATTTATGCATTCATTTATTTTTGTTTTTTTATATTATTTTTCACTCATGCTTCGTACGTTAGTTGTTATTATTATTATTATTATTACCATCCAAGTCTAAACAAATACCCAGAACCGAGGCAGTTCTGCAATTGACGCCGGCGAACCAGCAGCAAAGAAAAGCAGTATGACTGGTGTTTGTTCTCGAAAGACTAAATTGCATAACGAAAGAAAAGAGAATAATCAGTTGGTTGCAAATAAGTAGGACAGATGTCGACGACGAAGAGAAAACAAAATGTTAGAATTTGACCATAAAGATCTTGTTGGGAAAAACTAAAGTTCTAAACACGTTGAAGTTTCTTTGATTTTTTTGTGGGCACCCAAACCGTCCAAGAAGAAGAAATAGAAACAAAATTACGTCAACTAATATTCCAGCACAAAAAGAAAAAGAAAACTACCCAAAAGGTTAGAGAGAAAAAAAAAAACCAAAAAAAAAAAAAAAGAAGCATGGCCTAGTTTTAGCTAGCTCCATTAAGAACAAGGGCACGAACAAGAACCGCCCAAGCTCCTCCTATTTGCTTATCTTCTTGTTGTTGTTCTCTTCGCTAAGAACATCAAGCAAGATGGTGCCTTTACATTTGGGACACTTTGGATCGACATCGGACAACATTACATACATAAGACATCGAGTACATCCGGCGAGCACCATTGAGGTTGCTTCTAGGCTACTTGTGTAATGCATATCTGTATCTTCGGGCTCTGACGACACGCATGAGCTTTCAGGTGACATCTCCCAGGAAGAAGCTGACCCATTTGGCGGTTGAACTGGCTGGCTAGCCCTAGGAGGTGATAGGTTCAGCTTCAATTCAAGCGTTGGACTGTTAGCTCTTCGACTCATTTTCAGCTTTTCAAATCAAAAACCTTTATTAGTTCACCTGCAGTGATCATGTATGAATAAGCAGATGAAGTATTATATTAACAGTAATCAATGAAACCGACAATATGAAATTGAATTAGTATAACATGATCAAGAGAAAATAAAATATTACAATTTACCTGAAAGTCTAAGAGATTTTTCCAATCTAATTGCAGGGGAGATGTGTTTGTATATATATATTTTTATATATTTATAGTCAGAGCAATAGGGATAGTTGAAGAAGATGTGGGAAGATAAAAATATGATGTGTTTTCATGTTGGTTTTGAGCCTCTTGAGGCAAATATATAGTGATTCTGGGATGAGAAAG
This sequence comes from Khaya senegalensis, assembly GCA_032402905.1. Taxonomy (NCBI): domain Eukaryota; kingdom Viridiplantae; phylum Streptophyta; class Magnoliopsida; order Sapindales; family Meliaceae; genus Khaya; species Khaya senegalensis. The sequence goes on along the minus strand of CP135553.1, from coordinate 8,159,276 downwards.
AAAGAGAGGTTTCTTTAATTAATTGTTAATTAATTACGGGTAGGAGTGGAGGGTAAGGAGACGTTAAACAGAGAAAGAGGTGGTGAATTTAATAGGGAAAAAGAGAGTTTTTTTTTTTTTTAAGCCAAGTTAGGAGAAAAATTATTGTATATATTATATAACTTTATTCATGGCTGAAAGAGTTGGTTTGTGAGTTGTATACATAATTATTTCGCATATTCAAAACCATTAAAGTTTTAATTAATTAGTTTGACTCAGTTATATACATATTGAATCACTTAGTTATATTCTATATCTAGGCTCTCAAGAAATCAATTAAAGGTTATTAAAATACTTCTAGAAAACAGAAACCATAGATCATCCAGCTTTAATTTTTATTAGGTGATACTGGTTTGCTTTATTTGTAGAAAAGATTAAAAAAAGAAAAAAGGCTCAATTAATTTACATAATTACTCATTTTTATTACTGTCATCATAAGTGTAGTTGGAAGGTGAATATTTTTCTCAATGGAGAACCTAATATAGAGGGCAAAAACTAATAAATTTAAAAGGATAAATATGGGAGGTAAGTAGTGGTTAATTAATAATTATCTTTTGATGGCAAATCGTTGTATGTGTATTATTCACCTTGTTATTAATGAAGTACAATGACTACGTACCTATATTTTTAGACAACTGAAATTCAACCAACTTTTTAAAGTTTTTTAAGGAGGAGGTTTTTTTTTTCATAGCCTCTTTAATATTGTGGTACGGCTCCGTCCATGTACAGAAATCAACCACAACCGTCGTTTAAAAGCTGATGAAGTTAAAAATTATAATCAAATTGAATGTCGATAGTGATATTACATAAAGAAAACTACATGGCGAAGACTGATCCTAACCGGTCAGAATCACATTAAAAGATAACCAGTGCAGTTGAACATGCACGAGATAGAAGGGATTCTGAAGTATTCTGGTGGAGGTATTATTAATTAAAAATGAAAATCAAAATGTGTAATTAATGGATGGTAAGCAATTTTTAGGTACTGACATGACTCCAAATGAATTAAGTTAATTAATTTAAGTAATTCAAATGCAGGTACTGACATGACTCGAAATAAATCAAGTTAATTAATTTAAGTAATTCAAATGCAGGATCACAAGGCTATGCAGGCCACTATTTTGATGATCAGTCAAGGTTACTGTTGAGGGTGCGTTATATTTTGCTGAGTTTATGGTTACGCCAATAAATCCAATATTCTGATGATTAATTACCTATCTAATTTGTGTTGCTAAACTGCAATATTTATTAGGTATGAGTGTGATGCAATGTCTAAAATACGAATGCAATTTATAGAAAAGTTGAAAGTCTTCTAACTTAAATTCTTAAATTAAGACACAAGTTTTCATCTTCTTATCTATACAATTTAAGAATTAAATTTTTAAATTTAAAATTACAGAGTAGTATTAGATATTGTAAATTAATTTATAAATTTTATTTACTCTCATATTGTACAAGATAAATATCTCAAAATTTTAAGTTAATTATCTCTACTCTTTATAAAAATACTTTCAGAAAAAAAATAATTTTTTTAAAAATTTTTATAAATAAGTAATTAATCTATATATATTCATTTTTTCTAATGCAATGCTCAAGGAAAAAAAATATTTTTTATTTTTATTTTTGATAGATTAGTATTTTGACTCAATTTATCTTTCGTAATATATAAATTTATGATTGATAGTTATTTAGTAGAAAATTAAAAAAAATTACATATTAATTGTATAGTATCATTAATAGATATTTAATTATTAAAAATAAAAAGAAAAATATATCAAGTTGTGAATGAAAAGAGAACTACATTTACGATGAAAGGGTGCAACATATATTAACACTATCGGTGCACCCTATTTATAAAGTTAATGAGTTTGGTTACAATGTATTTAATTTTTTTATTAATTGTATCAAATTTTATTTAATTATTTTAATTTTTCTATTTTATATTTTTTTATTATTTATTTTAAAATTTAAAATTTAAAATTTATTTTAAAAAATGTAAAATATATATTAACAAAGTCACAACTCTAGGTACATATTAACAGGTAATTGTAAGCTCAAAACTGGAGATCCAGCTGGCTGTGGCTGTGGCTCCCTTACATACTACTCTGACAGGTAAGCATCCAAGGTGGTGTTCTCAAGTCCTTGAATATGTTAGCACCAGAGGGCAGTGTTTTTGAGTCCTCGAATATGTAAGAATCGGAGGGTGGTGTTCTCGAATTCTAGAACCTGTGTGCACAATGGTGCATGTGCTAGAGAATTTTTAGTTCCCATTCAAAATCCTCTTAAATGAATAAATTGAACAGGTAATAAATAAATATAAAAATAAAAAAATATTAGTCGAATAATACAAATATTTATGTAAAAAATTCTTATACTAAAAAAATCACAACCACCAAGTACTATGAGAAAAAAAATCTACTATATAAAAAATTATTACAATAATAGTCTTAATAATTTTCTCTTACATCCAAAATCACAATTACACTCAAATTTCAATATATCTCACCGTTTCTATCAATAAAATTTATTTATTTTAAATATTAATATTTTATCTTAATAAATATAAAATTAATACTAAATTTCAGTAAATTCCTTATTTCTAAAAATAATCTATCATTGTAAATTATATTGTGAATAGTATTATGAGTCTTCTTTTACAATGATCTTAACTTATATAGTGATTAATAACATATTTCTACTAAGATTAGTATTCTCTTTTTTTATGCAAATCAAATTTCATCTTGAATAATAAAATTCTACAAGAATACTACTTAACTATTAAAAAAATTTTCTAAAATAAATAAACTATTCACAAAAAATATAAACTAAAATACTCCTAATTACTTTAAATATAAATCATTATTAAAAAAAATTATTTTCCAACATTATGCTTAGATGCCAGGACCTATGACAAGTTATGGAGTTAATAGCTATTAAAAAGATAACGAGTATGGGTTTGAGTATGAAAAAAGTATTAATTTCATACTCATCCCAATACCCATCCTGTAACATATTAAACATTTTCGTACTCTAATAGAGTAAATATTAATAGATACTTACACTCACGAGAAAAATTATCATCTTTAATTAGAGAATAAAGATCTAAAATCTATATGAGTTTAATTAAGAACATCTCCTTTAATTAGTAATCAATAAAAAAAATTAATGATTTAGGCCTATTTAATATTAGTGAATCTATATGAGTTGTTTTAAAATTCTTTAAAAATATTTTTTCTTTATTTATCTCATTTAAATATATTAAATTAAAATAATTCTTATCGCACTAGTTACCTCCAAAAGTAATTTTATTTATCTCTCTTTTTTCATTAATTTTTTGGTGTCAATTAAAAAATATATGTTTTTTTAAAATTTCTAACTTCTTGTAAAATATACTATGATTACCTTTTTCATTAATTCAAAAATTTTATGAATTTACTAATAAAAATAGATAAATTAATATGTAAAAATTGCATAAGTTAATAATAAGTGAAAGTTAAAAATTTAAAAGTAATAAATTATGTGTATAATATTTTGGATTAAAATGTGTTTAACAAAAATTATAATATTTGTAGATTTAATTAAATATGCTTTTGGTCTTTTTATGTAACTTAACTATTATAACACCCTTAATTTTTTTAAAATGTTAGCAAAAATTTCTTCTTATAAAATAGACATATCTCAAAATTTAAAACCTACATATAAAATTTTAAGTACTTTCAAATAAATATTTAGTTCCAACTACTCTATCTCAACATTAATATGCAATGTTTGATATTCTCATATTTATCCATTAACTTAAAAACAATGCACCTATTTTCTCGTATTTACATAACTATAAAATACAACAAAAATCTTCCAGTTGAAAAAATATTTAGTTTGTATCAACTATCTTATTTTTAGTCTTATTTAAAATTTGAAAAGTAGATGTAAGTTAATATCTAATAGATATTTATATACAATAGTAATTTTTAATGAAATAAAATATAATATAAAAAATCAAACATAATATAATATTCATGGAGTAAAATTCATAGGGATAATGAGAAATTGTTAAATAAACATATATAATTTATTTCATGTGTGCTTTTAGTGTATTATTTTCAGAGGCTGCAAACCATAATTGGCCAATGTACATTTGGAACATTATTTTCAAAATTGTCATTCAAATTTTATATTCAGACTTTTACTAAGGATAAAAATTATAACCAAAGTCATTGAAACTTAACCAATTATAACTATAATAAATTCACATCCAATAAATATTTTAATTAATAAAAATAATATAAAATTTGAAATTTTTTGATAAAATTATAAAAATTAATTTAATTAATTTTAAATAAATACTTTAAATATTTTTTGTTAAAACAAAATGCATGCTATTAAAATTTTAATACTAAATTTATGTAAATAAAACTCTTGTATAACATATATTTAAATTTAATTTAACAAATAATTAGTTAGATAACACTTGTTCAGAAAATTCATAGATATTATGCCCTTGGTTCTACCATTTCTTTCCAGTTTATCAAGCTTGCCACACATGCATTTCAACATACCAATTTCATGAATTGTAATGCTCCCTTCACGCCACCTTGAATTCCACTTTCCAATTCCATGCAAAGTGAACATTAAAAAAATTTCCAACCTCTACAAATCCAAAATCAAAAGCCAACTCCACTATTAAAGACAATATAAAATGCATGTTCAATCTTAGAAAATGGATTCATTGAAAATTTTAAATTATAAAAAAAATCATTTTTATATTATAAAATAATAATATAAAAATAATTCAATGCAATGCCTATAATATAATAATTATAATATAAAAATACTAATAGTAAAAACAATGTTAACACAAAACTATAATATCATCATTGTGGTTAAAATTGAAAAAACAAATAAAATGAAATTCAAAAACATTTTGTGAGGGTTACAATGGGAAAAATTATTGAATATAAAATAACAAACTGTTCTTTTATGTAATAAAATATCAAGAACAAAATCACTATTTGAATTGCACCATGATGATAAATTATGATTTAATTTGAGGCAATGAATAAAAATGAGATGCTTACAATTGGTGTTGATACTTGATTTTCGCCTCTCCAATTGTCAACATGTAATTTGTTTCTTTTCAAATCTGTCTGTGAAAATCCATGTCCTTGACCTCATGATAACGTCCGCGGATCACTTAGCTGCTTGGTGATTTCAGACAGTCAACATGTAATTTGTTTCTTTTCAAAACCGTCTGTGAAAATCCTTGTTCTTGAACTCCTGATAACGTGCTCGGATCACTTAACTGCTTGTTGAATTCAGACGACTATGCTGGTATTTTGGCGATTTTTAATCGAGATGATTGTGTGTAATTTTTTTTTTCAAAAAAAAAAAATAATAATAACAATAATGAAATGCTTCTTAGTGTCTTGTCTTGATTCTGACAATATAACAGTACAAATTTATAAAAGTTTCGGATCCTTTTTTTTTGGTTGTAGCCTTTATTTATAGCATTCTAATATTTCTTTATTGTAGTTGATTTTGAATTCTAGACGGAACGATTTTTCAATAGTACTTAGATCTACAGTTCACTTTTAAAACTTGCCCTTATTTATCCTAATAAGGTTGGAAGGAGCCTTATTTACTTCAGGTTGCATAAATGTTTTTTGAACGAGATAAAAATTATTTACAAGCATGATGTGAAATTAAAAGTGTGTAGCGATTTCGAATAGAATTGGAATCGTCAAGAATCGAATTAACATTAATTTTTTAAGATAAGTTTTAATTTTAAAAATCGAACAATTAGAATCGAAATGAAAATTGAAGAATTAATTTAATTTTAAAAATTAAAAATTATTTATTTATTTTATTTTATATTTTAAAAATAAAATAAATATCAATTTATATTTAATAAATTATTCAATTAATAAAATAATAACATTTAAAATATTTCATTAAAATTAAAAAAAATTAATTTTAAATAAATACTTCAAACTTATGATGTTAAAATTTATTATTGAATTTGTGTAAACATAACTCTTACATAAAATATTATAATATTTAATTTAACAAATAATTTATTAAAAAATATTTTTTATTCATTGAACTATATAAAAAAAATTTATAATATTTTATTTAACTTAATTTATCATATTATTTACATAATAATTTAATAAAATTGTAATGCATATATATTTATTTAAAATTATCTAATAAGTTAACAATTATCATAAATAAATATATGTACAATATAATATTATTAGATATATAAATATACTATTAAAAAATAATTTTTTTATAATATATAATATTAAGTCAAATAATAATATAATAACTTTTAAATAAATTAGTTTATATTAATTTTTTATAAATAATTTATATTTTTTTAATTATTTAATTTTTTATTTATACATTATATTATTTTTATAATTTAATACTATTAATTTAAATTTTTTTAAAATTAAAAATTAAAAAAATAATATAATTAATAAAAATACTTGTTTTAAAATTAGAATTAAATTAGAACTAAAAAATAAAATATTTGTTAAATAGAATAGGCTTGGGTTCGTCAAACTGCACACTTCCAACCAGAACATTCATCGCTTTAAGAAACCTTCTCTATCCTTGTGAATAAGACATTGTCTTGTCCCGAATTTTAATTCTTGTTTTTTTTTTTTTTTTTTTTAGATCTAAGAACATCTTATGCCGAGGGTAAAGTATCTGCCCTGGCCTTTTTATTTTTATTTTTACTCTGACAACATTTCTTGGCAAGGAGAGATCAGCAGCGGCTGTCTTTGCCAGCATGGAGTCGATGAGGCTAATAAAAAATATCTTGACCCAGTGAGAGTTACCTAGTTTTCAAAGCCACTGCAAACTATACACAAGTTTTTCTTTCTCCTCTTGCTTGTGTTTTCCAATTTTCTCCTCCGTCTTTTAATCCTTGTTTGCGAACCCTTGGTTTCGGTTCCCAGCTTTTCAATCATTGGAGTAATTGCAGAGCTGTGCAGGCTCAGATGGTGCCCGTTTAAAATTAGGCAAATTTTTAAAATAATTTTATTTTATAATTTTTTTTTAATATTTACATTTAACTCTAAATTTTTTTTTTTACTAAATTAACTATTTTAAACTATTTTACTCTTAAAATCACTTTTACACTTCAATAATATATCATATAATAAATAAATATAAATAAATATTATTTTTAATATTAAAAATTATGATTATTCAATAATAAGTATTTTATTGAATTACACAAATATTCAATATTAATATATTATTTGTTAATTATTTTTTAAAAAGATATACACAACAAATAATAGGTGATGAAATCAAAATTATCTGCAATAAACATTACATCAAAATATAAATTAAAAAATTAAAAATAAAATATTTTAAGATAAAATTTAAAATATTAAAATTTCATAATTTTGGTATCATTATCTGTAGCATAGAACTGTAGCACTTGTGCAATGTTAAAAAAAAAAAAAATTTATAACAAAAAAATCAAAAATCAAAATATTAAATTTTCATTCACCTTAGCACGCACTATATTATAGTAATTTTTTATTTTATTTAAAAATACAATATTAATATATTATTTTATTTTTAAAATTTTTTAACATAAATTTTTTTTTTCTAATTTTTTCATTTACAATTTTATGCAAACTTTATTACAGTAAATTTTATTTTTAATCAATAAAATATTTATTATTTTAATTTATTTAAATATCAATATTATTTATTTTAGTTTATATATACAATTAATATATTATCTATTTTAATTTTTAATAATATATATATATATACACACACAATGTTAATATGTAAATAAAATAAAAAATTATTTTAAAATTTTAATTTTAATTTTTTATTTAATTTAAATATTCAATATTAATTTCATCACTAGTCATTTATTGTGTTTATTTAAAAATTAATAAATTATATTAATGTTAATATTTAAACTAAAATAAATAAAATAAAAATAAATAATATTGACATTTAGTAATAAAAATGACATAAAATTGTAAATGAAAAAAATTATGGCAAAAAATTTTGAAAATACAAGTTTTAAAAATAAAACAATATATTAAAATTGTATTTTTAAATAAAATAAAAGTTATTTATTTGAAGTAAATAAAAAATTAAAAATATTATATAGATTATATTTAATTAAAAATATTAAAATTTATTCCCTATTGCACTAACGCTACAGTGCCATGATACAGTCAATGAGACCAGTATTACAATGCCACGCTGTAGTAAATGACACCAATGTTATAGCGCCATGCCATGTCAGTATAGTATTCCACTCGTGTCAATAACACTAACACTATAGTGCACACTCTTATCACTGTAGTATCCTACTCATGTCAAAGACATTAGCACCACAGTGTTGGCCTCATGTTAATGACACTAGTACTACAATGCATGCTGCAATTATGCTACAATGAATAAAAATTTAATATTTGAACTTCTTATTTTTTATCATAAAAATTGTTCTTTTTATTTTTTTATATCTTTTATTTTTTTCATTTATATTTTTATGTAAAGTTTATTGCAAATAATTTTGATTTCATCACTTGTTATTTGTTATGCATAATTTTAAAAAGAATAATTAATAAATAATATTTTAATATTAAATATTAAAACTAAAGTAAATAAAATAAAAAATAAATAATTTTGTATATTTAAATAAAATAAAAAAGATATAGTTGTTGGCAATTAAACCTAAGTTATTTGTTTGACTCAACAGAATACTTATCACTAAACAATCATAACCTTTAAGATTAATAATAATATTTATTTATTATGTAAGTAAAAATAATTTTGGGAATAAAATTGTCTAAAATAGTTAATTTGATAAAAATTTTTAGGATTGATTATAAATATAAAAAGATGTATAAAATAAAATTATTTTAAAATTTTTTATTTTAAAATTTGAAATGGCTGAATATGGTTGCGCATTTAATTCTTTGCCAACTAAATAATTTTTTAAATAATTTTGATTTCATCACTTGTTATTTGTTATGTATATTAAAAAAATAATAATTAATAAATAATATATTAATATTAAATATTTAAACTAAAACAAATAAAATAAAATATAAATAATTTTGTATATTTAAATAAAATAAAAAAAGAGATAATTGTTAAGAATTGATCCCAAGTTATTTGTTTAATTTAACAAAATATTTATTATTGTATTATCATAATTTTTAATATTAAAAATAATATTTATTTGTATTTATTTTTTATATAATATTTTATTAAAGTATAAAAATAATTTAAAAAATAAAATTATTTAAAATAATTAGTTTGATAAAAAAATTTTAAGATTAGTTATAAATATAAAAAAAATATATAAAATGAAATTATTTTAAAAATTTTTCCTTCAAAATTTGAAATGGCTAAAGATGATTGCGCATTTAATTCCCTGCCAACTAATCTTTTCACTTACCCAATCAGACTTTTTCTTGGCAAACTGCGGCGTCATATAACCACTGTTCTTGTAACATGTGGCAAAATCCTAACCATTGGCGTTTGAGCGGTTCAGATCAGCTCTTCTTGGCTAATTGTGAAAAAGAAAAAAAAAATAATCCCATCATTTTCATTTTTATGCTTTTCTGTAAAAATGAGATAATTTTTGAAACAATTTTCAATCTCCTTCATCTTTCATCTGCGTAATACAATGACTTTAAATAGACCATAAAAATAACAGTTATCCTATTTTATAGCTATACATCATATTATTCAAAATTCAAATGCTTTACCAGTCCAACAATCTTGATTTGAAAAATCTGCAGGCAAGGAATTTGTTGTGGAAACTTTTAAACTCCTAAACTGGAAGGAGAAATTTTCTGCAGATGAACAGGTCATAGTAACCTGATCTTCTACACTCCCTTCCAATCGAAGGGGTAAGGAATGGACCCTTAGATCGTCTCGCAGAAGCTAAAACTGTATAGAAGACAACGGATTGTTAAGGGCATCAACATATTGATCTTTGGTGGAGATAAAAAGCGAACATGAAGTTGCGAAGGACTTGATCATGAACAAAATAAAAGTCTATTTCTATATGTTTTGTACGGGCATGAAATAATGGATTACTTGTCATATAAATGGTTCCAGTGTTGTTGCACCAAAGGATTAGAGGTTGCAGAGGCAAGACATGAAGATCTGACATCACTGATTTTATCCACTGAATTTCAATAGCGGCATTGGCAGGAGCATTGTATTCCTCTTCGGTGCTACTGCTAGCAACAATCAATTGCTGCTCGCAGCTCCAGGAAATCAAATTTTTGTTTAGATATACACAATAAGCCCCAACGGAACATGTTCGATCTGATGCCAAATCTACAGCGCTAAGTGTTTGATCTCGGAGATTTGGATCAGGTTGGAATAATAGAGCATGAGAAATTGTAGTTTTTAAATATCGCAAAATTCTCTTGACTATTACCCAAGGAGGCTCTCTAGGATCGTGCATGTATTTACTAACTTTGTGTATGGCGAATGCAAGCTCAAGCCGGGTAAATGAAAGATATGGAAGCCCTCCAACAATGCTCCTGTACAGATGTGGATCATGAAAGGATGCATCTTCAAATTTGGACAATGTCTGAGACGTGGACATAGGGGTAACACAAGATTTAGCTTTGTCTGTGTTGCCACGAACTAGAAGATCTAGTTAGTATAAAACAACGTTCAGACAAATAAAGGCCCTTATCACTTCTCATAGCTTTTATATCGATGAAAAAACTCAGGTCACCGAGATCTTTCACTGCAAAGTCTACATGCAACAAACTTATCACCTGATTAATGAACAGAAGATCAGTACTAGCCAATATAATATTATCGACATAAATTAAAAAATAAATAAGAATAGAGTCATGCTGATGCACATAGAGAGAATGATCTGCCTGATTTCCTTTAAATCCAATATACTGCAATTTGTCAGTCAAGTGAGTGAACCACGCTCGTGGCGCTTGATGAAGGCCATACAAAGATTTCTGAAGTTTACACGCATACTGCGAGCTTTAAGGATGAACAAAACCTAGGAGTTGTGTCATATAAACATCTTCATGCAAAAGACCATGCAAAAATGCATTTTGTACATCAATTTGACAAAGCTGCCAACCACCCTTTTTAGCTATTTTATCAGGATTTAATTTACTATTTTAATTTTAATGGTTAGGATATATTTGGGTGATTCCGTGAATAGAGGGATTGGTTACGTTATTGGATTTCATGAGTATCAGAGCAGTGATCTGGCACCATAGCAAATGGTGGACGGGACTAAAGCATAAGAACAACGACGTTTAAAAGAATCTGTGCAGTAGTTGAAGGAGGTTTTTGACAAGCAAGCAGTGGAACTGAATGAGTTCTCTTGCATGATGACTGCGTTCAATCTCAAACTTGATCAAATGGCAGGAAAATCAAGGGGTTCAATAACGTTATTGGAAGGTGGAAGTCTGATTCCATCAAAGCCAAGAACTGGGTAATTTGGGTATGAATTTTTACTCAAACAAAAATTTGAAAACTGAATTTTTGAACCTTTGAGAGAGAATTTGAGTGGATGGTTCTACAAGTGTGAAGGTTTTTTCTTTTAAGTATAACAGGAGTGAATGAATCTCACATAGTGGGATTGGCTACCATTCATCTAAAAAGAAAAGCTTTATAATGGTTCCAAGGGTATGAAGGTGTCGTTACAAAGTCAAGATGAAACTAATTTTCTACTGATTTAATCAAGAGTTTCGGCCCTGGTAAATAATCCAGTTGGTCAAATTACTTAATTAAGGCAGACTTTAATAGTAAAGACCTATCAAGAAGAGTTTGAAGCATCGATGGCTAGAACATGGGACTATTTGAACATTTTTTCACGCAATGTTTTATGAGTGGGTTGAACGCTACCATAAAAAATCAAGTAGCCATATTCCAAATAAAAACATTAGCAAGTGATTGGACTAGCCCTCTTATAGGAAAGTACCATAGAGGAAATGATTGAGGCTTCAACAAGGGCAAAGTTCTATCATGTTGCACCTATGATAAAAGAGAAACGGCGTTCTAGAGACAAATTCCACTAATTAAATGAATATCTCCTGCAGAAATAAGAGAAAGGAAGAATAATAAGTTATTCTTATTAACAGGATACTTAGTTTTGAAATTAAAATTTATTCTAAATAAAATATATTTTAAAATTAAAATCTACTATGTTTAATAAAATATTTTATTTTTTAAATACGATTTGATTTTGATTCATTTTAAGTTTAATTATAAGATATTCTAAAATTTAAAACATAAAAAAAAAAATATGAAAAATTTAACTATATATATATATTTAATAACTATAAAGTTACTTTAATATATTGAAAAAACACATTTAAATAAAAAAAATTACATCATATTTCTCCGATATAAGTACTAAAAACTTAAAAATTAATATATTTGTATGTCAATAACAAATTCCATACACCAATAACTTAAATAACATAATTATAGTTCATATATTCTACTATGTAAATAATAAGCTCAAAAGAAAAATTCTTGACAATGGGTAGTAACAATGCAGCTACTAACAATGTAACAGTAACAAAAAGCCAACCATAAGTAATATAGCAGTAAGTCAACAATCAGTAATGTCAACAGTACCTACAAAAAGCCAACACTAACAACACTACCAAAACCACCTCTAATAAAATTGAAAAATCAATACTAATAAATTAAATAAAATAGGTACAAGTCCACATGAAAGAGGGAACAAAAACAAACTTCAAGTAATACAACTAACAAAATCCTATCCAAGTTTTCTAAAACCCATATTTTCATATCCACACACCAATGTTAACAGCATTATTTCTAAATCAAGAAAAGCAGCAGCCCCAACAATAATCAAAAGAACCAAAAAAAAATTCTGCCTAATATGGTATCTAATAACCAAAATAAATTGGACAAAAATAAAAAAAAAATACAAATAAGCCATAATGTAAAAGGAGTAAAGACATTTTCCAGATCTAGGCAAAAAAATGCAACACGTTATAATAGTTTTGACGAGCTATAATATTGCATGAAGGACATAGATACTATACTAAAAAAAAACACTATCCAAAAAAAAAAAAGAAATTTTTTTTCATATTTTCAAGCATTCCCTACTTTTTCATCTTCCAAGTACTTATATGTTAATATTATCTTACTAACAATATCCTACAAGTAAAATATCAAATTAAATATACATCTATATGTATAAGCAAGATATATATGAAAAGAAAAATCATGCAAGTACATAATTGTAAACAAACTAAAAATGAAATACAAAAATAACATGCAAATATTTACCTCCCCTAGGTTTAAAATCATAGCATGAGGATAGAAGTTTCCTTCAACAATTGCCACAAAGTATCTACCTTTAAAAAGTTATCTATCTTTTAGGTGCAAATAATATATAGTACTGAGTAAAATTTTAAAGCCAAATAATATATACAAAGGAAACTTTGCATTACTTATAGATTCATGATTTAAGAGAAAATGAGATGCATAATATATATTCTTTCTAAAAATATATATTTCTTCTAGCATTTATGTATGCATTATTCACATTGAAAGATCCATAAGTATTATATATGATTTTAACAATTCTATAGTGTCAAGCATTGAAAAGTGAGTTCAAATCTAATTATTAGAAAGTAAAATTAGTACCAAAATAATCTAAAGTACTAAATATCATCATAGAATATGATCACAAAAATGACACACTCTAAAAGTTAGTAGAAACCAAAATTAATAGTTAAATGGCGAAAATGAAAAAGAACCAAATCAAGAATCACTATACGCTCCATTAATACATCATAGTGAATCTACCAAACTACAAATTAAGTAGAAATAAAAATAGTAATAATTACTTAGCTTATTTACATATTTGCAACCAAAAACTCTACACTCACTTTTCAAACTTTAAAATTATTTTTATTTACATATTTTGTATTCATAACCATGTTCATTTTTGTTACAAATAAATAAAAAATATGCATAAATTAAGTTATAATAAGACTAAAATAATAAACAAAAATGATTAAAAACTAAAATTATATAGTTAAGCTTACCAGAATTATATATTTCTGCATCTTTCATCAATTTTTTGATATTTATTGGCAACCGCACAACTTGTAACCAATCTTGAGCACAAATCAATGCTTCCACAACTTTAGGAGTTAAGCAACTTTAAAATGGATTAAGTACATAATCGGATGTACTAAAAAATGACTCTAAGGCAATAACGAACATAGAAATCACAAAAATATCTCTTATAATACGAAAAATGATCTGATACTTGAACTTATTATTTTTTCACCAAGTTAAGATATTAAGATTGTTTTTACTATCTTCACAAACTTCTTCAAAATAGTTTTCTAACCCCAATTTAAGCTCAACATCTTTTTCATCTTTTATAAACCTAATTAAGTCTTCATTAATATGTATGCCATCATTATTGCTGTCCACATCATTAGTATCTTTAGCCACACTTAAACTTTGAGATGAATAACTTAATTTACAATATTTACAACTACTTTCATAAAACTTAAACAAATGTTGGAAGGAACTTTTCAATTTTGCATGTTTTTGATGCACTTTTACATTATCATCACCAAAAAGTCTTGTAAAAGTATTTAGCCACATACATATTGTATTTTAGATCCAGCACAACTATAATTACAATTATAATGTTTGTCCTATTAACATCACTATAATACTTATCAAATTTTTTTTCATTTTCAAATATATACTTCTTACATATGGATTTGTATCGTTTGCCCATTCATTTATACAAGTGAGGATGCCAACAATATCATAAATATAACTATTAGATGTGACATACAAAGATCCCAATAATTTATTAATGGCAACATAAAATTTTTTTAAAAATCTTGCCAAAACTTTTCTCTTTACTAATTTTCCTAAGTCAAAATACCATCATCACTTTAAGTTCAAGTTTATAGGTCAAATTCTCATCCTTTATTATATTAAATGCTTTTTGAAATATAATGGCACTTTCTAACATTAGGTAAGTAAAATTCTACCTAGTTGAAACATCAAGACAAACTTTACCATTATTTGTAATTCTTTCTATCTTAACACATAATTTAAATTATTGAATCTTTGATGTAGAACTCTTACATATCTCATTGTACTACGAATTTGACTAACTAAATTTTTAATTTTTTTCTAATTCATCTTTAACAATCAAATTCAAAATATGAGCAGCACATCTTATGTGGAGAAATTTTCTATCAAAAATTAAGTTTGAAAGTCTACCATTCAAATATGCAATTATCACATCATTAAAATTAGCATTATCTACCATTACTATAGACACTTTATCATTAATACTTCATTGTTAAATGTATGATTGTACCATTTTTTCTATATCTTTCTCCTTATAGATAAGCATTTTAACAAAATTTAGAATTCTTTTGTGCAACTTTCTATTATTATCAATAAAATATATAGTGAGACATAAATAACTAAGATTTTCAACAGAAGTTCAAATATTCGTAGTTAAAATAATTCTTGTGTTCATAGAGTTTAAGTATTCTCGCAACCTTCTCTTTTCACTCATATATACTTTTATGTAATCCCTAACCATAGTAAAGCGAGAAATAAATGTAAACTAAGGTTGTAAAGCATGCATAAACTTCTTAAAACCATTCACTCCACTATACTAAAGGGTAACTCATCTTTTATAACAACTCTGGCAAGCAATAACTTATAATACTCTTGATTAAATTTCCATGTAGTAAGAGTATTGCCTTCATCAGTATTACATAGCTTGCTTACAAGCATCATTTGTCTTTTTTCTAAATTATGAGAAAATTTAGTACATCTCTCAATATATTTTTTAATAGCAGAAACACCCCATTGAACCTTATACATTAATAACTTTTCACAGTAGTTATATTTTATATTTTTAACAAAACCAATGTGTTGATTAATTATCCACTCAAAATAATCCCATATTTTGGAAGAATTTTTATGAGTTCAGGATATTTTAGAAGTAACTTGAGTATTTTTACCAACAACATCCACCTTTGCTCTTCAAACTTCAAGAACTAAAAAAAATGTATTTTTAGATTAATAATTAAAAAGGAACAAATAAAACTATTGAACAAGTAAAAATATTTATTTTAAATAAGTATTTGAACATATTTTAATAGAATGAAAATCATAAATTACATATGATACCCAGCAATTTCATACAAATTTAATTTAATTTTATTTTATTTTAAATTAGTGTAATATAGTTAGAGAATAATATAATATTTATATAGCATAAAAGAGAGAACAAAATTTTTTAGCTTGAAAAGTCCATCAATAATAATCCCAAGCCATAAAATACAAAAGAGGAAAGAAAATTTAAGAATACACTTCTATTAATTTATTACTCCTACACTCACAACAAAAAGTATTTATTCATTATAGATTCTTAAAGTTTACATACTTAGTCTTAACGTATATTATCTATAAAGTTGACATAAAACTTAGGAAAGACAAATCCAATGCTCCATAAACATGTATGAACTTGTGAAAGCTCATTATTAAATTTAAATTGCATATGTAACAATTTACTCTTAATGACTATAAAAAATCACAACACCATCTCAGTAATATTATTAAACCCTCTGGAAGTTACCATACCTAGTAAAATTTTTATGATCAAAATACCCCTACAAGTCAAATTAATAATACCAGGAAGGCAAAGTACAGCTTTTTACTAGATAAAATAACAAGGAAATTCATATTAGTCTTTTAGTGAATATTTTATTCTCTTTCTCACACCTACAAACTTTTAAGTTCCCATTTTTTCTTTAAGATTTTCTAAATAATTAACATGCTTAATTGTCATCACTTAAGTTAAAAAAATCCCACTCATTTCATAATTGTAAGTGCATATCAAGATGTTTATTTCAAACAAAAAGATCAAATAATCTTAAACTGAATCTTTGCCAATCATAGCTGGACAAACTTGAAGTACTATGACAGCTAATTGCTAAGAATTTTTTTTTATTTTCCTTCACAGAGTTTAATTTTTACTTAATTTCTATTGTAATTACTTATTAATTAGCTAAAAAAGAAGAACCAAAATATTTAAAAATGGAACCCTAGCAAGGAAGGGCTAAAATTGTAAGTCAGACAACCAAAAAGGGAAGAAAGGGGTGTGAACTAACTAGAATTTTAACAGCGAGAAAAGGAGAGGGCCCACAAATAGGGAGACAGTTGAGAGTGACCTCAATGACATAGTGCTCAGCTTGACAAAGAGTAAAACAAAGGTGAGGACTCTTAAATTAACAGTAGCTGTAAATTTAGGGCATGGTTAGGACCTTCCCGAATGCAGGTGTAAGAGACCGAAGATAATTGATTCACAAATTTAGGAATTTCGTACAGTAACCTTAAGTAAATGAAGTTAAGAGACCAAAGAAGAGACAAGACCGAAGAAATAAAGATTGAGAGCTTTCAATCAAAGACAATGATGAGGAAGTGCAAAGTAAAAAAGAAAAGTTTTAGAAAGGTAAAGGTAAGAGTGCATAGAGGAGGAAGGAGTTTCAGATTCAAAGGGGTAATGTCGTAAACTTGTAAAGGTAATTAGGTCAAACTAAACCAATTGAAGGCTTAATTTTTTTTGGGTCGAGTTTTTTAAGTCAGGTTAAGTATTTTAGGTTCTTAAACAGGTCATTTAAATATATTAGTTTCGATTCTTATTTGTTTTAAATTGAAATCTAACTGATTCTTCTTGATTTTTTAAATTTGTAACCAAAATTGAACTAAATATAATAAATTTTAGTTCTAAATCAATTTTTCAGTTTGAATCTTAACGTTTTGGATCAAACCGAAATTGTTAATCAACCCTATAACATATAACTCTTCAAGTTTATTCTATAAAAAAATATATATTTTTCTCCACTAATATGATTCCAAATATTATCATCTCTCCATTATTTTATATAACCACATACTTGACGATAAATTGCTGCCATTCTTCTTTAGTTTTTTAGTTATAAACACCAATAAATAATAACCTTTCACATATAAAAAGTTAAAACATTAACTTAACAATTATTCTCATAGGCCTTTAAATACAATCTATACCATTTAAAATGTAGTTTAATGTGTCCTAAATAAGTAGTTAAAATTGTAAGATAATCCAACGGTGAACAAAGCCAAAACAAGTTCTAAATTGAAACTAGTTGGATTTCCTTCTTCTTCCCTGCCTCTCTAATTTCTCTCTTAATTTTTTTTTCTTTTATTTTTCTTTTTTCCAAAAAGTCAAAACAATGAAAAGAGACAACCATTTAATACCTGGGCTTAAGTGATTGGACCTCTTCTAAATAAGAGAAAACTTAATCCAATAAGAACCTTTAATAAAAACTTGATATGTTGAGAGAGTTTGTAAAACATGTTCTCTCTTTTTATGTTTAGAAATTGCCATGACAGTGGTAAGTAAACGAATCTTTTGTCTCTCTAATAGTCAAAACTTTGTTCATTTGTTTGCGTGCTTTCTCTATCCAAATTTCACTAGCGATTACCTAATTTGATTGTCGATGTGTGTACACCGGTGTCCTCCAACTATGATTCTAATTATGGTCTTGGCACAGGCAACTTCATAAGCTTCAGAAATGGACATTAGTTAGAAGAGGCAGCATATAAATGATTCATTTGAACTTAAATTTTTAGTTTAAATTGTGAAACAAATTTTGAGCTAATCAAAATATTTAATTAAATTTATAATAATAGGTGCGACATTTTACTTTAATTTTTCTGTCTTAAATTATATAAAACTATATTTTTATACAAAATTTTAATTATTAAATTCTCAAAAGTAAATATAAATTCTTTTTAAGCTATGACTATTATTACAGTATTTAATTTTCAACGTCAACCCAACCTATGTAATAAGTTGGAGAAACTTGAAAGCCCTCTTTTACATTTCTTCACCTCTCCCATTATATATCTGTGTGTTTAAATTCATATAACTTCCAATGCTTTGTTCTACTTACTTTCTTGGCTGTAGAATAATGTTTAAAAAAATAAATAAACGAAGAATATGATAGTGTCTAGGTACATATATATTTATTATTAATTGAATTTATAAAGAGATAGGTATCACAACGGATTAGATTTGAGACAAATATTTTTAAACTTGTAATGTATTTGCTACAAAAAAATTCAATACTAAATCAGTATCAAAACCAAAGCAAATTTGATATTTTATTATTAAGCATGCTTAAATAAATCCTTAATATTTATCAAATGCATAATTATAAATGTTAATTTTTAGTAAATTTTTTTTCTTTTTTGACTATATTTATATTTTTATAAAATATTAAATTTAAATTATAACCTATCTAAACATTAACTTAAAATAAAATATATCACTCACACAAAATATTTAGTCAAATCAATATAAAATAAAATTGATTACAAAAATTTTATAAAAAATACATATTTATTTTATATATTTACACATAAAATATTATAAAGTTAAAATAAAACTCTACAAAGTAACAAGTATTCATTTAAAATGACATCATTTTAGTGCTCTAGTTATAATATTTATATGTGTGTGTATATATATATATATATATTTAAAAAATTAAATATTTATGAATATTTTCGAATATTTATCTATATCTCTATCTATATTAAACTCATTATAAATTTTTTTAAAAAAAAATTGGACAAGAGGCACACCAAATTTATTTCATTTAAGTATTGGCAGATTGACATGAAATTGCCATCCTTGTACGGTAGACAGTTGAAATCCTCCCCCCACTTTCTTACATGGAAAAGTGAATAGCAATTATTGTTTCAAAATAGTTAGTAAATGTTCATTCTGTTGTTGCTGTTGGTCGTGCATGTACCTTAATTCTATTAATGAAGATGGTAGGCATGTGATTTTCAAGTTAAAAGCCGACCGTGAGATTAATGGGGATGCGCACATACTTCACCAACCGTTGGCTTTTTGAATTTTAAGAATTAAAATTATATTAACATGGTTATTTAATTTTGAAGAGGATTAAAGCATAAATAAATACATTTCAACTTAATTTTGTAATTACTTGTTCACAAATATTAATAGAGAATAAAATACACATAACCACTTTTTATTATTAGTTAAATAATTGTCTTTTCTCTTAATTATTTAAAAAACAATACCAAACGGTACAAACCCTTGCCTTGAACAAGAGAAAATCTTGATTTAATTTGGAAGCCCACAATCATGAAAGCGAGTTTCATTAAGTTCATGTTTGATCGCATCCTAATAATTAATTAATACATCTAAAGAGTGTGTGGTGAAGAAGACTATAAAGTAGGAAAAAAAGAAATAGTAAAACTATAAATATTATTACCTTTTTAAATGCATGTTATGTTAGTTTCATCTTCAGAATGAAATACAGATGAAGATTTTTACCAACTCATATTAGGAACATTTAGCATTCCACAGTCAAATTTGGTTCCCATTTTAAAATATGATTTCCTCTCACCTGCCTTTTCACACTTTCTCATCAAAATTCTTTAAACTAGGCTTAATTTCTCTTGAGAATATCATTTATAAAACACCATTTTATCCTCGAGAATAATTTCAAAAAAAAAAAACCCCTAAATTCATCTGCCAGTGCTTGCTATTAAAAAAATTTTCTCAAGTATTCTCCTCTCACATATAATATATTGTCATTGCATAAGGACAACTAAAATAATTTATAAATATATTTTACCAATTTATATTGAATGTTATATCTATGAAAAATCTCGCACTAACAAAGATCCCCAATCTCCTAACTTTCTTAATTTGAGATGTTGTTATCTAAGCCCTTGACTTTTTACTTCTTATTAACGGCGGGCTTAACTCGCCAAATTTTATCACCAACTATACAAGGGCAAAATCAAAATTTTAATTAATTGAAAATAAAAAAAAAAAAAATAGTGAATGAGACTCTTTAGAATACCATAACAAACTATATTCTTATCTAAGAAATGTGAAAACTTAAGAACATAATCCCTACTTGAAACTATGGTTTATTCTACAACAATGAATGGAATTCAAATAATCCATGAACCGAATACCTAGATAGAATACCCAATGAGAAATTTAAAAAGGCGGAAAATGATGCTAAGTTAAAAGAAAAAAGAAAGGAAATTGAGATAATTGATGAAGTCCTCTCTCATTTTCAATAAGCAAAAGCAAAAACATCAAAATTGCATATGAAGGTAAAAGAAAAACATAACAAGCGGGCTCGTTACCCCCAATTACATTCAAACAAAGCAATTAAATCATATGTGCAGCATCTTCTAGAGCTTTTACTAAAACTCAATCATTGTTGTACTCGTACATATGGATGCAAGAATTTGTTCTAAATATGCAATCTGAGATCAGAAAGTTTCCCAGGTTAATGCGCAAATATAACAGTAACTGAAATTTTATCAGCAAGTGTATCCATGGGAAGGCTGCTCACAATTTTCAGTTTTAATCAATTTCTACTACATGTATCGTGAAAGCAATATGATCTTTCTCACATATTGGATTTATTTTTATTTTTGTTTTTCCAGCCTGGTATCAAAATTATGCATGTTTTAGCTCTTAGTTTCTTGTTCCAACTATGATAGCTTGGATATTCTATTATAAGTTAGATGTTATACATGTTATACAAGAATACAGATATAATTTCACTTATCAACAAAATCAGATGGGCATGGTATCCCTTTAACATCATGAATTCTCCTATTCAAATAAATGTAAAAAAAAAAAAAAAAGGAAAGAAATATGAACCTTACATCAAAAGAAAATTTCAAAGAGAATTTTGGCAAAAAGACGAAGGTTTTACAACTTCAACATACCATAATCATCTGACAGCAGCTTACAGCAACTTATAACATGCCTTGCCTAGTCTTCCAGAATTTGCTGTTGTTCAAGCTCAATAACACGCTCAGTCATATGGCTTAGAGTGCTATTTCTTGTCTTGTTAATTTCCCTGCACTGCAACAATTGTTCCTGAAGACTTCGCACAAGTTCATTAAGTCTCTGAATGTTCTTCTCTTGCGATAAGATAATCTGCAACAGGTGATAGTATCTTGTAAATTTAACCAAAGATTATATGACTTCAAGACCATGTTCGAACCTTATCAATGTAAAAGAAGCCACTGGAAATTAGTCTACAAAATTAAAAAATCTGGGAGGAGCAAACCAGAGCCAGCACCAGAATCAGACAGAAATTAAGCGCAAAAGGAGGTAAAGCAAAGCAGAAAGCCAACTGTAAGAGTTAAGCTATCAATAAATAAGAATCAACTTTAATCTTATTACAGAAATGTTAAAAATCTAAAAGGAAACCTGCAGAGTAGGGCAACCTCAAGAAATTGAACATATTCTTTAAAAGCCAAAGATTTAAAGTGACTAAAAAATTTATGACAAAGCTAATTTCTCTAACAAAATCAGTTAAATTGGACAAACTCTATCAATGAAGTGATATTGTATACCAATGCAAAACATTTCTGTGAATATCAGAAAAGAACAATATATGAACACAAGTGGCTTAATTGTAAATAACAACATAACCTAATAACATTCACGCTATGCACATGGTATGCATCTCAAGAATGATAAGAATGAAGATTGTGATGCACAAATTTGAGTATAACCAAAGCAATACTACTGGTCTTGCTGAGGTACTGGGCACTACCTAATAATGCCAGCAAAATGGCTTTTATGTTAGAGAGACCTTAATGACAATGCATGTGGCCAAGAGGAATTTATAATACAAATTAGGCAGATAGAGCCCCACACTATTGCAAGAAGGGTCAATTAAGCAAGAACTTTGCATCTGGTCAACTGATGAAAAAACATAATAATAATCACAGATAGGATCCTTAAATCATTATGAAGCAAGTACTCATTATGACAAGCGCAAATACCCTCTTGGCTATGGTTTCTATTTTTTTAATGGTTAGGGGCAAGGAGTTAAGTTTTATCAATTCAGAAAAAAGTTCAAAATACAATTTAACAAAGTCTCAGGTCTATTGTTTCAGCAGTCCACTTAACTGATAAGGGACCTTAAAGCAGGGATGACATTATGACACAATGTAACATGACACAGCAGATGGTAATCCCACAAGTGAAGGGAAAAAAAAAATTCAAAGTTTGATACACAATATAAAAGATTTCTGCAATATGTGGAAAATTTAGGTTTTGAGGAAGCAAAGTTGCACATAAAATCAAATGCAAATAAGTTTAAATAGATGTGCACTGTAGTGGCCAATAATAAAAGCATAAACAGGATTCCTGATTCAGCAACTGATATGAATATATATATATATATATATATTCAGAGGTACAACCAATAACTTCACTCTAAAATAAACTATATTCAGAAATGAAGCAAACATACATGCAAAATAAGGCTTTTACCTTCTCTTTAACAGCTTCTTCTCTTTTTGCAATTTGGTGCTGCTTCTGGTTGACAGTTGGAGTCGTGTCAAGGTCAACAAGTTGTTGCCGCCACTCAAACTGAGAGGTGATTATGAGTATAAGCAATAGAAAGACAAGTAGCAAGGGTCTTGACATCATTACAAGCAGTTTTCACAAAACCTGTTCAAGAACTAAATAATCAGGTAAACAGACCTAAAGAATTACCCATACTACAACTCTACATTTATTTGCGGAGAGGACAAAGGAAAACAAACTTCATATCAAATTTGTAATGTAATGTTCAGAAATTCAAATCTAAATACATAACTAAACTTGGACTTCATAGTCACGCACACCCAGAACTCTAAGACAACGAATTGCACAAAATCCAAATGTCGAAACTTTCCATTATTCTACTTAAGCTAATGCAGCGGGAAATCATAACAACTAAATTCACTATTCATGGAAAAATCCCAATCAAAGAGGCAACACAGCAAATTATTCAGTAATCTAAGATTGGTTCATGCCTAGGGAACCATTAATTTGTTCCAATTTATCAACATTTTTGCAGCACACTAATTTTATCATCGAAGAATAAGGGGAAAATACAGAAACTGAAATCAAATTTAGCTAAGGAGTGAACTCACTGATCGAAGTTGAAAGAAAACCCTAATTTCATAATCGAATCAAGGCATCGGCAAATCCATTTGCTTGAGCACTGGAAGAATTTGAAATGCGGTGATGGTCTTCTTCGGGCTAATGTAGAAAGAAAAGAAAAATAATTTGGAAAGAACAAAATATATTTTTATGGTTTAGTCAGGGCTAACTCCGGCATTTAGAAAATGCCTTTCGGTCCATCGTTGCTTTATCAAACATATTTTGTCCATTTTATGTGTGTTTTTTTTTTTAAAAAAAAAGAATTATATAATTTTTTTTAAAAAAAAAATTTAACAGACATTGAAAATAATAATTTTTTAAAATAAATAAAAAAAATAAAAAAAATTTTTTTAAAAATAATAATAATATATAAATATACTCTGCATATTTTAAGATCTAAATAATAATATTTTATATTAATTTATAAAAAAATTTAAAAATTTTTAAATTTTAAAAATATAAATAATAATTTATAAATTAATAATTTACTTAGCCTCAAAATAAATATTTAAAAAAAAAAAAAGAGATTAACCTAAAAGATGATACAATCATTTTTAAAAGAAAAAAAAATAAATTAAAATATATTTTAATAAAAATTAATAAATTATATTATTTTATATTATAATGTTAAAATTGTTAACTTTTATATCCATCTCATCATCCTTCACTAATTTATATGTCTTTTCAAAAACTTATGACAATATATACAAGAAAGTGCATAAAGCTAAGCCGTTAAAACTTCAAAATGGTGGAACCAAGAAAATACACAAAAACAACACAGATTATTCTTCTTTGATCTTAAAAACACAATGAATTACAGAAAAAAAACAAAACTATAAATAAAAAGGCAATGGCCTCTTTCTCCTCATTCAACCAAGCCTTCAAATTACAACTGCTTTCTAACTAAACTCTGTTTTGGGTAACTGATTTGCGACTAACTATAGCCACGTGTAAGCTCCTTACTTGTCACTTCCCAGCTCACCAGTCCACGTAAGTGTGTTCCTTGGCTAATCTTGAGAATGCTGGAATCACCTCTCACAATTCTCCGTCTTTGATTCCTCATTCTAGTCACTGTTCTTCCCCTGAGTAGCTGCATTTCTCGCAGAAATAAGAAGCTCTACGAGTAATTAACAAACTACTTAACAAGTTGTCAGTTTGTTAACCTTCCACATTTAGTTGTAGACTCTGATTTTGTCTAGTTGTACACCATTCTTCCCTTAAAAAACCAGGATGGGACGAGATTCCTCCCGTTAAAAAATCCAATCACCGTTCCGTCTGAATTGCTCTTCTGCGTTTTTTTAAAACTTGGTATTAATTATCTTTAATTATTTTAATTTATATTTGTATATTCAATTTAAGTTAAAAAATTATCCTTACTCATATTTTTAGAACAATTTAAACTAAATTGTTAATAATTACAAAAATTATATTATATAAAATTACAACAACAATTTACAAAGTTTAAACATAGCATTATAAATACTATCATCACCATTTATTACCAATTCATCGATATCATTGACGGAATATTTAGGATCCAATACTTGCCTTTTTAAAAATGGGATCGCAATCCAGGGTTCAATCACAGAATTTAGAAAAAACACTCTTTGATTACATCGTAAAAGCTTTCTTTATATTTTTCTTTTCTTCTCTTCTCTGCATTCTCTTCTACTTTTTTGTTCTTACTTTTTTCTCAAAAGAAAAAGCTTAAAACTAAAACTCATCACACCTACTTTGTAGGTTTTGTGTTATGAATATGAGAGAGTGCAACTGCTTCTTGCAGTTGTATACTCATGACCATAACATGTAAAATTATCAAAGAATATAATAATCACTAAAACAAAATAACCAAAATAATCAGTAGCAGCGTATTTTCAAGTGCTATGATTGCCTGTGTTACTAAAAGAATACCTATTCTGTAGCAATTATGCAATGCTACAAATTATGATTTGATATCACATAATAAAAGAAGTCACCATTATATATTATATAACACTTAGAAAATGTTATCAAATTATCTTTTGTAGCACAATGGAAATATTGCAAATATATTACTTTTAGCACTTTATGCACGCTACAAATTAAAATCTTTCATCAATTTAAAAATACTATAATTTTGAATGATTTGTAGCATTGTAACATTTTTAAAATCTTATAAATTAATTACTTGTAGCATTTAAAGTTTGCTATTAATTGCATTATTGTTATCATAATTATTAAATAGCATCCATAATATGCACATTATTCTTCATAATAATACAAAATTTTTCTCAAATAAAACTTATATAAAATATCATGCATGAAAATCAAAACTTAAAAATAGATATCAAATATAAATAAAAATTATTCTTATCTATAAACTTAAGAGTATCATAGGCTATGATTAAACAAAAAATTACTATTTCATTTTTAATTTGCGCCTAAAACTTCTTTATAAGTAGTATTTGTCAGTATGATCTGTATTATATATTTAAACAAAAATATAAATATATACTATTATACAAAAAGAATAATTAAAGTGATATATTTATTTAAATAAAATATTTTACTATAAAAAAAAATAAGTATACACTATCGTGATTTTTTTTATTTAAAAGAATCCATCATAATTTTTAAAAAAATGCAAATGATAGTCCAACAAATTTTATTTGAGCTTTTAGTGTTGAACCATCCTAATTTTGAGCATAGGATTAATGAAGTAACATGTTGCAGTGTCTTCAGCTGAAACAAGTTATATATTTCTGAGGAAGCAAATTTAATTACCAACCTTAGCTTGCGAATGACAATGTCAGAGTCATTAGGTGCAGCTAAATCTTCCAATCCTGCTTAGAATCTACTCGGTGCATCAGGTGTGGCTGAACCTTCCACTCCTGCATGTGATAAAAGCAATCAAAGTTAAAAATGTTAAACTGTTCCTAACGCTAGGGACTAATGTAAGTTAAAACTAGACAATAATGCTTCCACTGCAAATGGATTTCTCTTTTTAATCCCTCCCTCCATAAACTAAGCTATCCAAACTCCGATGTAAAACTTATTTCTGCATGAAAATTTCATCAGTGTAGTATCACAGGGAGAGAGAGAGAGAGAGAGAGAGAGAGAGAGAGACATCAAAGAAGATCAATAAGTGGCAGAAACCTCTTGATATATGAAGCATTCTCAAAGCACAGTACACACATGTGCATGCATGAATTCTGCTAAATAAAACAGACATCCCATAGAACAAACATCATTTAGCATATTCGATATAAGCATGATATTAAAATCCATTTCATTCAAAGAACAATATTATGCCAACTCAATGATGTCTAGATTCTTGCAGGGAATTTTTAGTTCCCTACCAAAATCTTTTAAAACAAATATATCAAACAAGTAATAAGTAAATATAAAGATAAAGAAAAATACTAGTTACACAATACAAATATTTATGTAAAAACTCTTATATCAAAAAAAAAAAAAAACTATAATTACTAAGAACGATGAGAGAAAAATTTATTATATGAAAATTGTTACAATTATATTTTTAGTAATCTTTCTTCATACTTGAATTCTAATTACATACAAATCTCAACAAATCTCACAATTTCTTTCAATATAATTTGTCTACTTCAGAGATTACTACTTCATCTCAATAAACCTGATATTGATACTAAATCTCAACAAATTGATTACCTTCTAAAACTATTTATTATTAAAAATTATATTGTAAATGACATGTAATCTTATTTTACAAGTGATCTTAATATCTATATATAAAGTGACTAATAATATATTTTTTTTAAAATTAATATCTTCTTTTTTTATACAAGTCAAATTTCACCTTAAATAAGTAAATCATATAAGGATATTGGTTAACCATTAAAACAAGAATTCACCCCAAATACGAATTCTCTTAAAACAAAAAATTATGAAAAAAAAAAATATACTAGCCTACCCCTAGTTACTTAAAATATAAATTTTTGTTAAAAAAAAGCCATATCCTAAAAATTCTTCACCTTGACAAGTTTTTCAACTTGATTGAGAAACCATGATAAAATGACCTTCACCATCGTTGCACCCACACATTCATATTATCTTTACCTTCTTTGATATATTCTATCAAAATTCACGAGATCTACACTTGTATAGAGCTTATGATAAAAACTTCACCTATAATTGGGTTTTGTATAAGAATCCTTTCTAACGACAACATAATTCTCAACACAGAGAATTACTAAACTTTGAATATTTCCAGTAGTGTCATGATCCTGATCATCAGCACAAAGAGTCACTATATTCCACCATATTTAAAATACATATCATTTAGAATCAAATTCTAAAATTTTCTTTAGTACATATTCAACACCATGCTGAAAATTATGCACTATCATGTTTTGCTTCCTTGGGAGTTTTCAACAATTGTTATTAATTCCATCACACACCCTACATAACTAGCAAACTATGTCTTGTGTGTAAAAATAATGTGGACCACTAACAGTAAAACATCACATATGCTCTTCCATGATAATATCATGCCACAAGGATGTCTTCTTCATCTATCTCAAATGAAATCAATCTCTTTATAGAAAAGAAAGACGCATTGCTATCAACATTATAAATATCTCTATTATTAGTTTAAAGCTAATTATCGAGCTTGCTCTATGCAATCCTCTTTAAGGTGCCTTGATTGCTCACACCTTAGATTTTTGGCTTCAGTATCTTGTGTACCCATGTTAAACCAATATATCCATGACTTATAATTTACCATAAGCAAAAATTAATTCTCCTATTAAATTCTTCCATATCCAACTTCATTGAGCTTGAATACTTACTTGTTTATATACCTATACCTAAAACCTAGGGCATTGATATCACTTGTTGAAAATTTTTAATTCCTGCCTAAAATCCTCTAGAATGAATATATCAAACAAGTAATAAATAAAGATAAAAAAAAAATATATTAATTACACAACACAAATATTTATGTAAAAAGCTTCTATACTAGAGAAAAAACTACAGCTGCCAAAGATGAACGAGAGAAAATTTTAACTATATAAAAAATTGTTATGACCATACTTTCAATAATATTCTGTCACGTCCAAATCTCAATTATACCTAAATCTCAATAGATCTTATCGTTTCTCTCAATAGATCTCACCGTTTCTTTCAATATAATTTTTATATTCTAGAGTTTAATACTTCATCTCAATAATCTTAAAATTAATACTAAACCTTGACAAACCTCTTTTCCGCAAATATTATCAATTATTGAAGTTTACATTGTAAATAGTATCTAATCTTATTTTACAAATAATTTTAACTTCCCTATATATGGTGACTAATAACCTTTTTTTTTTTTAATTTATATTCCATTATTTTATATAAGTCAAATTTCACCTTGAATAAGTCAATCCTATAAGAATACTACTTAACTATTAAAACAAAAATTCTCTTAAAACAAGAAAACTACTAACAATAAATATATTCGAATACTCTTAGTTACTTGAAATATAAATCTTTATTAAAAAAGAAGCCATATCCCAACAGGTTTAAATAAGCATTATAAAAAGTTATTCAATTAATTAGAAATGAAAAGCAAAAATCTCTCCACATGTTTCCATACATGTAGACTGTACAGCACAAATTGATAGTTGACACTAACATAGCTAAAATCAGTTTGCTTATTCCAATTCTATCTTCGACCATGTATCTTATTGACTCTCATTAGATTACTTCTTAACGATGACAAAAGTTCAAACTGGAATTACAGAGTGTTTGGGTTTTTTTTTTTTTTTTTTTTTTTTGTGGGGGGCGGTCTTCAGAAAAAATGAGTTTCTACGATAATGTTAACTTAAAGATTGGAATTGAAGCAAAGTAAAAAAAGTCCAAACCAAACCCAACACATCCCAGCAGATTTAGTGATATACTGGCATCATGGAATTCAAAAATCCATTCAAGAATGCGTAAAGCTAGAATTATAAACAATTGTAATAAAATTTTGTGGCCAATTCTAGGAAAGGGAAAAAAGAATATTTGATAGATAGGGGCAAAATATTCAGCAATTCTAGAATATTTATGAAACAAATCAACTATCCTTATCTTTAGAACTTTTCGATTTCTGAAGAAGCACCAATTGTTCAGGTGTTTTTGTCGGCTCTACAATTAGAACTCAATAACCTAACAGTCAAGATAGCTCAGACCAAATTTTGCAGGGTTAAAAAAGGTGTTTATAAAAGAAAATTAAGTGGAGCATAAGCAAAAAGAGAGAAAAATTTTCAAACCTTTTTTTTCCAATTTCTGCACATTGACGAAATACGAAATCGAATGCCAAGAACTCATCAAAATCGATAAATTGAAAATCCTAAATCAAAATTTGAAGTCAATGATTCCAAATCTAGTTAAAATAGAAACAAAAAAATTAAAAATAATAATAAAGAGAAACAAAAGAAAAATAAAAAGACAAGAAAAAGTTCTAGAGAGTTTTAACTTATAGCAAATTACACCCAAAATTGGTTGCATGGGAAGCAAAAAAAGGAGACAAAAATTTTAATATATTTTCTTTTTTTTAACATTTTTTATTTACCACTAATGATCATATTGTAGCTTTTCTAAAATGTTATGTTATTAAATATTATACATATTGTAGGACCATTACTAAATGTAACATAAATTATAGTATTTTAAAAGTGTTACATTATTAAAATTAATAGTAGCATTTATAATATGTTACAAAATTAAAGATAAAATATAATTAAAAAATAAAAATATTATTCAGGAGTCAATTGTAGCTTTCTTTGTAAAATGCTACTATAGAAAGATATTTGATAATATTTTTAAAAAAATAACAGTAAAATGCTACTAAAAGTGATATTTGTTGTGGTGAATATACGAGGCTCCGTGTTTAGCTTTTGCATTCATAGGACCACAAGTATCAAAATGATTTAATTGCAATAGCTTTTGGTACTAATTTCATTACTAGATGGTTTCCTAGTTGTATTCCTTTTAGAAAATGTTCACATATAAGCATTTTAGATTTAGATAAAGAGCCCAAGAAACTTAACTGGACTAATCTACTATTTTTTTTTTTTTTTGGTCCTATATGGCCTAGTCTAGCATGCCCAACATTGATATGTACATCACCAAATCTAACAGAAGAAACAAAGTGAAAGCAATTATCATTACAATTAAAATCGTGCATATTAGTATCTAATACAATAAAATCATCATACAAATATTCAATGCCAATTAAAACAAAGTGAAACATAATATCCATGTAAACACCATGAAAATTCAATGAATAACCTAGTTTTAGAAGGATGATAACAGAGACCAAGTTTCATCCAATACTTGATGCATACTTGACATCCTAAAGGAGCAATGTACAACCAACACGAAAAGTCAATTTACAAATGTTTGCTCCTTTGACTTAAACTCTAGAATTTTCTCCCACATATATCCATTTTGATCATTAGCTTATTTGATGATACTCCACACCCTAACTATATGGTTGGTTACTTTTGAATCACAATTCACAATGGATGAGATTTGATAGGAAAAGTAAAGTTAAAATATAAGTGCAATTCAAATGTGTGGAGAAAGGTTTTACATTTTTTGCCTCAATGTATTCATGAGTGAAGTGACTTATTTTCCTATGTTTTTAACATTTTTAATCTTGATTTCATATCTCTTTTTACTAGCATGCTTGCCTCTTTAGCACTTCCCTGCTTAGGGTTGCTTCCTTTTAAAGCAGATGCTTAATGGAAGCTAAATTCAACTACATAAACTTAACTAAAACATTTAGCTGCCTCAAGGCGCTATCTTCCAACTCAACATGTTTTTTTAGCATGATTAAAAGTTATGATACTTCCAAGTTGTGATGTCCTTTATTTTTCAGTTCAAAAATCATGTTTGATATTTTTATAAGATGTCACTTCACCATATGATTTGGGCACTTCTTGTATGTTTTAAACTTGATAATAAGTCACCTAATTTTAGTAGTTGAGGTGCCACTAAACTTCTATTCCATAGCAAGCAATAATTCTTGAGTTGATTGGTATACCAAAAACTCACTCATAAGATCGTTACTCATACTATTTAATAAAATGATGAGTAGTTTTGTTTTCTTAATATTGGCTCCACGAGCCTCTTGGTCCCTTTTATGTTGAGCAATGTTAACTTGTGGTGACTCAACTATAATGTTACTTAGAGCCTTAAGATCATTTTGCTCTTCCAAATCATACTGAATATATTAGTGCTAGATGTTATAGTTATCTTCACCATTTAGTTTTTTATGCTTATTTAATTTAGCCACAATATTTTTTTGATGCAGAAATTATTTTTTCTACAAAAAAGAAAATCAAGACATTATCATATTCTTCATATACAAATATTTATTTTGCAACAATAAGAAACTCAAACAAAAAAAAAAAATGGAAGGAATAGATTCAAAAGATCTTTGAGGCTTCCAATTATCATCCATTTTCAAAAATTTATTTTATTATACAATTGCTTGCTCATGCAAAATAAAATTTTTTTAGTTCTAATTATGAATTTATCATGAAAAACTTCTAATAAAATAGAACTCCCACTATTTTAACATAACACAAAGCATGTATAAATAAAGTAATAATATTAAAGTATTCTCTATAAAAACAAGACAACAACCATTTCATTCATAAAATTAACACAACAAATGAAATTTATAGCAAAACACAATATAATATGACATGCTTCAATCTCTTTTGAAATAAGGCATAATGTTTATTGTTCTTTCTTCCTTTTTATAATTAGTCTTATTACAACTTTGATTCATTTGTTCTCTCAATCTACTAATCCAATTTAAGCAAGTAATATGCCACTTTGAGCTCAAAATTAGTATCTACAAAATGTTCATATGATTTTTTGAAGCTGAGGTTAGACTATGAGTGCTTGATCTTTATCATTGATTTTCATTTCTATGGTTTCAAAATTAAAAAAAAAAAAAAATCTTATTAAACCTATCAAGATGATCATTAACAGAACCAACTTCGTCTATATCAAATGCCAAAAATTTCTTTTTCACAAATAGTACGCAAGTTAGGGATATCTTCCTGTGTTTTGTCTCCATCTTTGTCCAGATTCCAAGTGCTATTGTTTCCCTTGAAACCTCTTTCAAGACTCCATTACCAAGTGAAAGAAGTAGTGCACTATGAAACTTTCTCAGGATCTTTCTCTTGTTTATATCCTTCAATTCAGGTGACATTTTATCCTCTTAAGAAGTGTTTCATAAGGCCTTCACGAACCATGAAAGCCTTTATCATCAGCTTCTATAGTATAAAGTCATTTGCTTCTATAAATTTCTCTATCATGGATAATACTTATGCACGTGAATTGTAACTAAACACAAAGGCTGCTTGTCTAAAATTATACAAAAGTACAAGTAAAGCCCAACAAAAGAGAATAAATAAAGGAAGATTAAGTATACCCAAACTCACATACAAAAATATATATTTGACTATATTTGATTGCAACAAGGAAAACACATGTTAAATATAGACAGAATAAGTAGATGTGTGAGATCAGGTATAGTTATAAATAAATTCTACGAAAATAGATTAGGACAACTACTCATAATCTCACTCAAGTTATATTTAGTATAACCATATTCAAAGGCAATTTAGCATTAAAATTTTTCTCAATAACCTAGTTCATCGTTTCCAACCATAAAAATTCATTTTCTAGTATTTTTCTTCTTTAACTAAGCAACCAAAGAACAAAGTCTCAATTTCAGGTATAACATTCTAAGTATCAGCTTTCTTTTCTAATAAATAAAAGTAAAAAAAAAAATTTATTCAAATAATAAATTCATAATAATCTCAATAAAGTTTCCAAATACAGCAATCAGAATGGATTGTTGGTGGTCAAATTTTGATTATTCAACTGTGGGAAACACTATATTGGTGGTGAATGGTTTGAATCAATGCTTTTTATAAAAATAAAAAAATGAAGCATGAAAGTTGTGTTGAGAGATTGATTGCAAATTTGGTAATGGGTCCACAAGGCAAAACATGGGGCTTGATCGTCAGTTTCTTCTGAGTTTGATGGTGGCGTTAGATTAATTGTTAGTGATGTTTGAACAGAAAAGCACAACAATACCAATTGTGGCATGACTTTTTCGTTGGGGCTTTCTTTTCTATTTTTTGAATCATTTTTGGGCAAAGTGTTAGAATTTAAGCATAAGAGAATAAGTGAAAGATATTGGTTTTAATGGTTATAAAAGGTTTCATTAGTTATCAAAAATAAAAAATAAAAAATAAGAAGAAAGAAATACATTCTCCTTGCTCAAAATAATGTCATCTTAAAATTATCATAGCATTATTATAATAACTACGATGTGATTTAAAAAGAAATTTCATAAATTTTAAATGCATCATTTAATATTTTTCAGTCAAGCATTATTAAATGAAAAAATACAACATACTATAGTCAGGCCCTTTTGACAAATAGCGAAATTCTATCAAGCATGTATAATATATAACTTCTTGACGTAAGTATACCAATGTTTGATGATTACAAAATTTTATGGTGCAACTTGACAAATAAATGTCAACAATTTATGATTGTCCAAAATATAATCAAGGCCTGTCAAGAAAGCCAGCTTTTCCAGTAGTCCATAAAGCTACCATCATGAGATAATGTATGAAAGGTAGTGATAGGTCCATTATTTTATATATATTTATGTCATTTATGCCTTAATTTTGTTGATTAACTTTTGTATTTTGTAGTCTTTTAACTTGTTTTTATTATTTTGTAGGTCTTTATAAGTAAAAATATTTCTTAAAGATTGAGAAAAATTTTCCTAACAAAAATAAAAAATCTTATTATACAATTCATTATTAAAGACTTGAAGACTCATTTTGGTGAGAGAAAAATGAGGTCACTTGTTAGGAGGTGAGAAAAAATATTTTAATTATATTAGGATTGACAACTTACAAAATAGTCACTAAAGCAATAATAACTTTTTCTATAGAATTTTAAATTATGTAAGGTTCTCTTTATTAGAAATAAGGCCCAAATTTTTCATTAATATCTTATTTGATGTTATATTCAAACTAGTTCGATTGTAGTAACTAAAATAATATATGTCACATATTTTGACAAGTTAAGAAGAAATTAAATTTTGGTGAGAAAAAAAAATTTAAGCAAATCCTATTTTGTTCCAAGTCATGACTTCTTCTATGTAAGAAAAAGAGCACATCATTGCCTTCAAGGATACAAGAGAGAAATTAAGATACAAGGAAGATAAAAAAAAAAAAAAGAGTTCCAAGAAAGCCAAGATTAAGAAGAGTCTTTCTTCTTCTACCTTTATTTTTTTTTTTTTAATATTTTGCTTATTTTTAACATGTTATTTAATAGCTAAAATTTTTTCATTAAGCCTAGTGATAAAGCTCTAATTGGATTTTTTATAGTTTTATGTTAATTTAAAAAATTTTCAAACTTAATTGTGGTTATTTTCATTTATATTGTGCTTCAAGATTATTATTATATATTTAAATAATTTAGGACTGTAGCCTTTATAATTTATGCCTATGATATATTAACATAAGATTATAAGGACCACACCAATCCCTTGTTTTGGATGCTTGTAATATGAATGAATTATTGTAACATAATAACCATATCAATTTGATTGTTATTGCATGATCTTCTTATTTTTATAATGCTTAATATATTCTAAACATGATAATAATAGCCCACGCTTAGCATTATTACTTATTAGTATAGGTGAGTTTAATCTCACAATAAGATTCAATTCATAATCAATGAAAAATTAATGATTGTGATTAGGTTATATGTTAACAAGATTGTTATCATATTAAATTGGCAGTATTTCTTAATTACATAAATTTTCTATAAAAATGACAATTAGTAGTGGATTATTGAACTCTAACACCTTTTTCTTAATTAATTTCTTGTTCTTGAATTGTTCTCTTGGAAATATTTTATTTTATTTTATTTGCTTTTTCTATTTTAATTTAATTAAACCTTGACACAATTTATTTATTTTGCATTAGCTAACTTTAGGGTTTAGTAATAAAGAAAAATTAATTTAGGCTATTCTATATGTTATTGTCTTTGTGGGACTACTTGTTAATATTACAATTGATTCATATACTTGTAAGTTTTAATTTGAATAATCACCTAGCTTCTTGCATTGTTTATGCTCCTAACAACTCCAACAATTATGAGATCAAATCTGGAATAATTCAATTGTTTCCACAATTTCATAGATAGGAAAATGTTTGTATTGGACCAAAAATCTCATAAAAAAACTATAACAATTTATCTTAAAAAATTATAAAAAGATCATTAAATCTTAAAAAAAATACGGTAATACAAAAAACACTCCTTACTCCTCATATATTAAAGATACTAGATTTATTTAATTAAATTTATATGTATTCTACTTTTTATTAAACACTCCTTACTTCTCATATATTATACATGTAATTTATTACTTTTACTATAACATGAACAAAAATAAGAAATAAATTTCTTTTTTAATTTTCTTTTTGCAAGCAGTAAGATAGAGATATAAAAAATTCTTGTCCATTGAAAATTAGAATAAACTCTTTACTCTCCGTATACTAGGAATTTATTACTTTTACAAATTTTTAAAATTAATAGAGATAAGAAATAAACTTCTTTTCACTCCTTTTTCTAATAAGAAGCAAGATACAATTATAAAAAAGTTCTTCTTTGTTGAAAATTAAAAATTAACTATACTAAAAATAATGGGATTGAAAAATTGTAAATAAAGGAAAAAAAAAAAAAAAGTATAGAGGGATTGGAATAGCAGCATATGTTGGTGTGTATATGTTTGGTTTGGTTTTTCTACTAGATAAAATGGCTTTTTTTTTAATGTTAAAAACTCTTTCAAAATTTTACGTTGTTTGATTGTCATTAGAGGAGTTTTTGGAGGATTAAAAATGCTATTTTATTTCTATTTGTGGAAGCTTAAATTTTTTATTCTTGGGAGTAAAGGTTTTTCCAAATTTTTTAAAATATTAAATTGTTTAATATTTATATATTTTTTTAAAAGTTTTACTCTATTTTTTTCATAACAAAACTTTTAAAAGTTTGTATATTAAAGTCATTATAAAATTTTTTAGTAGAATATATTTATAATAATAAAAAAAAAAAACTCATAATTTTTTGTCAAAATCTCTACGTATAAAGCATTACTTTTAAAAGATACACTCTAAGAAACTCTGCTTGAAAATTATACAAACGAACCCTTGAATTAAATTTGGATTAAGATACTCTCCTTACTTTTAACATTTGATATAGTGAAATCAAATGGCTTAAGTTTCATTGTCTAAGAAAAACAAGGAGATAAACTTGCCCCACAGCCAAACACCATGAATAACTCAAACCCCGTTTAGGATCAAAATGTTTCCAACAATCTTCCCAATACTAATTATTCAGATTTCCCGAACACAGACAATCCCGAATTTTCGATGGAAAATCCTCCATCTACCACCAAATTATGCCCACTCACATACTTGGATGCATCACTCGCCAAGTAAAGAGCAGCTTCAGCTATGTCTTCTGGCTTAAGACTAGCTCCCTTGAGATTTCCATAAACATTATGCACACCATCATCGTCAAGCTGTAAAAAATCCTTCGCCAAAGGGGTTGGAACTAGATAAGGTGACACACAATTTACCCTAATGCCATATGGACCAAGCTCAACGGCAGTATTTCTCGTGAGCCCCACCACGGCATGCTTTGAACTTGTGTATGCATGTGTCGCAACGCCGCCCATCACTCCGCAAACGCTTGCAGTTGAAATAATGCTGCCGCGGCGAGCAGGTATCATAACTCTGGCTGCGTGTTTGGTGCCTAAAAATGCACCAACTACGTTGACACGGAGGATCTGCTCAAATTCAGCCTGGTCATTATCGAGAATGTTGGGTTTGGATATGCCGATGATGCCGGCGTTATTGAACATGATATCTATCTTTCCGTGCTGGGAAACCGCTGTGTTAACAGCATGTTCAATGTCTTTTTCTTTTGTTACATCGCAGTGAACAAAAGAAGCAGATGAAGAGCCTATATCTTTGCATACAGATTGGCCTAAATCATCTTGGATATCTGCAATCAGAACTTTAGCTCCATGTTTGGAGAAGAGTCTTGCAGTGCTTTCGCCAATTCCGCTTGATCCTCCTGTTATTAGTGCCACTTTGCCTTCTAGCCTAAAACATTAATAACTAATTAGTATAATTAAATTAAGTAATCACTCCTCCCTGACACCTAACAACACTTGTAGCTAGATTAGCGTCAGAAATTGGATCTATATTCTAACGAGCTCAATGAAATTCAATTTGAATCCGTACACACAGATCGTATACGGATCCAAAAGTAAACCAAATGAATTTTGTTTCTAAGATTCAGAAAACAAACCTTAAAAAAAAAAAAAAAAGAGAAGAAGAAAAAGGGAGTATTATGACCCATGAATTATGGCATAATAAAAGAAAGCATTGGTGAGATTCAAGCTAAGGAGAAGGAGAAAAATAAAGATGAAGAATGGTGGTTTTTGAGCAAACCTTCTTGCAGCAGCTGAGAGTAGCGAAACACCTGCCATTTAGTCAAGAAAATGAAGCTCTCTCATTTGAGTAATTATGGCGAAGGCCAAAGAGCTTATTCAGGAAGCTGTCAATTATTATCCTGAATTATGAGGCTGTTACGCAGTCAATCCTTTTTATTTTATTTTATTTTTTATTTTTTTAACTGTAGCGTCTACTCTATTCTTGTCGGACAAGAAAATCGGTGCTGGGTGGGGCTGACTGCTCAGCATTCTGAATATCACCTCACCTGCTATGCACGTGAAATAGTAGAGCTGCAGAAAAAAAAAATTAAATAAATAAATAATTATTAAAAAAAAAGAAAAAAACAACACACTAAATAAATTTGATTATAACACGTCTTTTTATTTTAACAGGAAATAGTACTTCGTCCTTGCTGACTATTTACCTCGAAATTTCTTGCAATTAGACTTTATTTAAAATTGAGGTGTTGGATTGTTAAGACTGTAAAATAAAGCCATCTTGCCTGCCTGCGCCCACTTTTCCCAATAGCCTAAATTAAATTAAAACATTAATAATTAATTAGCCCTAATTTATTAATTAATCACTCCTCTGTTCACAAACATTAAATAACCTTTGGAGGTAGATGAGATTAGATTAGATTAGCATCAAATAATTGGATCTATGTATGTTGTTTGACTCCAAACACTCTGATCGTATGGATCCAAATATAGATTATTAGTTCCTGGTCGAAATAATTAATGCGTATGACATCTGAATTGTTGTGTAATAATAATAATAATAATAATAATTATTATTATTATCTACTTGATAAATGTCATGTGAATAGGTATAATAATAATAATAATAATACTTGTAACAACTTATACTAGGGATCCGGCTGGCCACGATATACCCCAGCCAAATTTTCTCTGTACATTCATATAGTTATTATAAATCCTTAAATCTGGATAATTTTTATCTAACAATATATTTTATCCATTTAAATTAAAATTACTAAAATTTTCTTAATATTATTATTAAATTATATACTCTTACATTTTAGTAGTCAAAATTTAATATCATACACATAATTAGTCAATAAAATAAAAAAATAAAAATTTATAAATAAATTAATTATACTTTTCATCAATTTAATTTATGAACTCATCAGTATAGACGGTATTACTAAAAACAAAATCATGCAAACAAAATTTTATTTATATTATAATTAATGAAATATCTTTTGCTATACTTATACAAATGTGAAATAGTGAATATAATTAGTAACAATCTATTTAACTCTTATTTAATCTCTTTTATTAATTATTTGTTCATATATTAATTTATGTATCTTTTTAATTCTTTCAATATCTCTCTAATTCTCTAAAAAAAATTTTAAATTAGATAAAGATTTTTAAATTTTTTTTCATATACATTTATATTTATGTATATTTGATTTCATTTTGGATCAAACAATAACTCATTGATTTAAGTTTTATTTATCATAATTTTAATTTTATATAGGATGATTTTTTTTTATTAGTTTTGAAAATTTACAATTATTATGATTTTTTTGTATTATTATCAATTTTTTTGATAGATAATATTTATTTTTTAAAAAAATTGTTATTATTATAGAAATTTATTTTATTAATAAAATTTGGTTCTATTGTCAAGATTCTCTAACAATCTGTTGCCAAAAATTTTTAAAAAAATAAATTTATTCCAATCAAAAATTAAAACTCAAGAAACGTTTTGTTTGATGCTTGCAGGACACAATAATTAGCTTAACTTAGTCATCATGTTTCTTATCAGTTTATAAATTAAGTGTAAATCTGATTCATTTTCAGATTTAAAAATTAAGAGAGCAAACCAAAGAAAAAGAAAATGGGGACAATAACATTTTAGTCGTTAAACATTTTAGAAATAATAAATCAAGACAGCTTTTGATCATTTGTTTTAATAAATTCGTCTCTACCACTGTCACCTTCCATCAATTATCAGCAACGTATTAAGGGTATTTCAGGGGATTATTTATGATACATACAGTAATTTTACATACTTTTTTTTTTATTTTTACATTAATCTTTTAAATATTATTTATTATATATTTTAAATTTTTTATTATTATATTTTAAGTATATTATTTATTTTATATATTTTAAATTTT
Organism: Khaya senegalensis; assembly: GCA_032402905.1. NCBI lineage: Eukaryota > Viridiplantae > Streptophyta > Magnoliopsida > Sapindales > Meliaceae > Khaya > Khaya senegalensis. Next base: position 8,118,433 of record CP135553.1, on the reverse strand, counting down.
ATGTTGAAGGTTTTAAAATTTGCATTGCAATTTAATTTTTTATTAAAAAATGTATGGTTACATATATATATATATATATTATAGATAATACCGTATTTTAGTGTTTTCGATGACAATATAAAATAAAAGGGACAAAAAAACATAACAAAAGATAAAACAGTGTTTTTTTTTTTTGAAGTTTATGGACACGTGGATAAAGAAGCTCGTGACTCTTGAAGTCGGTGCCACCAAACCGGCCACCACGCGCACCAAACTCATCCCTCTCAAACGCTCGATTTATTGTTCTGTATCGTTGGATGCTCAATTTGTTAAAATAGATGTAATCAAATAGTTGGGTTCAATGACGGTTAAGGTTTAAAAATTAGAAATGGGGATGGATGTACTTAGATGGTTGGGTTAAATTGTAATTAAGGATTAAGAGATGAGAAATCAGAAATTAGGATTAGAAATACAAATTTTAGAGCTAAGCCCCATACGCCAGCCAGCCAGCCAGTAAATCCTTTCGAATTTAAATTTAGTTCAGGCATATAATTTACAAAATACCGTATTGCTTTGATAATTTACGTCAGTGCCAGAAATCCTCGTTTAATGGGGAATGGGTGAAGCTTGTGACTGGCCAAAGACCTCTAATTAGAAAAACAAATAGAACCAGTAGAGTCAGGATACCCAAAGCTACAGATGCAAGCCGATTATGCACGGTCATTCCCGAGAATATGGTCAGAAAACATGTCCGTGAATGCTCCAAGTCATATTGAGATGTGGCCTTCTCTGCAGAGGACTCACCAAAACGAGAAAGCCCTGGCTTTTGTATCCTCAGTTTGATTCGTCGCTTTGCTGTGCCTTGGATCGGAATTGCCTGCAACGAAAATGGTTCGACATGCCGTTGAGGGATTCTTACTGTTTCCTGCTGACTCGCGAGCACTGATAGGACCGCTGGGGTGGCAGACAGTGAAGCTTCATCTAGCTCGATTATATCATCTTTCAGTATATCAGCATAAAAGTCTTCTTCACCAAGAAAATCCTGTAAATTAAGCAAAAAAACGTATCATAATCATGAATTGGACCTTGTCCCCATCATGTCCGAGTTGAGTTTCAAAACTTCTATTTTGGAATACCTTCTTCCCCTGATTATTAGAATTTGAACCCGAAAAACTAGGCAGATTTTAGCGTTGTAGAAAAAAATTGAATTCATCGACAAGGATTCAGTTGCATAAATATAAATGAACCTTCTTTTGGCAGGAAGATTCCATCGGATTAGCGTCATCCCCCATCTTCTGCTCAGCTTCAGGTGTTGAATCATTTTGCTCTATAGAATAAGAATCATTACTCCTAGTACACTTTTTTGAACAGTATTCAACAGCCTTGTCACCTTCAGACATCCCTGTCTGGTCAGTACCGCCTTCTGACAGAGCACAACTGTTATTCATTCTTCTAGTTTGAGAAGCTCGGTTTGGTGATTTGTTGAGTTTTAAATCACTGTTCCTTCTGAGACGGCAAACTACCAGAGAATCCTGTAAATTTTGCGAGAGCAGAATACAGCCAAAACTTTATCAACTCTCCTTAGAAGAAAACAGTGTATCTACACAACTGAAAAAACTTATAATCAACTAGCGATCATGTATGAAGTGCACAAATAGGCCATCGTTTCCCATCAATAGCAGCTCTTAGCAAGTAACGTAATCACAAAACCACGCCAGAGATTAATGCATTGTGGCTAATATCTAGGAAGAAAACATGTCATAGAGGACGAGTAACACACTACAACGTTCCAAGAACTACTTTTTAAAAATAAAGCCCTCTGTTAAGCAAAGACATCCCAAAAGCATCTTCACAAAAGGGAATCTTTAGCCCAGACAGAACAACTTTTCCATCATTGACGCCCAATGTAATTTGATCAGTTTCATTACCATCATTACTAGGTGACAGCTATTTTGGATGCATTTTGTACAATCAAATCAACCACAAAGGATCCTTCAATGACGATATGTCCAGTACAACAGCTTGACCTGGCAATGTGGTTTCATCTACTACAGAATAGTAAGCAACGGCAGATAATCCTTTTCCTACTAAATCTAGGAGCAATGGGTGCAGAATAATTTCTAATATATCAAAAGTTTTCGGACTTCAACAAGTAACATCAGATGGAAAAGTAGGTCGGAGAAAATTATCCACCAGAACCGGCTTCCTACTAGCAGCCTCCAGGGAAAAGAGCGACAAACAAGGGAGATTACCTAGATATGAAGCCACAAAGTTAATCCATTGTAGTTGTGTAAAAGAAGATTTCTGAATTACTGTGGAGAATTGAATGATCCATAAATAAATAATACATGAAATGCTGCTGTTTTGTAATTGGTACTAAATAATTACGGTAAGAAGAATATCCACTACCTGCCACATTGAAATGCTATGGCACCAAACTACCAAATTATTGTGAAGCACAAACTGCTATCCCTGTGGAACTCCCCTAGTCAATGTGAAACATGATAATAACCATGGAATAAGCATCACTAATTCCAAAACTAAGAGGTCTGGGATCAATCAAGCTTTACTCTCCAAAAACATTATCACTTGACTCCACCGTAAAAAAGAGTTGTGCACAGGCACACATGCATTCATATACATAGTTATGAGATGAAAAATTTTGCCGAGGAACAATTATGATTGCATTTTCCCTTCAAGAAACTAGATCTTTGTCACAAATCAAATGGCAATCACAACCACAATAGATTGGCAAATTGTGTCTGCAGCATCTGGAAAACCAATGAGACAGGATACAATATTTGCATCCATAATTTATTCAGATAAATTTGTGGTTCAAAGGCAAAATATAGAAATTAACAACTAGTACTTAACCTTTGAATTAAACACAGATTAAGTGAAAGATTGCATTAGCTGTATGTTAAAAGAGAAATGAAAAAGAATGAGGGCAGCCTTATATAATATTCAAGATACAACATCTGCAATTTTTATAAAGTACTGATATAAAGCAAGCAGGAGTATTTTACCCTGTTATGTTTCAGAAAATCCTAAATGTACTCAGTATTATATGATATGCAGTTAAAGAAGTTGCACCAAGCAGGAAGGATCTAAACATCTTTCAGCACTAGTAGCTCAAGTTGTAAATTATGTTTACAGGGAAAGTGTGACTATGACAAATTAATGGCTGACTAAAGAACTAATACTTGGAAGTGACTTGGAAGTGATAATTACTCAAATCACCTGGAACCACCCATCCATGCAATACTCGTGCATAATCCATTCTGTCCTTTCCCCTTTTGGTGCACGACCTCTGTGGAATACAAGAGTCCTCTTCGTACCAATCACATTATTACCTGACCTTACATTACGTACTTTGCCTGTGGCTTTCCAATAACCTTGTTTAGTTGCCCTCCTACTTTGCGAGCCATTCGGGTATTTTCTCCCACGAGCGCAAAAGAAGAACCATTCATTGTCAGATTGGATGATGGATTTGGCTGGTTAAAAATAATCCAGCACTAATCAGTGACGTAGCCCAGGTCAAAATCACTAATTTACCAAAGAGAGAATTCAAAAGGCAGAACATTTTCCAGCATTCCGTGCTCAAATGAAAAGTGATAAATATTATAGTCTCACATCAATGCTAAGAAGTAAGATTAGAAATGTGATAAACCTTACTTATCAGCATTGATAAATATCTATACACAAACTTTTGACTATAGATTTCAACTATTGGATTGCATGGAATCAATGAAATTTAAGTCTGAAAATTTAAGTTAAAACATCACCGTCCCGTAACAACAACAGTATGTAAAATGACCATTAGATTCTATCTCTTTGAATGGTTAAGATTACATTGATTTTCACATGTCAAATGTGATCTCAACCGTTGAAAAGTACATTAATCTAATGGTATATACAAGTTCATTAAGTACTTTTATCGCCTTCATCAATTCTTTCTATCTACAAATGGCCAAAACTTGACAACAATAAGTAATATGCAAACAAAAAGTGAAGGACAAACATGAAAAAGAAAGAACAGAAAATGGAAACAAGGGAACCTGGTAAGTCCCAAGGCTCATATCTGCAAATTTCAATCTCAGAAATGACCTCCACGGACGTCTCAGAGCCTTCAATCTTCTTCTTCAAGTAATGAGAAATCAATTCCACGTCAGTCGGAGAAAACCTGAACCCCGGAAACATCGATAACGCAGCCATCGACATCTGCGTCTCTCTCCCCGCCATAATAATTCTTCAATCCGAAAACAATTCTTCCATCTCTTGCTATCACCAAAGCAATTAAATTTGTTGGTTTTTTTTTTTTTTTTTTTTTTCCTTTCTTTCTTTAGGTTGCTTTTGCTTTTGCTTTTGCTTTTCTAATTCTGCTTTTGCTTTGGTTCGAGTGTTTCTTCCTTTTTCGGTTACTCTGGCGAGGGAAGTATCAAAAGAATTTAAAGTTGTTTTGGCTTGTTCGTGCTTCTGTGGATTGGATTGGCAATTATGCCTTTTTGCTAATGCCAATGCTATGATTGAATGCTTGGTATGTGCACTTAGCAAAACGGACCCGTTTGTTTACACGTACCGTGAGACGCGTGTGGCAATCAAATCTACGTGTTAACACGGGTGGTTCTAACTCAATAATGATATGATAAATGTCATATCCAATCGTACTCCTTTTCAGTGCATCATTTTTACATATAAATTAAAATTCTAACAATTACTTACTTAATGGGTATGATCAACTTCTCCTTGGATATAAATTTTAATAAACCCCTTATTTTTTATTTTAATTTAGACCAAAAATAACCTTCTTTCTTTTTCTTATTTTAATTTTGGCCCTTGTAGCTTCCAAAAGTTAGCATATAACTCCAAAATTTATCATTTTATTTGTAAAAATGTGTCTTACCAATTTTATTATTTCAACAATTTAACCCCTCAACTTGGAAAAAATAAAGATTGAAGCTCATAATTTATAAAATTTTATAAACATTTAGCCTACTAACTTAAAATTATTTCATATATCAAGATTTTATGTTTAAAATTCTCATCAATTAAATAAATGGTAAAATATATAATAAATAATTTTAAAAATTGTGAACATATATATATATATATATATATAATTAAGGAGGAAGGACTAATATCTTAAAAATAGATCATATGGCGTTGTTAGTCGCAAACTAACACCGTGACCAATCAGATTGAACCGTTGAAATTTGCTAGAATTTTGAAATAAATAAATAATAATAATAATAAATTGAAAAATCTAGAAGGCTACCGTGTCCAAGACGGCAAATCGTGTATCTGCATGACCAATCCAGCACAGACAACGGAAGCTCAAAAGCTAAGGCAAGAAAATGGCGCTAGTAGCAGCCGAAGCACCACTCTTCGCCGAAGTCGACATGGGTGCGGACTCATCCGCACCCACAGTCCGCGCCACCGTCGTCCAGGCCTCCACTATCTTCTATGACACTCCCGCCACACTGGGTATTGACTCTTTTCTGCTTCTTAAAATGATAATAAAACGAAAGCGTTGTTTCCACTCTAACTTGTAATCTGTTACAGACAAGGCGGAGAGATTGCTGGCTGAAGCGGCGGGCTATGGGTCCCAGCTAGTTGTGTTTCCAGAGGCCTTCATAGGTGGATATCCGCGTGGTTCAAACTTTGGTGTGACTATTGGAAATCGAACGGCTAAGGGTAAAGAGGAGTTCCGGAAGTACCATGCTTCTGCAATTGATGTTCCTGGTTAGTGAGCTTATCAATTTTTTAGCTGATTATTTTTGGACCGTATTCAGTGAATAAGCGTCACTAAAAAACTTGATTTTGTGCTTCTTGTGAATTAGCTAATTATTATTTTTAGTTGGGTTTTTTATTATGTAGTATTCAAGCAATTGTGTGAATGTTAGAGTTTGTAAGAACTTTGAGGTGCATTCGAGAGTGATTTGGCTGCGTTAGAAGTGCTAATAGCACATTCCGGTCTATCTTGGGGTGTTTGATTGAATCAAAGAAAAGCTTTTGGGGTCACAAAAGTAAGTGGAGTACTTTCAGAGAAGTATTTGATTGGTGCTCTTTCAAGAAGCAATTTTTGGATTGATTTTTCATTTTTTTTTTTTTCAATCAGAAGCTCATTGCTCTCTATTTTATGTGGTTTGGCTGAAAAAAAGAAGCACCTTTGGGATCAAAAGCGCGTTAAGGGTTTCTTTTTTTTTTTTTTTTTTAACGGGAAGCACTTGATAAGTCTATTTGGGAAAACACTTTTTTTAGGTTCAAAAAGTATTTCTTAAAAAAAAAAAAAACCACTTCATTGATGCCTTTTTTTTTAATTGAAAGTGTTCTTAGCGGCAAGAACGCGTTAGTACTTAAAACACTTGTACAAAAGGACTTGCAAACACCCCTAATTGTTGTACTGAGGTACCGTTATCCACTTTCCCGTCTAGTATTTCTTGAAACTAGCTCCTCTTTGTCACTAGTATCATACATTGATGTATGGACATAAACTGTTTTTCACATAATATTTGGCATATTTTTCTTTTTTAATAACTCTACTGATTTGCAGGTCCTGAAGTTGAGCGATTGGCAGCTATCGCTGGGAAGTATAAAGTGTATTTGGTAATGGGTGTGATAGAGAGAGATGGATATACACTGTACTGCACTGTTTTGTTTTTTGATTCTCAAGGTCGTTTCCTGGGGAAACACCGAAAAGTCATGCCAACAGCATTGGAGCGTATAATTTGGGGATTTGGAGATGGATCAACGATTCCTGTATTTGAGACTCCAATCGGAAAAATAGGTGCTGCCATTTGTTGGGAAAATAGAATGCCACTTCTTAGGACAGCAATGTATGCTAAAGGTTAGTAATTTAATTTTTGTATGTGCTATTATCAACCTTCAGAACCATTTGCAGTTCTCTCCGGGTGCTTGATCCATAATTTTTATTTCTTCCAATATGTTTCTGTTGATCTTTTTGTCTCCTTTTATACTTGGTGTGGTTTATTAAGGAGAAAAAGCCTTTTTGATGCTTCAGTTACATAAAATCATAAACTTTGAGGCTTGGGTTAAATACACAGCAATTGAATCATAAGCTGAAATAATAAAGAGCATAATTCGAGTAGGGGGTGGAGTAAATTTCTAGCTAGGGATGGGATTATTGTCCTAGCTACTGGCTTTGCTTGTTCAATACTATGCTGTTGTGTTCTTGAAACTGGCTTTGGCCCAATTTCACACTCTTTATGTTAGATGATCTTAGTCTTGGAGTATTGCTCTGATAATAGCTGTAAATTTGGTTGAAACATTTAAGAAGAAAGAAAAATCTTGCTAAAGTTTGATAATGGCTTCTGGGAGCGACGTCTTACTAAGTCTTGAGTATTTTTTGATGTTGCTTGTGAAATGATGGCCCAGTTCCTCATAAAGGCATCTGAAAAAATGAAGGAACAGTTTCTTTCTTTCTAATGGAAAACATGCCTTTCAATAGTATGTAAAATAATTGTTAATACCATAATTGACATGATAACATTGTTCCTTTCTGGAAATTGAATTACTGCTTTCTTCTATTTTACCTTCTTTATATGAAGTATGAATAAATCATCAATACCTTATTTTTGCTTATAAAACTAAGCTGCTTCCAGGCATCGAAATATATTGTGCACCTACAGCTGATGCCAGGGATGTATGGCAAGCGTCAATGATCCATATTGCTACCGAGGGAGGATGTTTTGTTTTGTCAGCCAACCAGTTCTGCCGAAGGAAAGATTACCCACCTCCTCCGGAGTATGTATTTTCTGGCACAGAAGAGGACCTTACACCAGAGTCTGTTGTCTGTGCTGGAGGCAGTGTTATCATTTCTCCATCAGGGACAGTTCTGGCTGGACCCAATTACGATGGAGAGGCTCTCATATCAGCAGATCTAGGTAAATCACGTTATCAGTTTTTAGATGCCTGGAACTAAATTTTCTTTGGAATCATTTCTGAACTTTAGTAGTTTCTCTCCTGTTGCCATTCATAGAGAATCAACAAAGTAAATATGTTCTTGAGTATCTTGGATAGATTTAAGTTTCAAATTGATTTCAAGACAACAATAAAATTATAAATAGTCTAAGGTTGCTTGGAAAAAGCCTCAAGAGTTTATGACAATTTATATGGTACAGTGCTTTGTCTGAAAACTATTGGTAAAGTTACAGTTTTTTGTTTCTTGAGGTGTAATAATTAGCATGTAACTGAGCCAATTTAGGACAATCCTATCAACAAAAATGTTTTTTGTGAAATATATTTGTGTGGAATGAACTTTTAGAAACATTTCTTTTACTACTATCTTCATCGAACCTTCTTATCTGAAGAAAGATGGCAGCATTTTATGGATATCATGTTTGCAGTGTTTGATCGGATTTATGGCATCCAGTGACCATCAGGAAGATAGGATACTATTCTGCACTCATGTTGGAAATCATTCCTCATATTAAATAAATTTCTGTTGCAAGCAAAGTCTAAACAATTGGATAATTTATCCTATCTTCAGGCAGAGTAGTGACTGGAGTCAATACAAACAAAACCTTTTGCATTTTGATCAAGGCCCTCATTATAAGATGTTAACAGTTGTGAATTGAGTTATCATTTTACTTGTAAGAAGCTGTAGTTCTCTTGGTGGTATGTGTGCATGCATGCACTGTAGGTAGGAATACTCTTATATGGTTGACTTGATCCTGGCTAGTACTGTCATGTGGAGAATGGAAAAATAAAAAATTTCTGTTGTTTCGAGATTAATTATTTTTCAGCTATGTTTCTGTTTCCATTTCAAAAGTGGAACTCTGGTTCTGATTATCATTAATAACGCCCAGATCTTGGAGAAATAGCACGGGCAAAGTTTGATTTCGATGTTGTTGGGCATTACTCAAGACCCGAAGTCCTTAGCTTGATCGTCAGGGATCATCCTGCAACCCCAGTTACTTTTGCATCAGCATCGACAAAAACAGAAGGTTCTCACAAGTAGTTGCTTCCAGGCCCAACCAGTGATGAGTTGTCATCCAAACCTGGTTGCCTCTTTGCTTAATAATCAGATGGACACCGGCTCCATGTCCATCTTCATGCTAAGGTCAGCTGTGTAATTACTGTTGTACCTATTGGATGCAGACAAGTCTCTTCATAATTGCTGTTATATCTGTTCCATACTAACAAGTCTCTCAGTGCATTGAAACTTTTATTTGTTCTTAAATTGGTGTTAAATATTGCCCAAAAATTAAGTGTCATGTTTTTGTTGTTATTCCTGCAATTTGTGAATGAAGGAAACGTATATAACCCGCAACATTCACTTCTGGATATTTGCTGCATGACTCCTTTTCGAGTCAGCTCTAGCCGTTCTTTTGGGTGCAATTTTTCCTTTAGTGGTCGTGACTAAGACATTTTTTTGGCGTTAATGCGTGTACTTCACACCATTTGGTATTAGGGCAAATTTCAACCTAAACTGTTTGTTTATTAGAAGGATTCAGATTAAATTTTAGACCGGGATTTATATTTGGAATGTCATTAAGTGTAAAGGTGGCACCATCTTGAACGTTGTAATTCTTGTGCTATAATAAAGCAAAATGCTATTATCTTCTCACTGCTATGACTAGTTTTTACCAACAGTGGTTGCCCATTTAATAAAATAACTCAAAATAATAAATAAATAAATAAAATGAGTGTCAGGGACATCGGCCGGGTGTCACAGTTCAATACAATGCTTAGAACAAAAGAAGCGACTAATCTAATATCGATAGATAGACAGACAGATAGATATATAGAATACAGAAGCTAGAATCAAATATTGATTAAACACGTTGAACTTTTCCTTTCTTTTAATTTAATTGTGGAATTAAGACTAAAATCACATGCTAGACGGCCCCTCAATCATCGAAGAAGCATGCATTATTGGCCAAGTCCGGCGGCTCTCAAATTATCAAGAATTATTAACATCTGCTTACAAATTTTAGGCTGTCCTCGTGCTACTGTCGTCGACTGATGGCATCATCCTTCGGCTAATTTGCTGTTGGATGTATTCGGCCTAACATTTGTCGCAACTTCCATCGAAATTTTAGAATGGTCAAAGCTGCATTTGTTGCAAAAGCCCTGCTAAGAAATCGAGTCACTGCGGATACACAAAATTATACTTCAATGAAGTGAAGAATAATTAGCTTACTTTGTAACTTTAACAAAGTTTAGGTATACATACTGCTGAACTCAAGTTATCATAGGTTTTACAAAATCCTTACAGCCAGGCTTCGTATAATCTTCTATATACATCTTGGTTTCTGAAATTGCTTCATTCATCAACACAAAATCAAACTAAACCAACCACCAACGGCCAGTCGGGGAAGAAACAAATAACTCCGCACAGGAATTACTGTATTGACCTTGTTGAAATCCACCATTCACCTCTTCTCTGCCTCCTTTTGCTTTGAGTCATCTCCCTGACTTTCCCAACCGGCACTATCAGGATGATCTTGCAAAGGCAAGGATTGTCCCCATTGACGAGTTGGACTTGCAAAGCTTTGAAGGGATGCCATTTTAGAACCAGATAATATATGGTCTCTAAGACTCATAATAGATCGATGTCTCTTAATCTCATCAGTGTGATCTTGTGTTTCAGTTTGTGAAAGAATCTCGGCTAATCTTTCCCTGTCAATCTCACCTGATTGTTCATGAAAGTTCCGGTCTCTACCATTAGAAGATCCTCCTCCGAAACAAATGCTTCCCCATTGAATTTTCTCTAGAGATTTCCTTCCTTTGAATCCTTTATCAAATGACAACTTCTTCAAATCATCTTGATCATCTTCTCCATTAGCATAACTCCACTTGTAGCTGCAGCTACCATTGTCCATGTTTAATTCAATAGAATGAAGATCACTATCAGCTGAGTCATCTCCATCGCGCTCTTCTCCATTGATTAGTTCCCCTTCATCTTCCCTCATTCCTCCATTTTCACATGAACCAAATTGGATTGTCTTCATATAATCTTCAAGTTCCTTGATTCTCTCAAAATGTGGCGACATATCACCATCCTCTTCAACCTTTTTGGATCTCAAGTAAGCCTCAAGCTCATTTCTTAGCCTTTCCACGGCAGCATTTTTCTCCTCAAAATGGTACTTAGCCTCGGAGAGCTTCATCTGGACTCTCTCCTCACGCAACACATCGGCAAGTTGAAGCATTTCCCTCTCCTTTTCCACCTCTTCCCTAACTTTAACAGATTCTCTCTTTAGTTCTTCCACCTCGGCTCTGTCTTCTCCAATGCCTCTGGCTAACTCATCACAGACTTGCTCCAATATCTCTTTTGCCCTCTTCTCACTCTCAAGCTCCTTCATGGCATTTGACAGAGACAATTTTGTCTCTGCCAATTCCTTTCCGAGCTTCTTGTTCAATCTCTCCGTTTGTCGTCTAAGCTTCTTCTCTACCTCAAGCTCTTCTGCTATGCATGCTAGGGCATCACGAATCCTCTCTCGCTCCTTCCTTTTCCAAGCTGCCTTTTCTTCTGCAAAATGCTTCACAAGGTATTCAATCTCACTGTGATTCGACCATTGATCCTTAATCAATTGATCAACTTGGATACGAGCTCGATCAATCTCAGCCCGTATAGCCGAGATGAGGGATATGCCTGAAGTATGCTGTTCTTCACCACCCCAGATACGATTCAAAACTTTCAAAAGCTCTTTTGATGCAGTTAGGCCGCTGCCAACATCCTTCAAGCGGGTTTTAATTCCAATTATGCATCCACTGTGAGTCTTGCCTCGAGAAAGAGCTTCTATCTGCATTTTATTGTCTGAGATCAGTAATCTTGTTTTCTCATAATCTTCATAATTACCCTCAATAGAACAACCCAATCCAAGGATCCAACTATTTTCTTTCCCTTCTTTTTCTTTAAACAAAACCTTATGCACCAACTGGATATAACAACTTGCAAAAATACAATTATAATACAACAAACAACGAAAAAAAGATTTAATGAGTCTAAACTACTATGGCATTTGCAGATATATATACACATATGTACATGGACACACCAAAAGGAAAAGAAGGAAAAAAAAATTGAAAATACAAGGCTCGGAAGAATTTTAGGAAAACGGATTGAAATTTTTATATAAATTGTGAAACTAATGGTGCTAGATTTTATATAAATATTGCAGAAAAAATTTCCAGTTGATGCTATGAACGATGGGCCATTTCCATAGACATTTTGCATAACATCAAATAATGCAGTGCCAACATTTCTTATTTGTTACTCTGTCGTTATATTGCTTCTTATCTTTTCAAACATGAAACTGTTTCATTGAAAACGACCCAAAGACTATATGCCATTTATCTATAAGTTGTCGTTTAGTCTACCTCCATCAAACTAGCACTGCCAACAGAGTTCATAGCCCCCAAATTGTGGTCACCTAGTTGAATCTTCTGAGAAACAACTGATGTTCTTCTCCTCCTAGCATTACCTTTAGATCGATCCATTCTCTACATAATTCAATAGACCAAGAAATAAACATTAAAAACCAAAATGAAAAAAGAAATACTGTGAAAAAAGCTGAGAATGTCCCACCTCTGAAATAGGACTGTAAAATGGATCTGATAAATGTGGAGGCAAAGTAGCAGATTGTGAACCTCTCAAAGCTTTCTCTCTGCTTCTGAAATCTTTCTTGTCCTTTGTTACTTCTAAATCTTTCTTCATTTGAGGAGAAGGGATTTTTTTGATTTCCCACAGAGTGGCAGCAAGTTTTCGTGCTGAAACTGAAACTTCCTTGCTCTTTACTCCGGTCTGAGAAGGCAAAGAGTTGGGTTGTTCAGCAGTAGACATTGCTAAAGTTGGTGATTTTGCGGTTGTTTTCCATGTTGGCACAGGCGTGCTTGAGCCACCTCTCTTTCTTACCAGAATTGCACGTTTAAATCTGTATTTTTGTACTAATGAAGACGAAGAAGACGATGAGCAGCCTCGCTTTCTGATCTTGCTCATACCTCTACTTTTTCCTTCTATATTCTGGTTTTGCCATGACATTGTAATTTCACAGCCAAAAAACCAAAGTTCTCACCCAATTTTGACAACCCAATTGCCAGATTTTCAAGAATCGGAGAATTCAGTAACAAAAATTCTTGAAAAGATATTCTCGATTAGTTGCTGTCAAGACTAACTTAAACTTTCAAAAGAAAGAAAGAGGGAGGTTGAAAACTATATTGACAAGTTTTACGTAGTATAAAACGGGAAGTGAGTGAATGAAAGAGATTTTGTGTATTATTTGATGTGCTCTGATGAGTAGCGTTTCAATTTCAAATTACTGAAGATTTGGAAGAGAGATTTTGATTTGATTTGATTTGATGAGTCAGGCAGACTTCTTTTTTGGCAAGTGCAAATTATTTGCCTAGAATTCCTAAAAGAATAATAACAATCAAAGATTCTTGTTCTTGCAGTCTAAAGAGAGAGAGAGAGAGAGAGTGGGAGGGAATGGTTGCAATGGTGTGAAGGGATTGGAACATAACATAGCTTTTGATTCAGAAATCTTAAGAGGGAAAGAAAAAGAACTAAAAGCAGAGATGGCAAGAAGAGCAGAGAAGAGAAGAGAGAAGAGACAGACAGACACGTTGATGTTGTTGCGTATTCGTTGATTAAAAGACGAGGAGGCAGACGTGGCGTACACGTGAGCGATGTGTCATTCCCTGCATTTGTAAAATCAAAGGCCTGTAAACCTCTATCTTGACTAGCTCCAAATTTTATGCTGTTCCCTTGCTTTCCTTTTTGCCTCAATCCCCCTCTTCTCTTGCAATTTCCCTTTCAAACAGCCCCCCAACTTTCTCCTACATTTTCTAAATTTCATTGACCCATTGCTATTACATGCATTAATTTTTATACCAATTAACAGAATTATCTTATATCATCGTCAACTAATGTGATTGTCTCGTATCATTATCACCCATCTTACAATTTTACTAAAATAATAAAAAATAATATTAAAAAAAGATAGAATAATAATAAAAATTCTTTTTTTTTTTACATAAAAATAAGTTTAAAATACTTTTGCTGTATTATATTAAATCTTAAAATTATTAAATAAATCAATAATCTTAAAAATTTTCTCAATCATGCGATGCAAATGTATGGATGAAAGTGAAAATTTGTGGCATTCAGTACTTGCTGCTTTTTGACCCACCGTATTATTTTGTAATAGATTTTTATTGATGACTTTTACGTGTTTGGCACATAGTGTTTGTTTTGTTTTTGTCTCCGTTGCTCTCATTCTTCACTAGTCTAACCATTATTACCAAGGATTAGACTACGTTACATCCCATGAACTAGTAATATTAATTCCCTCTTTTTTTTTTTTGAAAAAAAAATCACACATAAATAATTTTGTATCCCAACTAAAGTAATAATTTATTTAATAATTATAAATAAGTAAACATCACATTAATTAAAATAAATAAAAAATAATTATATCACAGTAATACATTATCAATTTAGTATAACTTTATCTATATTTAATAACAAACATACTTATGTGTTCTAGAAAAAGGATCAAATAACTTATTTCAAAAGACAATTTCTTGTGAATTGAAGTAGATCCTTGCCATCATAAATGTTACATGATGAAAAACACAATATAGACAAGTCTATGAATACTCTATTTTATAAGTTATGTTTTGAAAGAAAGAGTATGCAAGTAAGATGGTATCAAGAGTAATAATACAATATTTAGTACTTAACAATATTAAAAGAAGTAAAAGCGAAAGAAGAGAGGAATGAGAAGAATTTCATTATTTCTGTTAGCATTTGAATCACTAAAATTGTTGTCTTTGTATTTTATAGCGGGCAAACCAAAAAAGATAGAAATGGGTGGGGTTCATCTGAAATATGAGAAAAAGAGAAGGGCATATTTACAAATAACAGTAACGTATTAATGCCAGTACATCCATCCCATCCCACTCTTATATTTTATTTATTCGTTCATTCATTCAATCAATCAATCAATCAATCAATCAAAGATCTTGAAACGCAAAAGAAATGAAGAAGAAGAAGATGTGGAGAAAAATTTGAAAAGGGAGAAGAAGCCCACGAGGTGGGGCCCCACTAACGGCACATTTGTTTGGGATTTCCTAGCTGTTTTTTTTTTTTTTTTTTTTAATATATTCAGGTCGGGTCCCACCATCTGACCTGCCCACTTTTGTCTTGTTTGATTGCAGTTGTGATTGGTCATTCATTCCTCTGACCATCATGAATCATGATATTAACCACTGGGGAAGATTTTGCATGTTCACGGACTACCATGCTCATCATTATCAAGAACTCTCTCTATCTTCGTATAGTACTACAAGGAGTCCATGGATCTTCACTTAGGATTTCGGACCATAACTTGTTCTACTTCTTGCACTACTTAAAATTTTATTTCCAATATGGATTAAGTTCACCGCATATTAGCCAAGCCAATCAATTTTGACTTGAGTGGGGAGATGCACTCACCGTCACATGCATTGAACCTTATCTTATCTTAGGTCTGATGAATGTTTTCTAACTAACTAGAGATGTGATCGAATTAAGCTACGTTGATCATGAGATGATTCCTATTATCATAACCATTATATTGTTGACCAAAATATTTTTTTGCTAGAGATTTTGTAGCCTAAATTAAATAATTATGTATGTTGATGATTTTAGACATGCTAGTATTAAAATCTAATCACCGGGTCTGGTTGGGCATAGTGTTGACCTTGACTGGTTGGCGTGGCTGATCTTAATTGAAAATATGAACTGGGCAATGCATGTATGTATGTATGCATGCATGTATGTTATAGGTTGATTGGCAACATAAGAATATTTCAGATTTACCAATGCCAATTAATAAAAAATGTCAATCTTGTGCATTATTTAGCATTCTTATCAAGATGAGTCTGACAATTTTTATTTTAATAATAATATATAATATTTATTTAATTTCGAGTAATGTACAGTACAACATTATTAAAGTTAACAGGTCGGTGGATTCAAGTCCTGGGTTGGGCCTATTTCCGTACAAATTTGGTCCGCTTGGCCCTTAATTGGGTTTGTTAATGGGCCGCGGTCATTAGATCTGCAGGCTTAAATTATTAGATATGCCGAATGAGTCGGACCAATATGGTATAAAACGAGTATACCACTGACATGACATAGGTAAGAAAGATCGTATGTATTTTGAGTCCAACTCACATTTTATACACAAAATCTAAATATTAACCACGAGTAATTAATTAAACATATTAAAAATAATACAAAAATTAATAATATACACAGTTGTAGTGATATAAAATTCAAATTGTGCAATATTTTTGATCATTTGAATTAATTAAAATATACTAAAATTAAAATTAAAAATTAGCCACCTGATAAAATACAGATGAGATTAATTAAATTTGTTGTTGAACTAGATACAATGGAACAATGCCACGTATGTGATTTCCTTCAGTGTCAAGTGGAAACAATTTGAACAGAATCCATTGCAGGATTCTTGTCATTTCGTTGGAAGATTTTATACCAACATCATCTTCTGACCAATCGACATTTTTACTTAATTATTAATCTTTGCAGATTAATCAATAATTTTAATTGGTTGAATCTAAGAGATACAAATAGTATTACACACAACAGAAAGGAAGTTAAGAAAGTGAATGCATCATATCATACAAAGACTAAATTCAAAAAGTAATCCTCAGTTATGTCCTCGAATCAAATTTGCCCAAATGTGAGGAACAAGAACAACTCCAAGTGCCATGTAATCGACCACAGCCTGCACATTTTCACAACACTTGTTAGTATGTATAATAACATTTAAATATTATGCTAATTATTAATTTTATTATTTTAATTCTACAGTGATGGCCCCATGGTCTAGTGGTCAGGACATTGGACTCTGAATCCAGTAACCCGAGTTCAAATCTCGGTGGGACTTTTTTTCTTTAATTTTTTTATTTTGCTTCCGGGTTCCATTTTTTTTTTTTTTAATAAATCATAAATAAGAATTCGAGGAATAAGGACTAACCAGAACGGCGAAGTGACGGGCGGGGGGGTTAGGAAGGAAGCACGCTTAGTTCCAATGCTCTCAAAAAAGAGACCAGTCAAGCTTTTGACGTCGATTGCTGGTATGCTAGATGGTGCAATCCATCCGATCAACCCGAATCGATCACACTCAGATCCGTAGGTAGCCAATCTCTTTCGAAGCTGAACCCAAAAAAAAAAATCAAACCAATGGCCATTATTCACTCAAAACATATCAAACAAATATATATATATATATATATATTTATAATATACCTATGTAACCATTCCCCCGATGCACCAGCCAGCCTCAGAGGATTCCTGGCCGTCACAGGGGATTTAACAAAACCTGAAACACCAAACAACAAATAAATAAATAAATGTAAATTCAGCATGAAGAAATGCAATTGGTATTGCGTAAAGATGAAGAGAATTAATTACTTGAAGTGAAAGAAGCTGTCTTTGGTGAGGAAGACAAGGAAGAATTTCCAAGGCCTACAACAGGCGACGAAGCAGCAAATGTTGCTGCCATTTTACTTCAGTTTGATGCTGCGAGGGAGTGGCAGCACGTGCATGAAATTAAAATGGTGGTTTTGTGTATGAGATTGGGATATTGTGGTAAGAGAAATGGTTTGAATGGGTGGTTTGTTTGTTGTTCAATGATGTTTCGCCACGTCGGGTTTGTATGGATACAGTGGGGTTACTACCCGACTTGATAATTGATGCGTAGAGTAGGTTATCCTCGCGCTCCACGCTGCCACTTCTTTCCCATGTCAGGATGGGCTTGTAAGACTAAGATTAGGCTTGCTCAGCCTAACTATAATTATATGTCATGGTTCAGACTTCAGTTGCTACCGTTTCTCCTTCAAAGAATTTTTAGTAGTTGGAATTGTGTAAATATCATCCCACTTGAAGGACACACAGCAATAAAATTAAGTTTTTTTTTTTAACAAAAATTATTTTAACACTGAATATAATTTATTTTAATTATTTATATGTTTGAAATATGTTTCATTTTTAACCTAACATTGAGAACTCATCTATATCTCTATTTGAATAAAATTAAATTAAAAATTTTAATGCAACACTTAATTAAATAAATTTACTTGATAATAATTTACAAATGATCCTATCAATTTTATTTATTTTCTATTCTAAAAATTTATCTATTCATTCCTAAGTGCATAACATGTCAAATTTATAACTTTTAGATATTTATATTAAGATGTTATGAATAAAAAAATAAATATATTATTTAAAGATATATTTAGATATATTCATATTCCAAATAAAATAGATGTGGATGCATGCTTTCCTGTTTACATTGTGTTTGATGTTCCACTTAGACTATACTAAGGCCATGTTTGGTTTTAAAAATAAAGAAGAATAAGGAAATAAAAAACCGAAAATATTAAATTTTTCAATGTTTAGTTACACTATAAATCATCAATGAAAATAAATTCATTATTTTTATTTAACAAAAAAATTATTTACTTTTAAATTGAATATAATTATTATAATAATTATATTTTGTTAATATTATTAAATATAAAAACAAGTTTTATTATTAATTATTTTTGTTTCAATAAAACACTTCTTTTTATTGAAACTATTTATGTAGTTTATAATTAAAATAATAAATTCAAATTATATTTTTTAATATAAAATATCCTATAAATTTAATAGATAATTTAGTAACAAATATTTAAATTTATGCTATGTAATATATTTTTTTATCAAAAAAATTTTATATTTTAAATTTTTTTTTAAAAAAATTTGCACATATGATATTTCATAAATAAATTGATTTTGAGTACAATCTAAACTTGATATGCATATAATTAAGTGTCTTTAATTAATTTATTAAATGTGTATTTAATTTCCAATAATGTTTATAAAATTATATTATAACTATGAATAATATTACTCTTATTTTCTTATATTATTTGGTAGTCAATTTTTATTTAAAAGAATAAATGTAATTACATCAATAATTATTTTTACATAAAAAATTAAAATTATTAAATAAATATGGCTAATGTTACAAATTATATAAGTATTAAGTTATAAAATAAAATTATAAATTAATATACATATGAAAATATAAAAAAAAATAAAATTAAAATGATGACAAAATAAAAATAACTACAGTTTAATAATATGGTGTTGAACATTTATAATAAAAATAAATAGTAATGATGATAAATTAATTTGTAAATAAAATAAAATAAAATAAACTAATATACTATTGTGTTAATAACTATAAATTAATCTTTTAAAATATATAAATTATTTTATATAATTTATATAATTCAATAACTAATTACTTAAACTAATTAATTAATTAAAAATAATTATATTAAATAAGTCAAAATAAATAATTATGATAAAATATATGAATGAGGGATAAATTAAAAGTTTAAATTGGGTGGAAAAATTATGATTTTTCATTTTTGGGAAAGAAATTATCATCATTTCTCCACTAAGAAAAATAAAAATTTATAAAAAAATTAATTTTTTTTCCTTCCGTTTCACCAATCAAGCATAGTCTTAATATTATTCCATGTCTAGTTTGAAATTATAAGCCTTTGAAAATAAATATAACATATTGTGTTGAAATTATAATATACCGCTTTGATCTAATGTGAAAAAACTTAAAAAAATATTTGTAAATATAAAAAAATATAATGTTATTTTTTTTTTTTTTTTTGATTGAGGACTATACAAGATGGATATAGCATACATGACCATCTCCCTCAAAACACATATTTTGGTTACAAATATAATCTAAAAAAGACTTTGAAAAAAAAAGTAATAAATATTATTAAAAAATTTATATTTTTAAACATTTATTATCTAATAATCTTAACTGTTACTCTATTTAATTTTTTTTTAGTAAATTTTATATTTAATTTAATTTTGTCAATACCTTTTTAACATATAAATTCTAAATTTAAAAAATCGATCTCAAATATGAAAGTCGATTATAATGTTAATTGTAATAAAAAATTTAATATAAACAAATAATGAATTTCAATAGATAATCAAAAAAAAAAAATTAAACTATTTATTAATGATTTTCATATGTGTAATTAAATAAAATAATTCATTTAAAATATATAAAAGTACAAAGACCTATAGGAGATTTTTCTTTTTAAATAGTCCGAGTTGTAGCACGAAAAGTCCTCAAGATAGACAGCTCTTGATTTTAGTCATTGTGAATTGCGGTCTGTTGACATTTCCATTGAGACAATTTGTCCAATCACACCATCGTCCTTGACAACTAATCTCTAAAATTAAATGCATTCTAATCAGACCACCTTATAAGTAAACCTCCACTTGTTATATGGTGGTTGAAATTCGAATGCATATAATTTGCTTTGTTAATTAAGAAACAATGAGTGAGTGGAGGTTTAATGCTAGCACATACTTTTGGTCGGCGGCACACTTCCAGTCACACGTATTGCACGAAGATATTTTTATATAAGTTGAAGATTTGACTGTAATCAAGTACTAAAAACGAATATTAAATATTAGATAGTATTATTCATATTATGTTTTATTGTTCAACAATATAACATTACACCAAACACGATACAACACTAAATTTAGTGTAATCTAATACACAACAATGCAATTTAGGGCTTAAGTATATATAGTCTAACCTATAATCCAAATTAACCCAAACTAATCTAAAATTAACATATATTTTAGCCAGCATGGGATGCCATGAGTCAAGAGCATTCTATTAGATGTGGAGCCTTATAGGTATATGCTTGACATCAAGCTAAAATAAAAATAGTCGAATAGATGATATTTCTTGCAGACCAACTTATTTTTCATTTAATGTAGGACACTATGAGTAGAGTATTTGTTATCAATTCAAAAAAATTAGATTATGAAGTGATAATACTTACTTATATAGGTTCAAAACTAACATACTTGCAAGCTCAAAATCAACCTATATTTATTCGACTTGGCAACTGATATTATATTATCATTCTCACCAATCACTTGAGTTAAGGAAAACATTTTTTACATGATCCATAAATTCGATACATAATGATATAAAATTAATGAGTTTAAATTGATATGAGATGATATAATCATTATATGGATGACACATAATAATACTATTAATAATCACGTCGAATTTAGATTTGAAGTTTCTAACACACAAACTTATTTTTGGTATAATATTATTCAAATAATTACATTATACTAATTCATTTATGTTTTAATAAATTTGTTTTATAAAATTTGCATTTTAATAAATTTTTAGTAATATTTATCTGTCGTAAAAAGATACTTAATTATATTTAAAATAAAATTAATTTATAATTGAGAAAATATCATTAAAAATATTATAAAATTATTTTAAAATATAAATAAAAATATTAATTATAATATATTTAATTGTTTAATAATATTATCAAGTCATTATTTTTATTTTTTAATATGATTATTAAATAAACTAAGGGTGTTATTGTTTTTAAAAATAGAAAGGAATAAAGAAAGGAAAGAAAAAAGAAAAGGACAAAGAAAATGAATGAGTTTTATTTTGTTTGTTTACACTATATAATTATCTATGAAAATAAATTCATTATTTTTTACTTTGATAAAAATATTATTTTCTTTTAAATTTATTGATACTTATTAATAGATTAAAATTTTTAATTATTTTTTACTTTTAAATTTTAGCTGTAATTATATTTTATTAAAAATAATTATTATAATAAATATTTAACAAATATATTTTCTTAATATTCTTATCATAAATATTTGTTCTATTAATTAATTATTTTTATTTGGATAAAAATACTTATTTCTATTAAAATATTTTATGCATTTCATAATTAAAAAATTAAATCAATTTCAATTTTTACTTTGAAATATAAAATATAATTATATTAATAATTATTTTTTATATAATAAAAATTATATTATCAAATAAATATAACTAGTTGTATGAATTACTGTAAATATAAAGTCATAAAATAAAATTATAAATTAATATACATATGAAACATATAAAAAATATTTATAATTAGAATTATAACAAAAATAATGATAATTATAGTTTATAAAATGATATTAAAATTTTATACAAAAATAAACATTAATTTTGATAACTTAATTTATAAGTAAAATAATATTATGTTAATAATTTTAAAATAATTAGTTATTAAAAAATAATTATATAAAATTAATTAAAATAAAAAAATACAATTAATTATATAAAGAAGAAAAACAATTAAAATTTCATTAATTTTGGAATAAGATTTCTCACTCTTGGGGAAGGAATCATGATTCTTCTACTAAGATAATAATAATTCTCCTCACTTTTCTTTTTTTTTTTTTTTAAATTACAAAAAACAAACATACCACAAAATTGTATTAGTCTCTTTTAATACGATATAAATATAACACAATATAAATACAATACAACTTGAATTATTACCTCTAACTTGATAGGGTCCCTGTCACTCCAAGCTCATCCACTGTTAATCTACTTGACTTGTATTGCTAGGTTGATGACCAAGTTTTGGAAGCCCACGTGAAATTAAAAATTTGAATCCACCTTGATACCAATTGTTAGCATGTCAAATTTCTCTCTTTAATTCAAAAAATTAGTCCATTAGACAAGTAATACTTGCTCTAATAAATAAAAGATCAACTTATATTTTATTGTTAAATTTGGTTGTACAAATCACCATAAGCAAAGGAACTTTGGTCCCTCGTTTGCCTTTTCTCTTTAAGATTTGGTACAAAGTACGTAGGCGAAAGCAATTTTGATCTTAGGAATTAATTTCAAAACCAGAGTTTGGAGTCGTAGAAGGAGAGGTCGAGAGTTGTACGAATGTTTGGTCAGAAAAGGCAGCAAAAGTACAGAGGCTGCATAGAATGAAATGCAATCGCGATTTCTATAATTAAAATCCTGTCTCTTTGTAGAAGCTTCTTGGTCAAACACTTGCAAAAAATGAACACGTTTTCAACTTTTTTGTTTGAATCCGTGTAAAAAATGCGAGTATCCCATATCACACAAGACTATCCAATCCGATTATCAAATACGATGCCATTTTGTGCAGGTTTAAGGGCTTGCGCCTGGCGGGTAGGACTGATATTTCATACAAACTATTGGGAAGGACGATCATCTTTGAAACTAACTTAATTCCAAGTTTAATATTATTCAATTTTAAGAGAATTGGCAGGAGATGGCGGACGAGTAGACAAAGCTAGAGTATAAAAACACATCTGGCTACAACCTAGAACAAAACAAACAAACAGCTTGCTGAATGCAGATTATTGAAGCCAATTCCGCCGGCCACCGGCTGCCCTTTCTATTTGACGCATTATTTGCTTTTATCATCGTTAAAGTCATCCAAAAGCATTTTCAATGCCGACCACGGTTTTTTTTTTTTTTTTTTTTAATTGGTTTACCTGAGAAAATAGTCTCAAATATTAAAAATTATAAATTCCTTTAGATAAATATATAATAATAATAATAAGAATAACTGAAAAGGCAAAGAGTGGACAAAAATTGCATGATTGAAATTAATAAGAACCTGGCGTATTTGCATTGCAATTAAACAATTTAACATGACAGGCCCAGATGGCTTCATTGGGTGTTACACTGCCACTTCTTCCTTAATTGATATCATCAATAAACAAATTAAATAATCAAATTAACGAACTAAACCTAAATAATCTTTTCTGTGTCTCCCTCTCCCATATATCTTCAAACTGAATATTCTTTTGTTTATCTAAACAAAACGAAGGACCAAAATGCAAGAAAAATAGTAACTCCGATAGAAATGCAAACCATATCCAATACCGTTTCCCTCCTCTCTTTCCTTTGCCTTCTCTCCATCTTTCTCTGCATAAATTCCTCGTACCTCTCCTTCCCTTCGTTTCCTTTCCCTTTCTTTCTCTTCCCCTTATCCATAGCCTCCTGCAAAATTACCAAACTATCCCTCCCACTCAAACTCCTCCCTTCCATGTCGTCCACTTGCATGCTTACCTCTCTCACGTGCACCTCCCCTCCCTCTTTTCCCCCGCACGTGACTGCTACCTCACACTTCACAAACTCCATCTCTGGCCGTTGATCCCCAGCCATGATTGTCGCGAACCTGGCTTGTACGTCACCCGTCAACCAGTGCCGCTCCACCCTAACAGCCCTCCCGCTCGATAAATTTACCGCACGTTTTTGTGATGGGTCAATTAATATCCAACTCAGGGTTAGATTTTGCTCTAGATCTTCTAGCCACGTGTCGTCTAGTCCTCCGTGTAATACTGGTGTCGAGACGGACTCTTTCGGGTCAAATAAATCAACCCGAAATGGCGAACAACAAAACCATCCGGTTACCGTCTCAATTATTTGAGTTTTGGAGACAATAAGAGAGTTCTTATAATAAATATCAACGCAAGAGATAAGCTCGATCGTGAGAATTGAAGAGTGATCAAGATTGTGTTTCGAAGGTTGTTGGTGATCGAGAACCGGATAAGAATCAGAAAAAAAGGACCGGTGACCGGCGGGGAAGGTAGAGATGACGTGAGCGACACGTTCGTGGTTGATGGAAGGCCAGGTGGTGGTGCAGATTTCACGCCAGAGATGATCTTGGCAGGAGAGGGCGTGTAAATGGGAGGAAGCGCAGGCGGCGGCGGCGAGAGTTGGGCCGTCGAGGCGGGTGAGGATGTGGGTCTGGATGATGTCTTGATGGACGGTGGAGATTGTACTTGTACTGGCACCGTGATCATCGGCGGCTAAATAAGAAGAAGACATTGTTGTATGTAAAAAAGTGAAGGAGGAGAAAAATGAATACTTCGAGTATGGGTGATGATAGAGTAACGGAAGAAGTTTATAGGGGGAAGGAAAGGGAAGGGAAGGGAAGGAAGAAAATTCCAAGTCAAAAGTGTCTCACTACTGCATGTAGTTTGGCGTATTTGAAAGGAAAATACTTCGCAAACTTCCTTATCTGCTCCACATTTTGCCAATTAATTAATTAAACTACGACAACAGTTTTTCTTGTTTCCTTCCTATTCTTCTTGAAGGAGTCAAGGCTCTTTTTTTTTTTTTTTTTTGTTTTAACTTAGAAAATGTATATCAATTTTAGAGTAATTTTAAATATATAAATCACACACACACTAATTATTTTTAATTACCCGTTTATATTTATACCTAAGCTTTATATAAAATTGTAATACTTTCATTATACTTGCAAAATATGATAAGAAAACTGAATTTCGTTAACACTAATAATGGCAACTTAATTTGGCTGCCTCGTGGTGAACATAATTAATTTCAAATAATGATATATTATATTTAGATAGATAGAGATGACAATAACAACTCGGTGCATGATTCCTTTATTTATTTTATAAATATGGATGCAAGCATACGGACAGTAGCTACCAGACATACATTACATGATCCATGTTAGAGAGACACTTGTTACTTAAGTACAAATATCGCTTTAACCACTTGTCTCGGCAATCGCATACATTAAGCCATTCGTGTTATCACCGCACGTTCCCCTCCGTACGCGTACAGCTTTGGTCATAATTTATTCAGATATTAAGACACAGATGAATGCCCTGATTGACTTTGAATAGTATAAGCCAAAGACAAAACAAAAGAGTGAGTCGAGTCCACTAAGTTTTGCAAGTTGTGCAGTTTCGTCCACCCAAGTTGTTTTGCATTGATCGGCTGAGGCCGGTGTTTAATTCATTTTAATTTGAGTTAATTAGAGGGAAATATTAATTTATTAATCGCACGGCAACACTCCTTAATTACAAAATTAATAATTAACAAATTCACATGCGTATGTATGCGTATATCCTATGACCTACGGCAAGAAAATGATAGAATTTGGTCCCGTTTCCATAATCAACCTGCTGCCGCGGCTTTAAGACGAGCGTCCAATCGACTCGATCATCCTTTGACATTACACCATGCGCATGCATATATCACCATTAATTTTGTTGAATATTAATGTTGTAATAAATAATTATTGAGTCTGACATATCAACGCCCCGCCCGGCCCTCTCGCCATATAACAAGACTCTTGTGTGATAGATAGAGATAGAGACTTCACTATTTGTTGATGTCACTTTTGCGGATGCATAAGACCTTTTCTAATCAATTTTTTTTTTAATTTTTTTATATTTTCTACAAATAATATCTTGAGATTGCCAGAGTCAAACATATTTAATTGACAATTTCAACTCTCATCCTTCATTTATAAAATTGAGAAAAATTATTTACCCAGTAAGTAATATATACCATCCAGAGTAATGAATGCTACGGGATCACCCAACTGCTCTAAATTTTTGGATGGGTATAATTGTTTTAATTTAAATTAAATAACTTAGCGATTAATAATAAATATAAAGCAAGTGTCACATTTTCAATTTTTTTAAAAAAATTATTAGGATTTCATTACCATGCATGGCTTGTTGGTAGTTAATTCTATTTAGAATTTACTAGGTTTATGTTATAGATTAATTTTGGGTCTTGTCTTAATTTAAGTAAAAAAAAGTTAATATATTTTCATTAATATTCTCATTATGCATGCTTGCTTTGCTGTTATTTGACTTTAACCATCAACCTACTCTTTTGAAAATTAAAGCGAACTCCACTTTTTAATTAATTACTTTTTTTTATGCAAATATAATTAAAAAAAAAAAACTAATATTCAACTTTCATAAGTTTTGAGTCATCCGAACATAATACCTTTCAAACTTACGACTTAGAATTATTTTCTAGTCTCATTTTATTTAATTTAATAAATTTTTTTTGATAATTACATATTTTTTTTAAATCCTAAATTTATGGTTATGAATTTCTATGATTCTATAGATAAGGACACAATTTTTTTTTTTTTTTAAACTTTGCAATAAATAAATTCTTAAACTATATTAAATAATATTGAGTTACATATTTTAATATTAATATGGTCAAAATTTAATATTTTAAGAATAATTTTTTATATTTATATTATTATATATCTTTTTATTACAAATACTGACGTGTAAGTCCAGAGATCTACTTATTACAATTGGTGAGGTAATTTTTAAATAGCATATATAATCTTTGTTAAACTCAGCAGTTGGCATTACAATTGAATATAACTTAAACCAGAAAACAAAGACTTTGATAAATTCAATCAACTGATAAATTAACACTCTTCCTCATTTTTAAGCAACCAAATTAGTCCAACTGTGCCTACTTAGAAAATTAAATTTTTGAAAACAAACCTCATTTGCTGTAGATTCGATCGCTGCTGTAAATTTGTTCACAAAGCAAAAGAAAAAAAAATTCTCTAATTTGGGATTTAAATCTCCCTAATTGTGATAAGATTTCTGGAATGCATGCAGTTTATTAGAAATATTGATGCAAATTTTCTGTAAAACTACAATTGATGGTACAGTTCATTCAACTGCATTATACAATTTTTTTATTTGATCCAACTCTTCTGCTATTATTTTTAATTTTTTTGTTATAATCATCAATTTTTTTATTATAATTTTTAATTTATAAAAGTGCAACGAAAAGTTGGAAACTATAATCAGGAGAGAGTCAAGAATTACAAACAAAGAATTATAGGATATAATAAAAGAATTGGATAAAGAGAAAAAGACGTACATACAGCTGAACGTCCCTAGCCTCGTTGGTAAATTCTGTACTAATTTTATCTTTATTGCTAAATTCTGTACTAATTTTTATCTTTATTGCTCTAAAAATGATTGAAATTACAAAATTTAAAGAATTAATTAACGTGAGTGTGAACAAATGTACAGCGGAAGCTAGATCCATTAGTCTATGTGGTGTTGTCACCAGCTAAGCAGTGGTACGGAAGTATGTTGGACGCTCACCATTTTTGAAAATCGTAACCGTCTATCATGCGTGCAATTATGATTCTATTACGGATTAGCTACAATTTGCACACACCGCCCGGATGCCATATGTGACGGTGGGCTGACGATGGAGTACTTTGTGTGTTTGTCTGACAATAATATCTTTTAATTAAATTAGTATTTCATTATAACAAAAACTAAGTAAGATTATTAATTTTTATTTAAGTAATAGTGTATAAGATAAGTGTATTTTTTTTTTTACAAAATTTATTATAAAATAAAATTATTACAAATAGAAAAAATATTTTATAAATAAATAATTCTTTAACCTTTTTATCTATTCTTATTTAATGACAAAAATTAAATTTTAAATATTGACTAATATATCACAAATATCATGACGTGATTAATTGATTCATTATTTTTTCGTCACTGGTTAACATTAGGGTGTTATCCCATTTGATGACAATATTAAGTCAGCAGTCAAATATTTTAATTTTTTTTTAAAATAATCATATTTAAAGTTAATTTATCAAAATAATCACTTTTATATTTTATTAACCAAATCAGTCAAATATAATAATATTAAACAAAAATATCCTGTAACCAACTCATTTATTTTTTCTTGATGTCTCTCTCATTTCTTCAATTAAATTTATTAAATATTTTTCAACAAGTTCAAATTTTAAAATTGATAGTCTTTAATACAGTGAGTGTTATGATTTGGTGATTATTTTAGTATATTTTTGGCCCAATATATGATATTGTTATGATTTTATTTAGTTTTGATTTGTTGTGGTTGTATTGGGATAATGTTGTTAGGAATTTTTGTGTTGAAAATTACTAGAAAATATACTTGGTCAAAAATTTAGAAGAAGACTGGAACCAGAGGAAACTAAAAATAGGTTAAAATACTCCAATTTTGATCCCTACTTGAAATTGGAATGGATAATCAAGTGATGACCAAAATTAGGTCAGTGTGTATGTATTAGGACTTATTTGTAAGGTTTTAAAAATTTTTAGCAAATTAAAAAATTATCTAAGGACCTATTTGTCATAGTTCAAATTTTTTAATTTTTGTAACTTAAAAAATATTAGTTTTTATAATTTTTTTAACAATTTGTTTCTTTGAATATTAATATATTTATATTTGTAAATTGATACTGATATTATATAACATTATATGACAGATATAACTGGTATTGTCACTGCCCTTATTCATTATAGTAGATATTGAAAAATTTTACAAAATAGGGAGAAAAAATTCAACAATAAAGTGAAGGTCCAAAAATATTAAAGGTAGAGAATTTTTAAGTTTCATTTATAATATTTTACACAAAAAATAAGCAAAATAGAAAATTAAAATGATTGTAATATTTAAAAAGTGTTTAGATTCAAATTTCAAACTGTCACTTATAGTAAATATTATAAATAATATTAAATTTGAGACTTTTTTAAGTACAAAATATGAACATCTTGTTGGCATGAGGTGCAATTATTGTGCCCTGATCCAAAAATGGACACATAACCATTGCATATCCTTATGATACACTCTATTAACATGGAACGTCCCTCGAGAGTTCATCAAGCTTTTAAGAATCATACACATTATTCAAATAATTAAAACACACACATATCATTATACTTAAAAATCACTTATAACATATGTACTTATAAAAGTCTTAAAAAAAGAATAAATAAAATATTTAAATTTTAAATAATATCAAAGATATATATTATAAAATATCAAAATATTATGTAAAAACATTTTGCTAGTGAACCACAAGGAATATAAGATGAGTTGAGAAGTTTATACTAAAATAAATGCAATGCTAACTTTGTCCACTCCTATAGTAATATAATAATCATAAGATTTAAATTGAAAAAAGAAAAATGAGGGTGGTGAGTATAAAATATATTCTGTGAGTGAATCATGAATAATATACAACTCAAAATGTTTGAAGATATCAAGATATTAAAACAATTTATAAATTATGCACATTTTTTTAGCAATTTTACATTGTTCTCAAAATTAGTTATGCAACTAAAAATATATTATAAAATTAGTGTCTGAGCCTGTATTTATTTTTTTTATAAAAAAGTGATTTTGCTTGTTTTTTTCTTAAATTGTTACCCTAGTAAGGATAGACACTTAAGACTACCACTGAATTTGTTAGATAAAAAATTATACAATTGTTAAATTATATAAAATATATATAAAAATTTATTTATATTTCAATTTTTAAACTCAATTTTTAAAACATTAAATTATAACTTGACTTATTAATGTTGGCTTTAATAGTCGTATGGTGATAGCAGTAATTGTCCTCGCATTACCTTTCACTAGATAGGCTATACAACTATATTTTCCTTTAGCCAGCCCTATTTAATGCTCAATTATTTATGCGATCCCTATAATAAGTCTGTTCACAGGTTACTTTTTATAGTATTACAACAATACTAATACCAGTATAAGCTCATTGGTCTCATCACCCATAAATCAATATATAGATCAAATCATTTTAAATATGTATGTGTGTGTGTGTGTGTAATGCCCTAAGGGTCATTTTATAAATTATAGTCATAAGCATGCAAAATAATAAAAATATACAATCCACAGGTTTAATTTGGTATCAATCTAATAGCTCAAAAAGAGTTTAAAACAATTTATAAAAATAAAAGCATGCAATTCAAAATAGTTTTCAAATGAATAAAATATTACACACAATTCACCCATCATTCATGGAAGGGTATACACATGCTGATTTGTCTTCACGATGGTTTATGTTTCCTCTCAAAGTACCTGCGCCTAAAGAATACAATATGCATTTCTATTAGAAATCAAACTATAATAAAATGCTTACCTATCTCTAATGTAAAATATATATACATGATAAATATAAATTTCCAAATTGACCTATAGATTAAGACTCAAATTTTTAAAAAAATCATCCATAACAATTAGTAAAGTCTTTAGTGTAAAAATAATCTTTAAAGATAGTTTAGTAATTGTAGTAGTAATCGGGTTAAAATTTTGAAATGTCTTCTCTTTAACAAATAAACTAAACTCTTTAAAATTTTCAACAATTTTTAAATCACTCAATTTAGAGTTCGTTTAGGGGTTTAAAAATGATTTACAAAATTAAAAGATAGTATGCTTAGCATCACTGCTCTAAGTTGTCAACAATGTTGCGCGGCATACTATAGTACTTGTACTACAGTAACTTACTACAAAAAAAGTTAAGTTTTTAAAAATAGAAACTTTAGCGCCACAATGCTCGAAAACCAAGGCTGTAACGCTGGTTCAAAAATTTGCACAATAAAAACTATGAAAAAGCTGAGAAGTGGGTGTTTTTAACATAACAATTGAACTTTAAATTAGTCTTATAAATATTTATTGGAAAGTTTTTTAAGAGTACTACAATTTTATTTCTAATAGATTTTACTCAAAAGTGCTTTTATTTTTAGTAAAATTATAAAAATTATAAAGGGGTCAAAATTAGTAAAAATTGATTTCATTTTCTATCAATACCAAATTCAACCCAAATTAAATTAGTTTGAAGCCAAATTTTAAATCTAATTTCTAAAATTTAAATACAACCATTTTAAACTCAAATTAAGTCCCAATACACAACATAAATTATAATTTAACTAAATATAGACAAAAATCTCAAATCTAATTTAACTTTGAAATTTCTTATTATTTAACCGATTTTTATATAATGAAATCTCATGGTAAGGTTTTTTTATTCTCATATATCTTTTAATCATTCTCCAAATATCATAATTAAGTTCAATTACTAAAACTAAATAATAATCCTAAATACTCAATTTACATAAATATCATAAATTTTCAATCAAAATTGAAATTGATAAAATTAAAGGTTAGAAAATACATACCTAAACTCTATGTAATTGATGAAACAAATTTGAATGGAGAAAAACTAATATTTGAGTTTTGGGTGTTTGAAAACCCATGAACTTTGACTAGGAGGTTTGTAATTAAAATTGCAAATTTTTTATTTATTTAAGGATTTATGAAGTTAAATGCTTATAAAATGATCTTGTAAGGATGATTTCACAAGAATATGGTTTAAAAATATAAAAATTGTAAAGAGAAAGAGAAAGATAATGGAAAAAGGAGAGAAAAAATGGAATAGGGATAATTAATGATAGGAAAGGAATTAGAAGAAAAATGGGTTTATAAAATCATAAAAAATTTCATTTAAGCCTCTGACTTTTAATTTCACAAAACTCTTAACCTTTTCTTTTTTTACGTTTAGGTCTTTCAAATAAATAAATAAAATAAAAACTTTAATTACATGCTAACTAGTTATAAATATGCATATGCATAAAAATATAGTTTATGTGTAAAATGACCCTTATAGTTTGAAGACGAGTTTTATAGTTATATTCCAATAGTGATTAACATTAAATGCATAGTTGATGAAGATCTTATTCATGAACCTTGCGTGAAAAGGCATCCAACAAGTTAACATGAAACAAATACTCAATATTACCTTCTACTTCAATAGAATAAAAATGATGATGGCGAATATTGCCCATTTGGTAATTAACCATTCATTCAATAACTAATTAATGAAGAACTAATTATTCAAGATCCATTACCATACAAGACAATTAATGAATGAGTTATTGTTTGTGTTGGTTCCAATCTAAGAAAAAAAGTAAATGTTTGTAACATTCCATCAAATTCAACCTGTAACACATAGTCCATTTAACAAATAAAAAAATTTAGGTATATATTGTGTTTGTTAGAACATTGTAAGAAAATTATTTATATTTTATTAAATAAATATATTAAATTTTAATGTGATGTATTGTGTTGTAGTAGTAGTTTAAAATATTATAAGAAATTTTGGGAGTGTTATAGAAATTTTTTTATTTGTAAGTCTTTATAGATATTGGCCATGTATAGTGGGGACTCTGCCAAAATATTCGCAATCCCATAATTATCCCTTTAAATCATAAATCACGAATCCTAATTTATGGGGCGTGACAGTTTGGTATTAGAGCTTAGATTATAGATACTATAAATATTTTAATATAGTTAAATAATAGTTATACTAATTTGGACCTTTAGTTGTTATTTTTATGTCTTATAGATTTATATTTTATACTGCTGTTATTTATAAGTCGTATCTGTTTGGTTGGTACGCTTTAACTATTATAGTTGTGTCATATTTTTCAGTATGTTTGATGATAATAGAGAAGTTGTGTCATTCTCTTCACAAGAAGGAGGTGAGTTTGGAGAATTTCGTTAGACTATGTAAGAATTTGTTAGTGCAATTCATGGTTTTGTAAATAATGAGCCATTTAATCGTGGTGGAAGTACTGAAATTAGGAGTACATCAGCACTGAGTGAGTTCAAAAAATTAAATTCACCAATTTTTAATGGAAAAGCCAACCCATTGGTTGTTGAAGAATGGGTTGGGCAAATTAAGTGTATTCTTGATAGGTTGCAGTTACCTAAAGAAATTTGAGTTAAACTTGCAATTTTTCAGTTTGTTGAATATACAAATCATTGGTGTAATGCTATGAAAATTTTTAGGCAAGATGAAGAATGGATGTGGGAGGCTTTCAAAGAGGCTTTCCTGAGTAAATATTTTTTTAAAATATTTCATGACACTTTGTTGAATGAGTTTATACATCTAACTCAAATCAACATGTCGGTGTCATAGTATGAAGTTAAGTTTGAAGTTTTGAGTCATTTTGTTACTATTTTGATTTCAAAGGAGAAGGATAAAATTAAAAGATTCGTGAAAGGGTTGAAGTCGTTACTTAGACATGCATTAATAATGTTAAATCTTGAAGAATATCCCAAAATGGTGAATCGTGCCCTAATGATTGAACAAGATGAAGAGGAAGTGAAGCAAAGTACAAGGGAGTTCAAAAAGAGAAGTTTTGAGCAAAAACCGTCAGCATGGAGCGAGAAGAGATAGATGAGAGGTCAATTCACATATCAAAATAATAGAAATTTTCGTATAACAATAGAAGTTTGTTTTGAGTGTGGGCAGTCTGGGCACTACAGGAATTTATGATCATATTTAGGACAAACTCAAAGTCAGGTGACTAGTTCTGATGGGAGAAATACTCAAAATATAACACAGCAATTTCAACAAAGTAGATAGCCGTACTAGAGATAAAATGAGCAGTTATCTCAAAGATCTCAGCAATTATAAAGTCGGAGCAGACCGAAAACTCAAGATAGGGCTTTTGCACTTACACATAAAGTGGACAGATCAGATCATACAGTAGTAAAATGTACATTTCTTTTGTTCAATACCAGAGTTAAAGTTTTGTTTGATTCAAGTGCTACTCGTTCTTTCTTATCTTCAAATTTAGAAATCTTTATTGAATTTAGAAATTAAACCTTTAGATTTTGAACTATTAGTTGAAATGCTTGTTAGGTATAGTATAAATATTAATAAGATATGTCAGGATTGTGAAATTGATGTAGGGGGTCACAAAATATCTTTCGGGTTAATGGTGATAGGAATGGTGAATTATGATGTAATCCTTAAAATAGATTAGTTATAATTTTTTAATGTAATTATAAATTGTCAAAAAAAGAAAATAACTATTACTCATTTCTATAGCAATAAATTTCATATTTTTGAAGGTATAAGTAGTAGCTAACCTTGTACTTATATTGAGTAGAAAGAGTATAAAGATTATCTGAGGTGGATAGCTAATTTATGTTGTCAAGAAAATAGTGAGTTAGAAACATGACCCATTATTGTAGTTGATAAATTTCCTGATGTTTTTTTTGATGATTTACCTGATTTGTCACCAAAAAGCGAAATTGACTTTGTTATTGAGATGTACCCTGGAACTTTTCCTATTTCAATAGTACCTTATAGAATGGCTCAAATAAAATTGCGAGAGTTAAAAGAACAGTTACAGGATTTGTTGATTAAAAGGTTTATAAGATTTAGTACCTCTCTTTAGGGTGTACTAGTTTTGTTTGCTAAAAAGAAAGATGGTAGTTTAAGACTATGCGTGAACTACAAACAACTGAATCGGATGACGATAAAGAATAAATATTCGTTACTTAAAATTGATGACTTGTTTGACTAGTTAAGTGGTTCCAAATATTGATCAAAAATCGATTTTTGATCAGGCTATCATCAGCTGATGATTAGATATGAAAATATTTTAAAAAGTACTTTTTGTATTAGATATGGACACTTTGAATTTGTGGTGATGCCATTTAGGTTAATAAATATACCTGCAACATTTATAGATTTGATGCACTGAATTTTTTACCCATATTTTAATAAATTTATAGTGGTATTTATGGATGATATGTTAATTTACTTAAAGACACCAGAAGAGCATAAACAACATTTGAAGATTTTTTTACAAGTGTTGAGGGAGCATTGATTATATGTTAAACAGAGTAAATGTAAGTTTTGAATGATTGAAGTAAAGTTTCTAGAATATGTGGTGTTTAAAGAAGGTATTTCAGTTAATCTTGCTAAAGTGGAAGCAGTGCAAAACTGAAATAGGCCAAAAAGTGTGACAGAAATAAAAAGTTTTCTAGGATTGAAGAATATTATCGTGGATTTGTGAAAATTTTTTCTCGAATCGCTGCACCACTGACATGGTTAATTAAAAAAGGAGTAAAGTTTGAGTGGTGTAATAAATATGAACAAGTCTTTGTGAAATTGAAAGGGTGGTTAACTTCTATTCTGATTTTGATTATTCCTGAACATGGTGTGGGATCTACTGTTTATTGTGATGCTTCAAAAGTGGGCATTAGTTGTGTTTTAATGCAAAAGGATAGAGTTGTAACTTATGACTCACGTCAGCTAAAGACACATGAACAGAATTACGCTACTCAAGACTTAGAACTTGCTACCATTGAATTTGTATTAAAAATATGGAAGCATTATTTATATAAAAAAAGGTTTAATGTATTCTCTGATCATAAAAGCCTTCGATACTTGTTCACTTAGAAAGAATTAAATTTGAGATAGATTAGGTGGATGGAGTTCTTGGAGGATTATGTTTTATCATACATTACCATCCTGGGAAAGCTAATGTTGTAGCATATGCATTAAGTAGGAAGTCTTAAGGTATGCTGGTTGGTTTATTCTTTTTTAAGTGGAAGAATTTGATTTAAGAATTAATGAGGCCAAAGACTAACCTTATTTATTTAATTTAATAGCTCAGCCTACTATTATTCAAAGGATGATTAAAATTTAAAAAAATAACCATAAAATGCAAGCAATACGCGTTAGGTTAGAAAAAGGGTGGGACAGTTGAATGAATGGTCAATTGATTCGTCTAGAGGATTGAGGTTTGTAAATAGACTTTTTATACCAACGGTGGAATCACTTAGAAATAATATTATAAGTGAGGTTGATAAATCTAAATTTATTATTTATTCTAAAAACACGAAAATGTACCAAATATTACGTAAACCGTTTTGGTAGAAATGAATGAATAAGAATGTGGGCGAATTTGTAGCTAAATGTTTGGTATATGAACAAGTTAAGGCAGAGCATCAGAAGTCAGCAGGATTATATTAACCTCTCTCAGTGTCTGAATGGAAATGGGGACATGTAACTATAAATTTTGTGAGGAGACTTCCCAAAACTTGAAAGGGATATGATGGTATATAGGTTATTGTAGATAGACTAACAAAATCTGTTAATTTCTTACCTGTTAAGAATACAGATTCTCTTGCTATCATGAGTAGATTATACATTCAGGAGATAGTCAGATTGCATGGAGTATCTTTATCTATTGTCTCTGACAGGAATTCGTGATTTACATCTAGATTCTGGAAAAACTTAAAAAAGACTATGGGTACCAAGTTAAATTTTAGTATGGCCTATCATTCACAAATAGATAGACAGTTTGAAAGGATTATACAGATAGTGGAAGACATGTTAAAAGTTTGTGTTTTGAATTTTCAGGGCTCATGGGCTGAACATTTGCCTTTAGTGAAATTCACTTACAATAATAGTTGTCAGTCTAATATTGGAATGGCACCATTTGAAGTTTTATATAGGAGACCTTGCAAATCACCAGTATGTTAGGTAGAAGTTAGTGAAATTTCATTTGTTGGTTATAAGTTGGTAAAGGAGACTACTGAAAAAGTAAAATTAATCAAACAACAACTTTTTACAGCTCAAAGTCATTAAAAGAGTTATGTGAACCACAGAAAGAGGCCATTAAAGTTCGAAGTGGGGGATCATATGTTCTTAAAAATTAAGTCTCAACTAGGTATTACTAGATTTAAAAAGGATGAAAAATTAGCTTCAAAATTTATTGGCCCTTTTCAAATATTGGAGCGAGTTAATGAAGTAGCTTACAGATTAGTATTGCCATCCCAATTATCGAATGTTCATAATATGTTCCATGTTTTTATGCTTAAAAAGTACAAACTGGATTCTTCTTATGATTTAGACTGAAAGACCTCTGACTAAAGACATTTCCTATGAAGAAAGTTCGATTCAAATTATTGATTGAAAAAAACAAGTACTCCATAAAAGAATTCTTCTATTAGTAAAAGTTTTGTGGCAACATTATGGAAAAGAATAACCCACTTGAGAGCTCGAGTCTGAACTATCAAAAAAATATCCTCATTTATTCCAAAATTGAAAGTATGCTTATTTAAATTTCGAGAATGAAATTTTATTAAGGGGGTGAATTGTAACACATGGCCCATTTAAAAAATTTACAAAATAACCTCAAATCTTTTAAAACTATACTTGGCTCAAAAATATTAAAAAATTATACAATTTTATTTAACTTTTCTTACAATTTAGTTATTTAAAAATTCAATAAATATTTATGCATCAAATAAATATTTTCATATTTATTTGATATTTTTCAAGGCATTATAGTGATTCTTAGGCAATTAGAGCTTTAAGCATATAGTGGATGGATTTGGCAAAACTTTTATTATTTTATAGGTCCTTAAGATTTAAGACTTCCACTATTTTTAAGTTTAATAAGTTGTTTTAAAAATTTTGATGTAATTAAAAAATATTTATAAAGTTATATAAGTTTAATTTTAATATATCACGTAATTTATATTTTGTAAATTAAGAAAGATCACACTTCAAATTCTTTTAAATTTGAAAATATAACACTTTTTACATAGCTTCTTAAGCAAATTGGTTCAAGGTATTTTGCTTAAATTTCTTTTTTGATACACTCTATCAAATCAGTTGTGTGCAATAGTGAATAACTCGTTCACTTGGTTTAGACAGTGAATACACACTTTTATTCGTCTCATGAAATTTCTTGTTAAATTTTTATAACACAAGTTATAATAGTTGAACGTGTTATTAAAATATTAAAAAGTAGCACAATGTGATACAATCGATAAAATTAATTGCCATAAGTGAGAAAGTAAGGTTAATAAGAACATCTTAACTATCACTATTAATCGACAATTTATGTAAATTTTGTAATTGCACTAATTACATCAACTAATCCATTTTTGAATTCATTTTACTTTAGAATGCATTAAACTCAGCTCGATGCTTTTCGAATGCTAAATTTACTTCACTTTAAAATTCACAAAACTTAGCGTAGTGCATTTCAAATAGTAATCTAAGGTCTATTATCTCACAAAACATATCAAAGTTAACACACAAACCCTGCATTAGATCTTGTAGACTACTTTTGTCCTATTGATTATGGACACCAAATGACTATAGAAATATATGGTGACCCAAAAAGTTGAATGATTTGTGTGCACCATATGACCATTTTGAGAGTTCTTTGGCCGGCATATCATCTTTGTTATCTATATCCAGCAAGTGCAGTGTAAGACATGTTGGTTGTAAGCACTGCAAAATGATAATAAAATCACAATTAATAATATTTATAATAATGGTAATATTAATTCTAATAACATTAAAATGTATGATTATTTTAAAATATAGATGAAATTACTATGTTACCATTAAATACAGTATCTGAATTATTTACCAATAGGTTTCCCCTATATTTTCCTAATACTTTCCTAATACGAGTAGGAAGAATGCAATTAGGTGCTTGAAATATGCTTAACCTATCTTCACAATCTCGGCCGCTAAAGTCATCTTCACTTTCGCCTAAATATAAAAAATTAATGATTATATTACAGTTAATGATTACATATCACACCCCAACTTAGACCACCATCAAACAACTGTTGCGTACTCTTCAGTTATGCCCCATTAATAAAGAATGTCTCATAAGAGTATGCAAGGCTATTAAAAATCATGCATTTCATTCATATAATAAAATAATTAAAATACATGTATACAATCACTCTAAAATTACTTAAAACATAAGTATTTATAAAAGTTTCGAAAAAGAAAACAAATAAAATATTTTAATTTTAAATAATATTAAAAGTTTATCTTATAAAATATTAAATTACTTTGTGAAAATAGTTTTGTTAATGGACCTTAAAGAATATGAACTAAGTCGAAAAACCTATACTTGAGATAAAACAGTAATGGCTATACCCATTACTATTATAAGGAATAATTAAAATATCTAACTTTAGTGAAGTACAGTGAAGAGGATGAATATAAAATATATTCAATGAGTGAATTAATAAAATATTAAAGTTATAAAAAATATTTTAATATACTATAATTATTTAACTAAATCCTTTACACATAAAAAAAAATTTATACAACACAGAGTTTCTTTTGAAACACAAATTCGGACTAATTTTCTTTTCAGGCATTACCCTAGCTAAGGTTAATATTTGAAACCATAAGTAATCATCTTTTAAATAAATAATTAATTGTGAAAAATATAATTTTAACAAAAATTTTTTAAACATTATTTTAATTTTTATTTAAAAATTTAATTTATAAGAAAGATTATTTGTAATAAAATTATTTGTTCGAGTCATTTGTGTTGACTTGAATAGTCACATGGTAATAAGTGTGATTGTCTTCAAATCATTTTGGTCTGAAATCATATCAATTTATAATATTTATATCAATACAAAATAGACTAAGGTGGTGCACCAACATCTATTTATCATTCCTACCTCTCTCAACTTCCAATCATCTCAAAGGCTTACTATAAATTATGTACTATAACTACAAAAATATCCAATGTGTGTACGTGCGTGTGTATTATACTAACACATTGGCCTTGTTACCAACATATGAAATTCATAAATAAAACATGTCAATAAATTCATAGGCTAGAACAATTATTTAAAACAGTTCATATATCTCAAGATTTTTATCCATTTTAGTTTCTTAAAATAAATAAATATAAATTTTAAATAATTTGATAACAAAATTAGTCCATTCATTGTTAAGGAAAGGGTGCATATTCTCCTATTAATCCTCACACTGGCCTGGGTTTATTTTCAAGATGTCGACATCTAAAGAACACATATGTATTTCTATTAAATACTCAATTTTAGTAAAATGTTTATTTATCTAAATATAAATTATACATGCATAACAAACATTTATAAATCCCTAAGTTGACGTATAATTTGAAATCGAATTTACACCAACTCACTCATAACTAATAGTAAGGATTACTAGCCCATAAATTGAATAAAATTCTTTAACTTACTTCAGAAGTCAAGTATCATATTAAAATAAGATTTAAGGGTAAAAATGATATTTAAGGACTACTAAACAACATTTGAGTGGCAAAAAAAGAAAACAAATCTCAAAAATCCAATTTAAAGCTCATTTCAACTTTTAGTCAAATTAACCCCCAAGAGTAATTTGGTAATTTCAAAAATATTAAACTAAAAATTTCAAAATATATTATATTAAAGAAATAAACCAAACTTTCTAATCTTTTCAATGATTTGTGGATCACTTAATTTGGAGGTTATTTAAGGGTTCAAAAATGGTTCATAAAATAAGGCAAAAAGTATAAATTTTGAGTAAGACAGATTACTTTGCACAAGTAGAAAATTTAGGATCCTATTTGGCTAGGTAAATGTATTCCCAATCTAGCTTTTGAGTACTCATTTTGAATTTTTTTAAGTTTATTTTAATTGTGGCTTTAATAGTTTTTTTTTTTTTCTAAAATTGCATCTATTTTCCTCAATTTAAGAAAAATCATAGGAAGGTCAAAATTTGAGAAAAGTTGTTTCATATGCCATCAACTCCAAATTTAGCCTTAATCAAATTAGTTTGAAATAAAATGTTAAACCTAGTTTCTAAACATTAAAAACAACCATTCAAAACTTAATTCAAGTCTTAAGTTACCTCTTAAATTACAATACAACTTAACATAAACAAAAACTCATGTATAATTTAATACCAAAAATTCTTACTGTCTAATTGATTCTCATCCAACAAAATCCTATGGCAAGGTTTTTTTATTCACATATAACTCATGATCATCCTCCGAATCAAGATCAAATTTAAACCATCATGAAATATTCAACCAACATCTATTTTACAAACTCAATCCACAAACTCTTATTTCAACATCATATTTCAATAATTTCACATTCACAATTACCATTAAAATCAACAAAATTAAAAAAAAAAATCACAATATCATTCTTGGATGAATACTAATCCAAAATTTTGAATTTCAAATTAAATACAAAATATGAAAGAAATTAAAGGTTAGAAATATATACCCAAACTTCATGTAAATAACAAAAATGTATTTTAATAATGAAACTCTATTATTTGAGTTTTAAGTGTTTGAAATTTATATAATTTGACTGAAAGTTGCAAAGTAAAATTAAAGATTTTCTTTAATTATCCTAAGAATTTATAAATTTAAGCAATTGAGAATAATTTTGTAAGGTCAATTTTGCAAGAAAATGGTTTAAAAGTATTAAAATTTTAAAAAGAATGGATAAGGAAAGATGGAAAGAGTGAAATTGAAAATGGATGATGTCGAGTGGTGAAGAAGAAGAAGAAGAAGAAGAAGAAGAAATGGACTTTTATAAAATTATAAAAAATATTATTTAATTCTATTCTCTACATTTAGGACCTCTTAATAAAATAATAAAATAAAGAAAATAAAAATAAATTTTCTATTTTTTTAAAATACTTTTCTTATAAAAATTTTAAAATAATAATTTTATATTTAATAAAGATGTATAGTAAATAAGTAAATAAATATATAAATATGTAACTAAAAAAAATTTTAAACTCATAAAAATAATTAATAAACATTAATAATATATAAAATAGTTATGAAATATATATATATATATATATGCATGAAAATTGAGTTTAAATATAAAAGGACTAAATTACCCATAGGATACAAAGTATAGGTTTTACATTAAATTACAAAAAATAAAGGATATTTACTAACTATCAGTTACCCATATATATTTTCATTTTCTATAAATTTGTTTATGAAGTTTAATGCTTTAATTTGAGTCTTGGTAGAAGTTCAAAGAAGTATTTATGAATATGTATTGCCTTGACATTAAGCATACGATATACCCATATACATTCAACACTATTTAATATACAACATGAAAAGTGACATAACTAATTACTTAACAACTATAACATAACAATCATAAAAATGAACAAAAGTAGTGCTTGAGTGAGTTATACTTGGAATGCAATAATAAATTCAAACAAGTTATATTTAAAATAGTACTTATTTTCCT
This sequence comes from Khaya senegalensis, assembly GCA_032402905.1. Lineage (NCBI taxonomy): Eukaryota > Viridiplantae > Streptophyta > Magnoliopsida > Sapindales > Meliaceae > Khaya > Khaya senegalensis. The sequence continues at coordinate 8,075,972 of CP135553.1, read as the reverse complement.
TTCCTTTACGAGTGACAATTCTTTCCTTATATTTTTTGCCTTCCCTGCTATTATGCAACTCAAATTCTTATATAAATATTAGTATACAACATATTGCTATGAATACATATTAAATTGGTCCAAGTTATACACTATTTATAATATCCAACTGTCAGTAATATAACAGGACTCCTTACTGAACAAAAATTGCTCAAGTAGTACAACTACATTTTAACTATATCAATATCATCTATCTTATTGAAATCAAAGGCATTATATTATCTAGCTCACAAACATGAATAACATTATTTTCAAAATATTAGTTCCTAAGTTAATAGATATCATGTACCTCAGTTGCATAATGCCCAATGTTCAAGTTTGTCAATAATATGAATTCTCACTTAAAAAACATAATAATGGTGCCTTTCACAAGGAAGTATAGAGCACTATCGTATTTATCAGTGATAATGACCTCTTGCAACAACATTCAATGTACGAGGTTGTCCGAAAAATAAATGTACCCTATGTCAATTAAATAATCAAGGCAAGTTCGCTGAAAAATCATTTCTTATTATAGGATCAATTTTTCTTTTATTTTTTCTGTCACCTATATATATGATAAAAAAATCGAATAATTATCAAACAGGTCAATTTTAGTAACCTTTGATATTTTTGATAGTTTCACCATTTTCTCCTGTTCAAATATAAAACATCAACATAAGCATACTAACAAATTAAAGTACATAACATAAACAAATAACTATTTGTTTATTTATCAAAATTAACCAAATTAACTCCTAATGCTTTAAAATTAATAAAGATTAATCAAAATTATCAAATAATAAAAAAATATATTTAGATTAGTAAATAAATAAACACAATTTGACCACCATATTGTGCGTAAAAAAAGTATCGCTATAACGGACTAAAATATAAAAAAATTTAAAGTATAAATATTATTTTAAAGTAATCTCTAAAATTTTAAAACATTACAAAATTAGCAAATATTATTAAAATGTGACAATTAGGTCCCTAATTATTTTTATAAATTATAAAATTTGTCAAAACGTTACAAACACATTCCCATGAAAAAATTTTGGTTACCGGAAGTTATTACCACAATTGAAAGTTTCAATTTTGATTACGATCGAAATTGGATATGACCAACTTATTATAGGGTAACCCTTAAATTTTTAGGAAATTATAAAATTTGTAAATGATTTTAAAATAAAATATTTATGGCCTTAATTATTTTTACAAATCATAACATTTTTCAAAACATTACAAAGACACTCTCATAACCCTAATTTCGATCATGAAATTTCTATCATGAACCCCCCATTTCGGTCAGCACCCCCTTTTCTTATTTTAACTAAATTTCTGGCCTCTCACATATTTTTCAACATATTTTCCGATCTCCCATCTCATTCCACCAATTTTCCGATCTTCTAAGATCATCAGCACAATATTTTTTTCAAATAAATTGAAACCAAACAAAAATTAAAAAAAAAAAATACCCACATATAAAAAACTGAGTCAAGCACAAAATCATACGTGCAATAACTTATTAAAACGAAACAATACTTCTTCAAACACAAAATCTCAAATTTTTACCAATGCTTTTTCACCCAACACCATATTTCAAGTCAAAAATATACCAAAAAATTAATCAAATAATATACACAATAACTCAAAACTAATCTTACCTAAAGTGAGTGTGCAATGCCAACATCAAAATTTTAGATTTGTAACTTTTGACTGATGGAAATTGGCTGAAAATTATGTTTGAAAGGAGAGAGAGAAAGAGATGAGAGATGAGAAAGAGGAGGAAGAAAGAAGATATGTTTGTTTTAGTTATGGGAGCATTTTCGTCCAATATTATTATATTTGACTGATTTGATTAATAAAATATGAATATAATTATTTTAATAAATTAACTTTTAAATACGACTATTTTTATTTTTTTTAATATTTTATTATCCTTTTTTCTACTAATGATATCACAAACCTTAATTATGTTTTGCAAGAATCAGTGGATTATGAAATCGAGGGTTTCATTTTGTACTTTGTAGCTATAAATAAACTTTTATGCAACGTTGATTCTGCAGTCGTATATGGCTGTGATTCCGAGATTGAAGTAGGAATTTAGAGGGAGCCATTTGGAGGGATACCTGTAAAAACATAACAAAGCTATGAACTCTATACCCATATCATTACAAACTATCAGCAGCAATAGAGACATGCACGCTCTAATAGATTATAGATTTTCTACAGAAATAATCAAACTGATAGCTTTCTGGAAAACTATCAAAATTCAGCCAATATATAATTTTAATGATAAAACGGGAAATGCACAACATAACAATTTCATAACCCTTCCTTGTGGTTTGCACCATAATTGTTCAAGCAACTACCAACAACATTGTCAATGAATTCTTTCTAATTCATTTTGTAACAAACACATGATTTACAGTCAGAAAATGTATGAAACGAAGTTGATTCACCTATAGAAACATGTACCAGCCACTGAGGTCTAGGCTATGGTGAAATTGTAGGCGGCACATAACAACAATGGCAAGCATTAAAATGTAGGCGAAACCGTAATTCTATTAGAGACAAGTGATAGTTGGACTGGAATAAGTCTTGCTTAAGGAAAGCATCAAAAACCTTCAAAACTGGTGCAAGTCTCCCTGTCAAAAGTTACACCAAACTGCAAGGATCCTGCTTTCATTTTCGTACACGAAGGCAAGAGAACTTTGGAACTGAAACCTCGGCTAAGGCATCTCAAAAGAGATTAATCAAACTCAAGAGGAGATGACGACTAGCTTAACTAAAAGAGTTCCAGTCATTCATGCAGCTTCTTCACAAAATAATCACTCATCACCCCAAGTTGATGGGCCACCCAATCCAACTTCAACTTCCTGAGATAACTCAATTGCAGAACCCTTATCCCTCTTTTTAGTTTTCTTTCTCTTAGCAGTGGCGGTAACTAAGCCATCAACCGAGTTCAATTGAAAAGGTTCATCAAGTATATTATTGTCAGCACCAAATCTCGGATTTTCTGGAAGATTGGCAGAAAAAAGCTCTGAAAAAGAAGTTTCTCCATCATCAATAACATCAAGTTCCCCATGTTTCTCCTTTGATTTCTTCTTTTGTTTATTTTCTGCTCTCTTTTCATCATCGTCAACTGAAAAGTCTTCTTTTGAGAGTTGTTCACTATTTTTCTTTCTCTTCTGCTTCAAATCTTTTTCCATATCAACATCTTTAGGATCATTTAGATGACCATCTTTCTTTTGACCCATCACATGGCCTCCAAAGTACTTTTCATCGTCAATAGCATCAAGCTCCCCTTCTTTATCTTTTGCTTGCCTTTTTGATTTCTTCTTCTCTGCTGAATCCTTTGTGTTGTGCTGAATGTCTTTCTTTGACAGTTTGTCAATTGTTTCTCTATTGTGATCTCTTTTCTTTTCCTTGTGAGCTTTTGTCTTGTTGTCAGCACTATTTGAAAAATCATGAACCTTATCAATTGCATCATCCTTTTCATTCTTGATATTTTTATCTATTGGTCTAGCATTGAATATATGCAAGTTTGGCAATAGTTTTCTGACCTGCAATGATATTGATTCTACAGAAGTTATGCTAGGAGCACAAATCTAAACTTGAAAAGACATTAACATGATAAAACAGTACATGATATTACCTTCTTTGCCAATTTATCGTTTTCAGCTATGGGGTTTCCTTGTAGATTGAGGTTTTTCAGATTAACTAATGAATTTAACAGCTGCCATTTAAGGATGTTCCCAATATGCAGGAAGTATAAAGATATTAATTAGCAAATATACACATGTACATATATATATATATATACATAGAGAGAGAGAGAGAGAGAGAGAGAGAGAGAGAGAGAGAGAGAGTCCACTCATGTCTTACCTTAATTTCTGATAACCTTGTGATCAAGTTATTCCCCAAGTCCAAATTTTGGAGCTTCTTATTATAAGCCAACTCAGCTGGGAGAGTCTACACAATTGACAGTGAGACAGAGGAAGACAACAGTAGAAATGAGCAAGATGATCTCAATATTAACAGATGAAAGCAATATAATTTCAGTAACCATTAACAAAGACTGAAATTGAGACAGCTCCAAATCAATAAAATTAACCAGTGAGCACACCACATACCCTGATGTTATTGTGAGCAAGTCGAAGTTCTTTCAATTCAGTGCAGGACTTTAGAGAAGAACCAATTATCTGAACTTGGCAATTTGAGAGAGAGAGCTGGAACCAGGTGAAAATTAAGAGACTTAGCAACAGACTTCAAAATATTAGTTAAAGACAAGTAATGACCAAAGAATGGTTACCTTCGTAATAGATTTCACTTTGAGCAGAGACTCTCCAATTTCATGGATTGGATTTCTAGAAAGAACTGCATGAGAATCCCAAATGACAAAGCATGATTTGTGTACATAGATTAAACAGTAAAACAAACATTTATTCAAAGAATCAACTTAAATTTCATTGTTCACTTGTATTACTGATCTTAAAGCAAAATATAGTCAATCATGAACATGCAAAATAAAAAAGAATACAAAGTTGCAAGAATTCGCTACCTTCTCATAAATTGAACATATCAAATTCCAAAAAGAGATAGAGAGATAAATGGATAGATAGTAGAAAGACAGACTGAGAGAGAGAGAAAGAGGGGGAGGAAGGCGGATAACAATTGAGTCCCAATGAACAGCCGAACTATACATAAACTGAAAAGAACCAAGGATGACACTCCAAAGATATAGCACATATCAATCAAAAAGTTTAACAGAAGCATATGATATCGTCACCAAGTAGAGCTTTAAACCAATTAGAAAATATAAAAATGACAAAATTAAGAAAAGTGTCTGTGCCAAAACTATGAAGAATGCAAATGTCCAAATTCCAAACACCCTCAAATAGTAACCATATTTTAAACATCCAATTATGGCCTTCAAGTGCCAAACAATTCTTTCCACTGACCATCATTTGCTTTACTGATGCAGGAAGAAGATTGCTGAAGAAAGTGCGAGTTCAGATAAAGGTGCTCTGGAGATATATATTCTAAAGTTGATAGAGGGCCAACTGGATTGAACCCTCCTCATCTTCTATAATTATAGGAGATATTCTCAGTCTTTTCATTTTCTGGAAGAAAGAATAAAGATTAGAAAAAATATTGCAGAATCCTTTTTTCCAGATCAGAAAATGTTGTTGCATGTTCTAGGCAATAACCATTGGGGTCAGCATCACAGCAGCACATGGCAGCAGTTTCATTTCTAAGTTTTCTTTCATTAACATCTTGTTAAATTCTGTAATCAATGAAATTAAACAAGTGCATATTACCCCAGAACACCTGGTATATCCAGATGCATTTTCAACCAAGTTGGGCAGTACAAACCCAGAAACCAAGCAAAAATTACCCCTACCATTTAGGCTGCAGTAAATATGTTATTAACTTCATAATATATTGTAGAAAATTGGTGACAAGGAAGGGTTCCCTGAAGTGTCGGATTGAAGAGATTTAAGGCCTTCCCTTCTGATACCCATATCTACATTTGACCAGATAGCTCCTACCAGGCACTAAACAAAAATGGAAAACAGAGACCATTGTGGGATTTTTAGCAGAATAGTAGTATCAGCTTACATAAGTAGTTACTCATTTTGGGTTGGCAAGGGACTTCACGGACAAAAACCATAACTGGACCCTAAGCTCCAAATTCGCTCTTCATCCCAACTGTTATTTAGATAGGGGTGATTGCAACAACTTTCCCCTTTACCCTTCATGTTTCTTCTCTGAGAATTACTACTCTTATTCCTCTCCACTTTTCACTAAAATTTCTATTTGAACTGAAACAGTGACACAAATTTTTGATGGAGCATATGATGGCAATCAATTAATAAACAGCAACCAGAAACAAATTGTGTTGCACCAAATAAGAGTTAACATACAAAATAAGAATTTATACCAAGAGTGTTCAAATCCTTCATCTGATCAAGCTTGCATATGGAAATAATCTCATTGTCTGCACAACCATAGAAAATAGCAGAATGAGTCTCATTAGACTCAAATCACCAACTTCAAATCCTAAAACAAAGAATAGGCACTGCAATAGATTCTAAATCTTACCATTCAAAATTAAAGCGCGTAGACTCACAAGGGACCTCACCTCATCCATTGATCTAAGCTTATTTTTGCCAGCATTTAACACCTGAATTACAAAGATAGAATAAAATGACTTCAGAATCTCGACTAACTCATCATTTCCAAAAGTAAACTTTAATTCGAGTGACAAAAATAACAAACCAATAAATGATTACGACAGAAATTGCCGGTAGCAACAAGAATCTACTAGACAAAACGTTTTCTAACTGTACACATTAACATCTAATCTGCTCAAACAAGATTCTATCAAAAGCAATAATTTAATGTAGAGTAAAAATGTGACAGAAAACGAAACCGAATCAAGTTAGCGATACTTACGGTAAGTTTTGAGAGTCCTTCAATTCCTTTCAAGCTTTGCAATTTATTTTGCACAACTGACAACCACTTCAAATTCACGCAAGACTTCAACCCCTTCAAATAAAACATTCAAACGACGTTAAAACAAAAGGTTCAATTTCATGATATAAACAGTCAGAATAATACCTCCAGAGAAGTGATATTGTTGAAGCAAAGGTCGAGTCTCTCCAAGTTTTGGAAATCACTCAAACAAGAAACGTCTGAGAGAGCTTTGTGAGTGAGAGTGAGAGATGTGATGGAATTAGGGTCGCGAGTCTGTTTCTCCTTCAAAACCTGGTCCGTGCTCAGGCGAGCCATCTCTTGGTTTGATTTGGTTCTGTCTAGATTCCGCTAAACCCTAGCTTTGTCTTTGCAGCAGGGTTTACCCGGGTTTCTCCAGTTTTTCAGATGGAATGCGGTGTCCTCTTGACAGGCAAAAACGACACGTCGTTCTCATAATTCTTACATACATTCATATATTAATAAAATTTTATTTTAATTTTTTTTTTACTTTAATAAAATTATTTTGAAAACTTTTTATTTGACTGAAATTTTTTTTGAAATATTCTTATTTTATATATATATATATTTTACATTTATAAATAATCTTAAATTTTTTTTACTAAACTAATTATTTTGAACAATTTAACTTTTAAAATTATTTTTATTCTTTAACAAAATATTATATAACAAATAAATAAAAATAAATATTATTTTTAATATTAAAGATTATAACACTTTAGTGATAAGTAATTTGTCGAATCACATAAATAATTTGAGTTCAATTTCTAACAGTTATAGTTTTTTTTTTTTAATTTTATTTAAATATAAAAAATTATTTATTATTTATTTTAATTTAAATATTTAATATTAATAGATTATTTATTATTTTTTAAAAAGATTATACATAACAAATAACAAGGGATGAAATCCGTATTATTTACATAAAAATATAAATAAAAAAATTAAAGATAAATTTTTATTTATTGTAGCATAACAGTAGTGCATACGGTAGCATAAGCGTAATCACAACTGTAGCATACTGTAGCGTGTGCAGCACTGTAATGATAATATCTTTGACATGAGTGCAATATTATAGCGACATGAGTGCAATATTATAGCGACATGAGTGGATACTACAACGCAAGTGCCTTTCGTACGAGCGCAACACTGTAGGAATGCAAACGCAGTATTGCAACGCTAGCGTCATTAAAACTAGTGTGTGTCACTGTAGTGACACGAATGCACACTGTAATGTTAGTGTTATTGACACGAATGCACACTGTAATGTTAGTGTTATTGACACGAATGCACTTATGCCATTGAAATGAGCGCAACATTGTAGCACAAGAGCGTGGCACTCCAGCACTTAGTCATACTGTAGAATGGCACTGTAGCATTGTTGATATTTACTGTAGCATTAGTGCAATAATAACTAAAAATTTAATATTTTTAATTAAATATAATTTATATATTTTTTTAATTTTTTATTTACTTTAAATAAATAATTTTTATTTTATTTAAAATTACAATGTTAATGTATTGTTTTATTTTTATAATTTTTTTCTTTTTTTGATTTACAATTTTATGTAAATTTTATTATAGTAAATTTTATTTTTAATCAATAAAAATATTTTTTATTTTATTTTATTTAAATGTCAATATTATTTATTTATATTTTATTCCTTTTAGTTTAAATATTTAACATTAATGTATAATTTATTAATTTTTAAATAACACAATAAATGGCAAGTGATGAAATTAATATTAAATATTTAAAGTAAATAAAAATTACCACAAAAATTTTAAAAATAATTTTTTATTTTATTTACTTATTAATATTGTGTGTGTGTAAAATTTTTTTCATTAAAAATTAAAATAAAAATATATTAACATTGTATATATAATATATTGTAATGAAAGTAAAAATTTCGAGAAAATCAAATACAAAAATGTAAAATATATATATATATAAAACATATTGAAATTGAGATGTACCATATTGAAATTTTGCTTATAAATTGTCATTAAATTTCACTTTATTTGTAAAAGAATACAAGATGTATTAAAATTTAAATATAAAATATATCAAATACAAAATCAATAAATAATGTACCATTGATAGTGAAGTAGCTATGATAAAATATATGAAATATAAAATTCGTAAAATATCAAAAAAATTAAATATATTTTATTTCAAATTGAATTATTTTTTATTATATTTTTATATTTTTATTTAATATATTTTATATTTAAATTTTAATATATATTATTTTATAAATTATTACATTTTATTAGCAAGATTTTAGTATGTTATATCTAACTTTCAATATGCTTTATTGTTTTTAATTATATTTTTGTATTTGATACATAAATATGCTTTATATTTTTGTATTTTAGTATATTTTATATTTTTTAATTTGATGTAGTAAATATTAGATTTCAACCATAATATTTTGTTTGTATATACCAAATATATATATATATATATAACAAAATTATCTAGGTTATTTTCTAATTTTAATTAATTAATTAACAATTAAAATTATAAAAAGAGTAATTTTTGTTTGTTTTTATTAAATATATATTTTATGTGTGATCTTTTTCAAATTTTGTAAGAAGTATGTGAAAATATCATGTAATAGTATTTTATTAATTTTTTAATTTTTATTAGTGAATTAATAATCAAATATAATGATTGTGAATATATATGCATTAGTTTGTTAAATTTTAAGAGTAATTGGAATCGAGAAGTATGTAAAAAAAACTCTAAATAAATTGTTTTTAATTTGTAATAAAAATTGATAAAGTAACAAGATAATCTTAAAATTTTAAATTAAAAAGAATCGAATAAACAAATAATTTGGTGCTCGTTAATTTAATGTAACTCCTCTCACACTAGGGAGAAGTTTGGTTTATTTTTTAATAATTTTTTAAATAAAAAAATTATTTGAATGTTGCCTGTAGGGCCGGGCTGCGTGAATTGCGGAGGCATTTCTCAAGCGGATAATGCTTTTTGTTCCTAATCCTTTTCCGGCGAACGAGACAGGCCGTTGACACTGTCTCAGTCTCAAGTCTCAGTCTCTAGCATAAATATCTTTAATCATCACCCAATGCAAACAAATCATTAACGGCAGCCAGTCATAAAGCCAAAGCCAACCAAATGGAGACTCTTTCAAGAGTTGGTTTCTTAACAGACTTTTCTCACTCTCTTTGTCCAAGATTTTCACCACTTCCTTGTACGCAGAAGCCGCTTTCCGATAAAACATCGGCTACGTTCTCTTCTGTCTTAAGAACAAGTACTCGTCCAGGTTAGCACTTTGCTCTTTTAAGAATCTTTGTGACGCTTTTGATGTTTTTCATTTAATTCCGACTTCCGTTATGTTGTTTTTTTATTGGATTTTCAGTGAGTGAACTTGCAGAAGAAGATGTTTTACAAATATTCTTTAAGGATAGAGAATTGAATGGGGATTTCATTTCCAAAGCTTCCGATATATTTTGGCAGAGGGGGGTTTTGAAATTTGTTGACGCTGATGGTGGAAAACTTGCTGACAGTTCTCAACAAGCAGCCCAGGTAGAATATAATGAACTCTCTACCATTTTCTTATTTCAGCTTTACTTGATTTTGATTCCTAAGAATGTGTTGTATATTTGTTTGGATGTGTTATATTTATCAGTGCTTCATTTCCTTTGAAACATGCTATAACCAGAAATTTTGATGGATTACTTATTTTTGTGAATTAGCTATTATTATTATTCCTTGCAATATTTTTTTATGTCTTAAATGCAGTTGCTCTGAATAAGTGGTATTTGGAAATCGTTTACGTGCGATCCTTTCTGCTTTGTGTTGTCAGAGGTAGTTGCTGGTGTTGAAGTGTGATATTTCAGACAGTCTGGTTTATGGAGCGTTTCTCGATTTTTTGAGTACCTTAAGTTTCAGTAGTAATAGCTAAAATTGGATCAGTTTAGCTGTTTCAATAAGAAATGTTCAGTATTTGTTAATTTATTTGTTTTTTAAATGTGAAATAAGAAGGTATTGAATAACATAATTATACTAAGTAGAAAGTTGACAACTTAACTCATTCAACACGTTGAAGGATCTTCAAAATGCAGTCAACCTGTATTGTGTTAGAATCAGCAGTCGCTTTTATATCCTTGTTTTTAGGCCATTTGGGCCACCTTTTGAGCCACTAGTTGCAGAGGATATTCCAATACAAAGTGCCTGGCTTCTCTTGGTCTGTATTCATACTGTAATATGCTTTGTAATGAGAAAAGACCCATAAGAAGTACAGGAGTGCCTGCAATGTGGTTCCTCATTATAACTACTTCAGGTTTAGGCTGTGTGATCTTTGCCGTTTAAAGGACTGTTTCAGTCTTTTAACTGCAAAAAAGCTTTGTGGAAGCATTTGAGAAAGCAGATTCTTTCATCCTATTTCTCGTGTATTCACTTTTTTATCATTACTCCGTTGCATCAATTCCATTGTTAATGGATTCATGAATTAAAAGCACATACATATTTCCATAGTACTTTGTGCCAGCCTCTGATCAGAAGTTCCTTAAATAAATGCTGAAGTTTATTGCATAAATTTCTGTGGTTTTTTTTTGTTCAGCTAGGTAATTTACTTTTCGTGTACTTGTACTAATGGCACAAATATGTGTAGGTCATAGAAAGTGATAATGATGATGGATTTTTGAAACTGACAACAACCTGTGAATGGCTATTAGGTGACAATTCTGCACCAATCAATAAGAAACTCACTGCTAAGCTATGCTTTTTGTTGGCTATCATGAAATTATGATGAATTTTCTCTTCAACACTTTCTACCCTCTCCCGCACCCGCTTTTCCTCTCTTTCTCCCAATTTAAGAAAAGAAGAGTAAGTTGTGTTAAAGAAAAAAGTTGTTCTTTTGAGGAATTTTCTTTTTCAGTTTCTTGCTGCTAACCATGCATGAAATTTTAATTTCTTGTTGCTGATCCATTCTTGTAAATACAGGCTTTGAAGGACGACAGTGAAAAAAGGAAGAAACTGAACCTTCTTAAATATGACGCTGTATGATACTTCTCTTAATAAGAATTTCTTTTGGTTAGTTGGTTATTGGTGTGAAACTTATTCCTGTTGTTGGGATCTTTCTGTTTAGTCTCCACTATTTTGTTGAAAAATTGTCACTGCCCACAAATCTTCTCTTCACATTTGAAATTGTTTCTGTGATCCAATCAAACGTATAAAGAGCTGATAAATAAGTGAACGTGTTGTATAAATTTGTGCTAGTGAGTACAAATTTTTCTCCTTTTGGTTATAGGTAACAAATTAAATTGTTTTTGAATTTATAGCTATAGTCTAGGAAGCTGAATGAACTTAAATGTTCACCCTGTTACTCTATTCTGATCAAGGTTATTTATATATTGCCTTTAGAGCATATCTAGCAAATTTTCCTGGAATATTAAAACACTGAAGCACTGAAATATTGTTGTAGTCTATAGAAATGTTGCCGACATTCCTACATTATTGGTCATTGTCTTAGAGTGAGTAGTACTAAGACAAATAGTTGTGATTGTAACTCAGTAAAAGTGAGAAAAAAGAGCAGATGACGGGGGTATTCTCAAAAGTGACTGTTTTTGTTATCCATCTAAGATTGAGAACAAATGTGGGATGTTATCAAATTCTTACTGCTAGTGATGTAGTGAGAATTGCTTTAGAAGAATTCTCTGATGGGGATCCCAAGCAGTCTAGCACGTAAAATTGAAAATTTTATAGGATGTTCATGCTTTGTGTTAAATAATGTAAGTAAGATATGACATACTATAGGAAGTATAACCAAATATTGGAAATGCCATGGTGGATTAATGGTGGGAAATTGTACTTTGAGATCATGTGTTTGGGGCAGTAATTTGCCGCTTATGGGCACATAAGTTAACTAAAAATTAATCATTATGAATTTGATCAGTTAACAAAGCATTTTATTACACTTGCCCGTGACCAGTCATGGGAATTCTTTTTTTGCTATGGAAAAGTTTTGATAATATCTTTATTTTAAGTGTGCTTCTGGTTAATTTTATTCAAGAAATTTCATACTTGTTCGACGGTTGTTTTAAGTTTCGGACTTTCAGTTGCTTCAACTTCATTGCTGCCTTCTGTCTTCAAACTATGAGTCCAGTTGGTTTCCCAAGTAGCTGGAAATAGACTTAATAGAGTAAGTTTTATGTAAAGTTGCTAATTTTTCTTGGAATTTAAGGGTTCATAGTTAGGTATTTGGTACCTGTATATTTTTTTCTACCTTGATTTTATTTGTTAGAGTTTTTAAGTACTATTGTTAGACTATCTCCTATCAGCTTAATGTTTAGGTGGACTGCTACTTAACATGGTATCAAAATTCAGAGCCGTTGACCATGGAGTCTTGTATTCAAAGTCTCCCATTCTTTTTATTAAATTATTATAAAATTGTGTATGGGTGTTATTACATAAATATAATTGTTGTTGGACTTGATTTACGTGCTTGTATGCAAGGTACGTGTTGGACACTATTGTTGGGTTCCTAGCTATCAATTTACATGTCTAGTGGTAACTTCATAGAATTTTTTTACCTGAAATTTTGCTTCTACATCTTTAGCTTTCAATATTAGAAAAGCATTGAAGATGCTGATTCTTAAACTTTTATCTTGTAGCTCAAGAGGGAACTGATGCTTTTGTCAATTGGTATCGGAACTGCATGTACTGGCTATTGTTTGATAGCACTGTCAGTCCAGGTAAAACCTTCACAGAAAATTAAAGTGCCAGCATTTTAAATTTACAAAATTGTCAATATCAAACATTTCTATAGCTTCTTCAATCAAACATTACACTCTGTTAATTTGCTGAAAGATAAGGATGGAAATGAATATGGGGAATGTTGCAACTACGGGTTTAAACTATTTTGTTCTGTGATTCATATATTTCTTCACTATTGACCGTGTACAGTAATGGAATAGGTAATCAACTTTGCCCATTCTACGTCACAGAGTAGAATCCGCTTTTCTCTTCTAAATGTAAATTAAAACGTTCAGGATATATTGTAAATTATGTGCTAAAATAGAAATGACCTTGTTAATGTAGGCTGCTTTGAGCTATGCAGTGGGAGTTCTTTTCAGGTAAGTTGATGCATTTTCACTAAGGATAATTTTTTTGTTAATTTAATCCTTGATGGGCCAATGTCTGATCTCTAAGCTGTTCCTGAGTCCCAGATTTGGACCTTTGATTAAAATGGGAGGTATATGAATTACAATCTAAAATGGATTGACCTGTTTACTAAAACAATTACTTTGCTAGATTCTTCTTTTATATGTTATTATTTTTGGAATTTTTATCCAATTTATCTCCTCAAATGCATATGATACAAAAATGGTAGATTCTGTTGTTTCAGTTGCTTTGACAGAAAAATTTTTTCATTCAATTTTTATTTGCTGATAACATTTAAAGTGCATATAGATATTTATCGGCAAGGTTAATAGGAGACGAACATAAAACCTTTCCACCAAATGTCACTGTCAGTTGTCCGCTAAGATTGCTGGAGGCTCTCTCTTTGTAGAATTATCACAGAGTTCAATGAATTTAATGCTATCCATGATGCTGCAGTTTAGTGAAGCAAAATACTCCGGATATTGTTTTTATCTTTTTGTTGTCCTTTTTTCTCCGATAGGAAACTGTATGAGAAAAGAAAGCATGTTCACAGAACAAGTTGACCATGTGCCCTTGTTGCCTATGCTAATTCTGGTATTGTAACAAACCTCATTTCCTGGTGCAGTTGCTTGTACCTTCAGCTCTTATTCCAACATGCGGACAGTCTGTCCAAGGAAATCGTTCCTCAGATTTTCATGCAAAAGAAGTCCAAGAAGTATAGCTAAAATCTTTTGCCTTTATGTATTCTGTTGCTCAGTGATTCTAATTTCCCCCTTACTTAAACAAACATTTATTTTTCTTTCATAGAATTGGAATAAGAAGCGAGGACATTCAGAACTTCTTAGAGAGATCAATTAAGGGAAGCAGCGTTGCACTTTCATCTCTAAGACTTGTGATCCCAGCCACAATATTTGGTCTCTGGGTTCTGTCTCATCGATATTTTGCCAATGACTTGTTTGATTTCCAGGTAGCAATTAAAATAATATTATGTGCATTCTCATGGATTTTTTTCTAGGAACTGATTAATTGACCTTGAAGCTAAGCAACAGTGAACAGAACTTGTATTTATTCATTTGTTGTATCATTGATTTCTGTTGTCTGCAGCTGGTTCTAGCCATGGTTGGGATGTTTGTGTATAAGGCTGCTGCTCTTGTTCAAGTTTACAGAGACAATGAAGACTTGCAATTTGTCTTTCCAGAAAATGAGGGAGACTCAATTGACTGAAATCGTCCATATTAGTATTTTCATGGATAGATTCTTTGATCTTTTGAAGTTGTTTTCCAAAGGCTATGCCGTACAGGCTACATCTTCATGAGCTTCCTTTGTAGAATCCAGTGAGAAGCTTCAAGCGAAAGAAAAAAGAAATCCCAAAATCTCAGTGAATTAACTCAGTTTCCCGAGAGGCTACAGGCGAAGTTGGCTAGTTGAAGTAAGCGCCTGAGATCTATAGGCAACTATCAGGCACGGCTTCCACGCTCTCACTATGTTTATATCAAGTTTCTATCGCCGTGACATAAATTTCTCAAAAGATTTTAGGACGGACAATATCAAACCATCTGATTTGTAACATTTTCACAGTTTATAGCCTTTTGCACAATAATCAGATTGTTTACCAGAACAAGGCTGAGTTGTTGGGGTATATGCTGCAATAATTCAGACTCGATCAATTTGTGACATAACGGAAATATCGCTCGCCATGTGCCTGTATCTTAACTACATTCAGCTATATTTTTGTAGGCTCGTGCTTTATCAATATAAATAAAATTACTAGAATCTAGAATTTCAATTACAACAGGCAATTTATTTATTATTGGGTTGTAATCATGGCAAACACCAAATTTCAGTACTTCCTTCGAGTACAAGAATTTGACACGTTTTCATATAGTCTACCCATAAAAAAATATAGATATTCAGTAGAGTATCAAGACTATCAACACCATTTGACAGAAATCAACCAAAGATTCTCGCATGATCTTTGGTTGCCTTTATCTACTTAAGCATCATGGAAAAAAAATCCTGCCAAAACATCAAAGGCATGTATCACATGCTAAGAAGAATTTTTATTCTTCTTTTGATGAACTTACCAACTCTGTTATTATACCAATCAGTTCTCCCATCAACACTACTATTACGCCTATTAATATTGCTACCGTACCAATTAACGCCGAAAGTTCAAACATCAATCTCTCTTTTTCACTGCAAGAACCCACAGAATAGCTAGTTCCATACTTTTTAGATGCACAAAACCCTAACATGGAGTGCAAAAGTCTTTCGCAATTAGAGGAAGAGTGGGAATAAGAAAAAATTAGTTGCTATTAGGATGATGTGTTGGAAAATCAGAATATCTACAACAATTAGTTTTGTTTCTTTAATTATTATCTTGTATACGTTATCCATGACGTTTCTTTCCTTTTAGTTTTGTATAAATAAACCTATGTGTTCAGAATGTAGGGAGAGGAATTTTCCCATCTGTAATCCTTTTTGTTTTCAATAAACATGTTTTTTTAAAACTTCTCTTCATCTTTTTTTATTTTTTTAAATCTCTTTGTTAAATAATGTCCATGCCTCATCTTTATTTTTTCCAATGAATTTCCTAAGGATTAACCGTTTTAGAGGATTTCCCAGCTAAGAGCATAAGAGTTCCATTAGGACGCCAAAGTGGTGCATTATAGGAAATACCTTACTCCAGTGGAAAGACTTTCTCCCCTTATTTGGTATCAGAGCCTAGTCAGCTCTTAGGCTTAGTATGTTTTATGGTCCCAGCCTTGTGTTGATCTTCCATATCAGAAAAGCTTGGAGTTCATTTTAACAAATATTATTTGAAGCAGGATATTTATTTACAGAGTTGATTTTTTAGATAAAAGAAGAATTTCATAAGTATGTTCTCTCGACATCCATCTAAGCGATCTTCTTCCTCTTCTTCTCTTTTCTCATATTCTATTGAATATTCTGATTTAAAACAAACCCATGCATATAAGGTTTCATTTTTGTATAAAAACGAGTATTTTGCACATTTTGAATTCCTTCCTCTAAACAAACTACTTTTCTTAAACTTTTACCACATATACCATAATCCTCTTTCCTTCTTATCTCATACTGTAAAAACACTGATTCTTCTTCTCTCTTCTAAGGTCAATGAGTATATCTAATGCAGCAAGTTTAATGCGCATCAACTTCTGGTTTTCTCATCTCAGCATGGGTTCAAAATGGTTTCACCCATATACACTTTGGTGGAATCAAATTCGCCCTTGCCTACCATACAAGAAAAAGTTTACCGGTCACATCGCTTGTAGCTCTCGTAGACACAAGATTCTCCAACTACGAACACACATGCATAGGCACAGTGTAGACCACTTTAAATGCTAACCATGTTCCTAAACATTAACATGGCCATCTAAGACCCACAACTGTCATCATTTCTTAAGCTTGATATTCAAATTGTCAGTGATGTCCTATATGTATCCACATATATAGCCACCTTGCACTACTAATTGATCTACAGAGTATAAAACCATGTAATGGATGTTGTCTTACTGAACCAGACTAGCGACTCCATCTTTATCAATGTGGAATCAGACTAGGTGCCTAACTGTACCTACATTCCGAAACATATAGAAAAGGCAAAACTTCAGGAACTTATGCCTTCAGCATGGATAACAAATTACGAAGTACATCATGTCTTATTAACAACAGCCTCGGTTTAAGTCTCTTTCACATAACCATCATTTGACAGAACCAGCAGTGGCAGAACTAAGGTCCAATTTGATTTAGTTAGACTGTCTGATATAGCTTTCCTTACTCAGTTTGGCATCTCACCCAATACTACAAAGATATATGCCTTTATAAAAGACGAAAGCCTCATATGGACAACTACACCACATAACACAGAAACCATCAACTGTCATTGTCCTTATTACCTAGAACAAAGAAGACCTCGAATGCCTTCCATTCAAAACCATTACAGTAAGCTCTGGATTTCGGATGCATTTTACGAGACATACAAGATAAGAGAACTCGACTTTGACACTCTCGGTGAAGATCCCGGAAGATATTAGTTTATCGTTCGATATACTATCTCGGACTCTTTCAATTAGCCAATCCTTCCTCCTTCTGGATGGGATTATGATGATAACAATCAACTACCATCTACTATAAACCAAACAGTTCCACAACCCATCTTCATGAACCAGCCACCAACTCCATTTGGATTTCCACCTACTGAGCCATATGAACACCCTGTTACCAGGGAAAAAAAAATATGAAGATCAAACCTACATCTTATAGTGGTACAGGAGAATTACAACCTTGTCATAGATAGAAGCTGCCCTCAACTAGCAAGTAAAAAATGCTATTGCATAGAACAATTGTTTACAGCAACTTTAAGATACTATTGCTCGGATAGAGATGCAGCTGACTACACAGAAGTTTCGTCTGAAAGCACTACAGCAGTAAATAGAACAGTTACATCAGACCATCATGGTTCAAATTCAATATTCTTTTTCATTTGACCATTACTAACGAAAAATGAACCACTTGAAGGCTTAGTTAGCATCATTGTAGATTACAATGGCCCAATAGGAACAATAACAAACTACAATGCCTTACCCATTGTTTAGTTTAACCCTAAATCCAATAACAAGTAGACTTTCAAAAGTCTCACAACTTTTACCTATAGCTTAGGAAGCCTACAGAGCCCTTTATGGGTTCAAGTGATTTGTTTGTAAAACATAAACAAATCTTTGAACAAGAATGCCTAAATAAGACCAAAAGATAGATTAGTTCTCCAAATGTCCCTTATCAGGTCAGTCCCTTATTATAGCCTATAGAAATAACTTATCCCATGTCTACTCCTGACATAACAGTCCAAACTAATCCTATAACTTATCCAAACCCATCTCAATTGGGTATTAACCCATTTTCTCAGTACTTAGCCAACCTCATGGTCAACCCACACTCTTCAGATGATGATGAACCAGATAAACAACCTCCAACATCTAGTTCATATTTCTGTTATTACAACACAGGATCCATTTCATGCTAAATCATTAATGACTTATCAAGCTCTACAAGTCCATATCCTTTCAGATGAAAAGACAGAACAAACCTCTCATACAGCAACTACTGCTTCCACCCATCCTTCTTTCCCCAATGGGAAAGTACATTTGTTCACTTTCGACGATTGTCCCCTTTCTGAACAAAAGAACAGAATACATGAGATGACGTCATAGTGTAACACCCAACTACTCCAGACCAATGCCAACCTACAAAGTATCATTCTTAAGTTTGTCTTAAGGATGACAAGATCACTTTAAAAATGGTGGTTGCAGCTCGAAGAATACAGATAAACTGGAAACGTTAATTTTGACTCAATAGACAAATTCATATTTACATCTATGCAGAATTTATAAGTAGCCCGACTCACGTCTAGGATAAAGCATGTAAAGAGTTTTTTTAACTTCAGTGTTATTCTTTCAAACAAAAAGATCTTGATTGACATTTCAAGATGGTCAGGCAACGATTTTACCTCATTAGTAGAATCAATGATTCTAACATGAAGCAGGCATATCTAAATCAGCCTCTAGATCCTTTTAGAGTAGAGACATTGAAATATTTAGAAAGTCAAAAGCTCACACTTGCCTAAATCTCTCTCGGAGATCTATACTAATAGGTCCAGAACCAACTCAAGAAGCTTTGTAACAGTTCAAAATTTCTCAAGAATTATTAGCAATTTTAAAAGAAGTTTGGTACCACCTGTAATCGATTCCACTTAAAAATTAAGTGCAAAGGCGACAGTTCTACTTGTGATTGTTCATCTAGACACAAGAAGAAACATCATCACTATTATAAGCCATTTAAAAGATTCAAGAAATGTTTCTTCAAAAAAAAAAGAAAAGTAAATAACCTTTCTCTAAGTGTTTCATCTGCATACAATTAAGACATTTTGCAAAACAGTGTCCTCAGAAAGATAAAAGAAATGAGATGATTAAGACCATCAACTACATTTGCCCCACGGACGATTATGATCTTGAAAGCATGTTCTCTCAACAGGAAATAAAAGACAACACTACGATGTTCGTCCTTACACAGCAATTATCAGACTTAGACTATTCAGACTCTATTGAAGAATCCTCAGATTTCTCCACTGAGCTCTATCAATTCCAACCTCTTTAGTAGCCAGTTTTTACAGCAACCTAGGTCATTATCCCTAACATACCAGTATTACTTAGATATTCTAAACTCGACCCTCCGATTGAAGTAACTGTGCTTCTAGACACTGGAGCAGTGACATCTATCCTTCACCCTACTAAGTTTTTCCCATAATATTGGAAGTAACATCAACAGTAATTTAGAGCAGCTAGTAATTAAGTTTTTACGACTTATCTACTTAGTAAGCCAGTTTACATCGAATTATTTCCCAAACTCCTATTACAACACATATTCATTGGGTCAGATATTCTTCAAAAGGACTTTATTATAGGTTTTGATCTACTAGCACAGCTCTTACAAAAGAAAGCCTATATAAAAGCTAATGGA
This sequence comes from Khaya senegalensis, assembly GCA_032402905.1. Classification (NCBI taxonomy): domain Eukaryota; kingdom Viridiplantae; phylum Streptophyta; class Magnoliopsida; order Sapindales; family Meliaceae; genus Khaya; species Khaya senegalensis. The sequence continues at coordinate 8,055,784 of CP135553.1, read as the reverse complement.
TTCGCCTACATGTCTTACTTTTACCCTTGGATTCATCTGGTTATCTATAACATCAATACGGTCATCCAAGATATCCAAAATAGTATCTTGGCAACCTCAATAGCTGAGTCACACTCCAAGTTTATTCAAAAGAACCCTCACCCTCTTTGGACGAACCCACAATTTTGGATTGCTTTGCTATTTAAGAAGCATGAAAACTTTAGTCCGACAAAAGCAAGTCATTTAGGAATAAACCCAGAACACCTCACTTTGGCCACCACAAAACTTTAACATCTTTAACAATAAGTTCTTATTGAAGCCACAGACTTCCAATGGGCTTGTTAAGCCTTCTACGTTAACAAGAGAAGCGAGCAAGTTCATGAAAAGCCCAAACTTATGATTGACTACAAGCCTCTCAATTTCTTCCTCAAAGATAATCAATTTTCTCTGCCTAACAAACAGGTTTTCTTGGCTAACTTGGCCCAGGGCCAAGTCTTATCCAAGTTTGATCTTAAAGTAGGATTTTGGCAGCTTGGAGTACAGCTTCAGAATAAGTCTAAAACAGCCTTTTGTATACCTGGTATCCATTATCGATGGATAGTTCTTCCCTTTGGCCTCAAAACGGCTCATTTACTCTTTTAGCAAGTTATGACAAAGATTTTGAACCTTTCTCAAATTGCTTGCTAGTCTACATTGATGATCTGCTTATCTATTCTCTTAATGACAATACCTACAAAGTTTCATCAGATATTTCAACAGTATGAAATTATGCTCTCAGCCAAAAAATATACATTCTTCCAAATAAATGTTGACTTTCTCGGCATGATCATAAGCCAGAGAACATACCAGCTTTAATCGCATATTGCAGAACAACTATTATACTTCTTTGATGAATCTCTCAACACCAAACAAATCTAACAATTCCTTGGAGTAGTCAACTACATGGCCCCATTTATTCCAAAGCTAATTGAACTCATATGGCCATTACAGTAAATGCTTAAGAAGCACGCTCTTCCTTGGATAAACACTTAAGACACTGCAACCAGCAAACTCAAAAAATTCATTTTTACACTGCATCTTTTACAGGTTCTTTTTAAAGGAAAGAGAATTTTGTAGACTAATGCCAGTGACTTTTACTGGGTAACAATCCTTTTTGAAGAACTTCTTGATAAACAACGACGCATATGTGAGTACAAAAACGAAGCATTTACAAAAGTAAAACTATACTACCACTTGACATTTAAAGAAATTCTTGCAGTGAAAAGGGGAATTGAAAATTTTCAATTTCATCTCATTGGTCATCATTTTACCATTGAGATGGACATGTCTAGTTTCCTTAGAATGTTGTAGTTTAAACAAAAACAAATCCCTAATGCACAACTACTTCGGTGGTCAGCATGATTTTTCCAATATAACTTTATCGTCACACACATTAAAAGACATCAGAATGCCCTAACAGACATGTTGTCTATACCAATACAGCATTAGGCCATGGTTGCTCCCATATTCATGTTCCATGCCACATCTTCAGTATGGGTTTCAGATGATCCAACAGATATGCGTCCTGCTAAAGTCACTCTATTACTTACAGATGATCTGCTCCATCAGACTACAAGCCTTAAGGACAAATGGGTAGACTATTTGTTTCATATTGTTCGACATCAAGGCCCAAGAATACTTAGAGGAATAGAAGAAGTCCATCCCCAATAGATGTTTCTCCATATCTACCATATCAAATGTGTCAAACGAAGCTTTTCAATCAATTACTCCCTATGACTTTTATGGTTCCTATTCCATGAGCATCATATTGGGATTGAATTCAACATCATCGATATATTAAAATGGTTTAATGACCAGGTTCAGCATCGCGTGTCTTTCTATTACCAGCCCAGCCTTGATAGTTTAGAAGGAAGACTTGCAACGCTATTCACAAGGTTTTATCCCATGCTCGAATGGCACAAGAAGTTTTAGGCCCTCCATCAAGCCTAACATAACATTCGAGCCAAATAAGGACAAAAACACATCATCCTGATCTTTCACAAAAAAAGTGTAATCATGGCAAACACCAAGCTCCAGTACTTCTCTCAAGTCCAAGAATATAACACGTTTCTATAGAGTCTACCCATAAAAAAATACAGACATCTAGTAGAGTATCGAGATTATCAATGCCATTTGGCAGAAATCAACCAAATATTCTCGCCTGATCTCTGGTTACCTTTATCTACTTAAGCACCATGGGAAAAAATTTCGTCAAAACATCAAAGGCATGTATCACATGTCAAGAATAATTTTTATTATTCTTTTGATGAACTTACCAGCTCTGCTACCGTACCAATCAATTCTCTTGTCAATATTACTACTGTACCAATTAACACCGAAAGTCCAAACATCAATCTCTCTCTAACTGCCAAAACCTACAAAACAGTTGCCTCCATACTTTCTAGATGCACAAAGCCCTAACACGGAGTACAAAAGTATTTCGCAATTAGAGGAAGAGTGGAAACAAGAAAAAATTAGTCACTATTGGGATGATGCGTTGGAAAATTAGAATATCTACAGCGACTAGTTTTCTTTGTTTAATTATTATCTTGTATACGTTATCCATAACGTTTCTTTCCTTTTAGTTTTGTATAAATAAACCTGTGTGCTCAAAATGTAGGGAGAGGAATTTCTCCATCTGTAATCCTTTCTCTATTTCCAATAAATATGTTTTCCTAAAACTTTTCTTCGTCTTCTTTTATTTTTTGAATCCTTCTGTTAAATAATATCCATGCCTCATTTTTATTTTTTCCAATGAATTTCCTGAGGATTAACCATTTTAGAGGGTTTCCCTGCTAAAAGCATAAGAGTTTTGTCAAGACGTCAAAGTGGTGTGTTATAGGAAATACCTTACTCCAATGGCAATGGGAAGTAGAGACCAACACTATAATTACCTAATAAGTTAGGACGGCCTCTGTAATATCAGGACATGCACTTCGAATTTTATAATGAAATAATGTGCAATATTTTAATTAAGTGCACGTTTGAGATTTCATCCAAACACCCACATTAAACCAAGTTAATTAATTCAAAACAAATAAATAAAAACAATGACACTTTGTAATATTTTAACTTATCACAGTTAAGTTAAGACAATTTGCAAAATCATCATTGAATATCCTTTGACATATAAGAAAATTAAAAATATTTTTCTCATATATTTAAGAAATTTTTAGAAATATTTTTATTTTAATACAAAATATAACAATCCCTTGAGTTTTAACAAAATCATAAATTAAGATATAAATTACAATATTTGTTCACATAGGTTCCTATCTTTTTGGAATGTTCATAGGTTCCCATCTTTTTGGAATGTTCATGGACCATTAACTTTGAGGGCAAAGTAAAAATTCTCCTCTTAGGGTTTCGAACAAAGCACCTTAATCATATGATAAGATTCTAGTCACCTNCTCCTCTTAGGGTTTCGAACAAAGCACCTTAATCATATGATAAGATTCTAGTCACCTAATTTCAACACCGGCTTTTTGTATGTTACACTCAATTTCTTTTTCAATAACTTACTACTACTTTTAATTTTACAACGATTTTCTTAATACTCAACAATTTCATATTCTTTTCAAATAAAATAACTTCAACTAATAAGAACAAAGAGATTTGAGACATGAAAGAATTTGAGATCAACACGTGTAAAAAAAAAAATTATTAATATGGTTTAATTGATAGTAGTGTCGTATCCCATGAATGATTCATTTGATATTATTAAATTTAAATATTTAAAGAAAGATGTATTACTAAAAGAAGAAGAAAAGTGAAAAGATTTAGTTTATTTTTGTGTGTGTGTGTGTGTTTATTTTAAAAATTTTTTAAAATTTTATTTTCTTAAAAAAAAAGGGTTTAAGAAAATTTTTATGCTTTTATTTTTAATGCACGAATATCTTATGATATAAATTAGAAATATAGACACTAGATTATGACATAGTGTCTTAAGTTATTTAAAGGGTATATTAGTAATTACAAAAAAAATTAACGCCACTCCACAACCACAAAGATAACTTGCATAAAAATGAAAATACAAATTATATCCTAATTTGTTATTTTGATAACACTAATTTGTTGTAATACCAATTATGTTTTAAGTCTTAAAATAGAAATTACTAGAAGTTTACAAAATAAATAATGAGTATTCATTTATTTTATTGTTTAAACTATTTAATTTAACTTATATTCTCTCATTAGTTTTTCCCTTTCAAATTTTAGGAATAAAAAAAAAAATCAAGGTGAAATTAATCTAATGATCAACGGGACAAAATTAGAGCGAAGTATCGGTTATCTCAGCAAGAGCATTTCACTATAAACAAACAAATCACTCTCTTCTTCTTCTGGCTCTGATCACACATGCACACACACAAAAGAAGAAGAAGAAAAGAAAAAGAGAGAAGAAATTTCATTATCGTTATTGTTAGTATAATTAAACAAATCAAAGCCTACAATATTTATTTCTAGCCGATTGAAACAAACAATCTCTTTATTCCGGAGCCCTAGATCCAAATTCTTAATGGCTCATCGGAATCTTCGAGACCGCGATATGCTGGAGTCTATGTACTCAATGCTAGCTCTTGTTTTCATACTTGTGGCTTGCGTCGAGCTCTGTGATGCCGCCACCGTCGTCGACGTCTACCGTCTCATTCAGTACGACATCTCCGGTGTGCCGTTTGGATCTCGATTGGCCAGTCTCAACCATCACGCTGGCTCGCTGCATTTTTCACCTGGCGCGGATCTGTCTCGGACTGTGGTTATGATTCCTGTTCTCGAATTCAATATTAGTTTTGTTAGAGGTAATTGTCCTTTTCGGATAACTAATTCGTGATTAGTGTATGAGATTGTTGATTTTTTTTTTTTTTTGGTTTGTTTGTGGTATCTATGTTACAGAGTGTGTTTCGGGGAAACAGTCGCTGGGAGGCTTATTGTTTTTTCTTCCCGATGTGTTTAAATTTGATAATGGAGGCAGTGGAGAAAGTAATAAGGATGAAAAACAAGTGATGAAGAATGCGGTGGGGGAATTGGAACGGTTACTTATACATGCCAAAATACCTGTGAGTTATATTTAATGTCTTTGATTCCTACTTTTGTAGTTTTTGCTGTTGCAGAATCCTTTTTAACTCGTGCCAGTAAGTTCCAAACTAGTAAAGTTAGTAGTTTTCCTTCATAGCCACTAAAATAGACAGTAAATTAGCTAGTTTGTATATGCTAATTAATGGATAAAGTTAGCAGTGGAAGCTGATCCTATCTGTAGCGTACTTCTTAAGAATATTCATGCAAGACTGTTTACATATGAGTTTCTTTTACTGCTCCTAAGCTGGAGTTCTGATGTTATGCAGTAATAATAATAAATAACATTTTTGGCTCTTGTATAAAATCTATCATTGTTAGTAGTATCTTTTCTATTTTTGAATTTTCTGTCTGGATGGTTTTCAGGTTTGGAATCCAGATAATGGCATAGTAGTATAGCTGCACTTTTGATTTCACCTTGGTTACATCTCACATTTTCATGTTTTGTACTATTTATGTTTATTTTTCATTGTATTGACTTCTATAAGTGTGCACCTTGATGTTGGAATGTTTTGATACAGTATCCAGTGTATTTCGCATTTGAGAATGATGAAATTGATTCTGTATTGGATGAGGTCAAGAAGAATGATGCCACTGGTCAGCCTGCCACTGCAACCACTGGAGGGTTAGTAGATATCTTTTTGATTGAAAATTTGGGAATCCTAATAAATTATATATGTCCTCTGGTCAGTCAACTATAGTTATTGTAGTTGAATGAATTCTGTTGGCTTTTTATATATTATATAGTTGTATTTCCACAGAATTTAGAGGTATTTTGGCCACCCTTGAGATTTGCATCTCCCAAATATCATCTGTCAATATTCATTTGACCGAGCATTTTGTTGAGAAATTCTCCAAAACTCTCCGTTGGGAGATTTGTATGGAAGAACTTGTAGAAGAAGCAAATGGTGCATTTTTTTTTTTGGTTTTCGAAATAATATAAGCTATATTTGACTTATGAAAGTGAAGGAGCAAAAGATATATATTTTTTTTCTTTTTCTAAATGGTAATAAATTATTTCTTTCCTGTTACAGAAAAAGGGTGAAGACATTGGAATTTCAGATGTTACCAGATATTCAGTAGATAGAGCCTAGCTTAAGTTTTTATTTATCTATTTCCATTTATGGGGGGAAACACTGCTTATTTGCTCCTTGTAGTGATCATCTTCTGTTGGGATTTGCATCTTATCATATGAGGAGGTTCATTGCTGCTTTATACATTTCATAAACAACATTTCTTGACAAAGGGATTTAGCTATTGTTCTAACCCTTTAGGGTTTGTTTACCTGTAAGATTGTGACATATTTCACTGTGTTTACAGGTTTCTTGTAGTGTTTCTAAATATTTGGTTGTTTACTGTACTTTTCTTTCATTTTGTCGATAGCCATTTCTGGCAGAAGCACCTTTGTATTCTCTGATTTATTATGCTGTTGAGATTGAGTGTTGTTTGCCATATCTGATTTCATCTCGTCTATCAAATATTACAGATACAAGCTTGTCATCCCAAAGGCAGAACCTAAGAAAGTTGCATCTCCCACAATAACAAATATTCAGGTCACAAGTCAACTTTTTTCTGTTGTGCAGAATATCAAGTTATATGCTGTTCTAGTTTATGTGTTGACTCCCTTAAATGCTGACGATTTCCTGGAATCTTGAATGCTAAACTTCCATTCTTTGATCTATTTGTTCAAGTAAATAGGGAACTTATTGCCTGTTACATAGCCTTTAGCACATGGTTTCATTTGGACTAATCAACAAAACATCTAAGAACATTGTTGGCTTTTACCTCTCTTGTGTTGAAGCTTAAGGGCATTATCGTGGTAGTGGTGACTGCTTGAGTAGAAAGAACCTTTTTCTTGTTTAAACTGTCTTAGGGATGTGAAGCAATCAGGGGCATAGCCAAGATTTGTTTCTTGGCCAGGCTAAAATTGTTTTAGTTAAAATATAATTTAGGATTTTTTTTTTATTTGAAACTTCATTATAAAAAACAAAATCAGTACTGAAAAGAAGACACAGAGACACACTCATTAAAATTCACATTATAATGGAATCAATATAAAAAATGTGGTTATAAAGAGGGAGAGGTATTTGAAATATTGAATTAAACGTTTGAAAGAACCTTTTAGTGTTTAAACTATCTTCGAGATCTAAAGCAATCAGGGGCATAGCCAAGATTTTTTTTCTTGGTTGGGCTAAATTCTTTTTAGTTAAAATATAATTTAGGAGATTTTTTTATTTGAAACTTCAATATAAAAAACAAAATCAGTACTAAAAAAGCAATATAAGGAACACACTAATTAAAATGTGCATTAGAAAAGAATGAAAATAAAAAATATGTGGTGTACAAAGAGGGAGAGCTATTTGAAATTTTGAATTAAACATTTGATAGATTACTGTATTAAAAGTGTTTTGCTATTTTTGAGAAAACATAAAATTGAAGAAAACAAGTGAAAAATGACAATATGTATTTTATTAAAGGGTTTACTGAGAAGGATAAAACAAGATTATTTTAAAATAAATGAAATTCAAGTAATAAAAGCAGAAATTTAGATAACTATATAAGGAATTAAAGTCTTTCTAGAAGGAGTAAGATAAATGTAGAATGTTTAAATATATTGAATGTTAGAATATGTTATTTTGTCATCATAGTTTTAGTACAGGAGTATGAGATGGGAAAAAAGGAATGGAGAATTTAATTGTATGAATTTATTTATAATTTGACTATATAAATATTGATAATAGTGTAAGCAAAATTTAATTTTAAGGGCTTATTCATAATTTGACATAAAAATTGGCCAGTTTTCAGCCCACCCTAGTCCAATCCACACTATGCTCTGGCCCTGGAAGCAAAATGTACAACTCATTGCAAGAAGCCTGATTGCTTCTTTAATTATTTGTTTACTTCTTGATTCTTGCCTGGGTTTTGATTTCTGACTCTTCTAACTTTTCAATATGAGTTCGTCTGAAATGCTACTTGTTATTTATTCCTTTTTCCCTTTCCAGTTACATGGTCTTTCACTTGGCTAGTCTTATTGCTCCTTAGTTTCATTGAGATTTTAGTTTGATTTGCATTTAGATTAGCAAATTTACTTTGCCTGAGAAAATTAGGAATATTTGACAAAGTTAATGCAACCTTTAACTTCTAGCTAATATTTCATTTAATTTGAACATAAATAATATTTGACATGGGTATCTGACGTTAGCTTTATCTCAACCTTTTACTTATAAATAAATCTTATTACCTTGGGTCTTTTCTTTTGATACCAAATACAATTTAAGTTCATTTAAGCTGACTGATTATTATTATATATGGTGCATAGAATCCGCAACTTTTGCCTTGTCTGGGTTATGCACCCTTGTAATGATGCTTGCTTTTCATGAACTTCTTGTAAATTGAGTATTTCTTTCAAGTGGCGTAGGGATGGTTGCAAGGATTGAAAGCTGATGGGGATGCAAATCAACTCCCAACCATTGCCATAGTAGCATCATATGATACTTTTGGCGCTGCTCCTGTATGTAATCTCGTTACATATCTGTTATCAATTCAATATCTTTGATAGATCAACTACTTTGATCCATATGACTATGACATAATTACTTGTAGGCATTGTCCGTGGGAAGTGATAGCAATGGTAGTGGCGTTGTAGCACTTCTTGAGATAGCTAGGCTGTTTTCTCTTCTCTATTCAAATCCTAAGACTAGAGGAAGGTACAATTTACTGTTTGGATTGACGTCTGGTGGACCTTATAACTATGATGGAACTTATAAGGTGCTTAGCTCTCCTTGGTTGACACTTTTCAATTAATTATCTATCTGAATTTTTAATCCTTTCTATACCTTTGTTTATTGAGTTTCTCTTTATCTTTTCTTCAACACTTTTAATTTTTTTTTTCCTACTTTTGCAGTGGCTTCAAAGTTTTGATCAACGTCTGCGTGAGAATATTGACTATGCTATCTGCTTAAATAGCATTGGTTCGTGGGATGATAATCTGTGGATTCATGTATCCAAACCTCCAGAAAATGCCTACATAAAGCAAATATTTGAAGTAAAGCGAATAAATATTTCAATGATCAATTTGTTATATAGTTTATGCTGCTGCTTCTTTTTTTTTTTTTTAACAGTTTGGTGGATGGTGTGTGTGTATAGGGTTTAACAAATGTAGCTGAGGAGTTGGGCTTTAAAGTTGGTCTGAAGCATAAGAAAATAAACATCTCAAATCCTCGAGTAAGTAGATATACAATAATGATTGAACCATATTGTATGAATTTCTTTCATCTTTTGAAGTTCCTAGATAAACAACTAGAACTAGAAATAGATGTTCTAGTTGATTCTCCAGTGTCATAATCTGGTGCATCTAAAATTTTTTAGTTGTTCTTTGACAGTCTGCATTAGTTTTGTTGTTTTCTTTCTGGTCACTTTGCCTTGAGAAACAATATGCTCCTAATCTTCTGGAGTCTAATTTAATGGGAAAACTCAGGACAACTTCAATTCTGCGTGTGTTTGTTTTTTATTACTAATATGTTTTCATCTTTCCTAACTTGGTAATTCTATTAGGATTTTGTATTGCTATGTCATCCAGGAACTATTAAGATTATAAAACAGAGGAATACGTTTTTTTTTTGGCCATTTATGGGCTCATGAAGGTAGTTACAATTTGAGAAAAAATTACTTTGGATTTAGCCCTAAGATAATGAGAATGTCCTCTACAATGCCTTCGTTTATCATAAGTGACTTTGTATTCATTGTTTCTTCTTGCAACCATATCTATGATTCCTTTACATTATTCTGCCTATCTAGCATTCATTGGGCCAAACTTTTTGCTCAGTAATATGGCTGACTGATTGCTGGAAAAATTCTGTCCAGCACATATCTATGTTGCTTTGCTTTTGTTGTCATATTCCGCTGTTAGTTCAGGTGATAAAGCTGCTGTCTGCTGTAGGTAGCTTGGGAGCATGAACAATTTTCAAGACTGAGAGTTACAGCTGCTACCCTTTCTGAACTCTCTGCTGCTCCTGAGCTTTTTGAAAGCACTGGAGGCTTGTTGGATAGCAGGTCGAGCTTCAAACTTTAACCCTATTTATCTTATTGTCAAAGTTTATGTGTGTTCAACCTAGTACCCTATATAACCTATTGCCAGAGTTTCTACCTGTTATAGATTGCTATTTTCTGAAAGTTTTATTTTGTGCAGACATTTTGTCAACGAAACTGCAATTATCAGAAGTGTCAAGTTAGTTGCTGACTCTCTTGCGGTAAGACTAATATATTGAGAGATATATCTTGGTTATGATGTTTCAATCTGATCTTACATATACTTTTTTGTTGATTGACTCTGTCAGTGTGTGCATGATAGATCCATTATAGTTTTATTATCAGGAAGTTGCTGGGAATTCCCCAAGTAAAAATCATTGTCTACTTCACTGTATAATAAAATGCTAATAGAGCTACTCCAGGATTATAAGTTAATTCTTGCAAGTGTCTAGCATGCACTGGAAAGTTGACAAGCTGCAAGAAAATGGTCTGCAGAAATTTTGAGGTGTTGAATTTCTTGGTTTGTACCACTTTAGAAGTGTTGCAAAACTTACATATATCACTTGCATAGAAACTTAACTTAGAGGTGGGATTTCAACTTAGCTAGGTGTTGGTGGTGTTTGTTTTTAGTTTGGAAGTCCAAATAGGTTTGAATTTGGCTGAAATCTGAATAGATTTGATTGCATATGTCTGAATTGTTTTTGTTTTATTATTATTTTGTAAATTGTCTTAATATAAAGAGGTTTGTTTTTAAGAATCAGAAACATTTGAAAACTCGTATTTTGACATGTATGTCTGTTAAGAGTTTGCAAAATTAAAAGAATGAACAACATAAGAAGGGATCTAGTTTTGATTATTTTTTAACTTATCATTTATGAATTATGCTCTAGTATATTAAAGTAATACTCAGAAGCTGCTTGATGGTATTTCGTTTTTAAAGTGATAGGTTTCAAAGACAAACCCTTTTAATTCTATGAATGACTTAAAAGAAGTCATATTCAGATTTTAGATGTAAAAACAGCAAAAAACATCTTGGTTTTGAAAAATAATTTCTTTGAATTTATTTTGATTTTTAATTTTTTAATCTGATGTGATTTTCTTAAAATGTTAAATCAAATTTATGGTTACAAGCATATTTGGTTGCTGGCGCAAAACTTGGGTTCAAGATACAGAGAATTATAAAAGCATGTATTATTTCAATATATGATGGTAGTTTTATGTTTTCTGATTTTTTTTTTTTTTTTTTTTCCAGAAACATATTTATGGTTACCAGGGAAAGGATGTTCAAATTTTTGCAGACAATAGTAGTTTGGCTGTCAATCCTTCTTACATAAGGTCTTGGTTGGATCTGTTGTCACAAACACCTCGAGTTGCCCCATTTCTCTCAAAGAATGATCCATTTGTCATGGCATTGAAAAAGGTTTTCTTTCCTCACATTTTTATGGTTATGTCCTCCGTTTTAAGTTTTATTGTCATGCTGCTAACCTGGATTGTGCTGAAATTTCTTGATTCCACTGTAATGTTTTGCATTCTTTTCTGGTTTTCAAGTTTTCCCTGCTTATATTTGCAAATTAAATCCTAATTTCTCCACTTTACAGCAAAATTTTATCATGGGGTTATTCTGAGATCTGTGATAATGTTTGGTGATGCGTAATGTCTTTTTCTTGTTGAGGTTGTCCTCCCATTCAATTAAGGAAGGTGGTGGCAGTTTGTAGAGATTGATATATTGCTTTCAATGTTCTAGTTTGTTTGCTTTATGGAAGTATGCTGTTTGTCAAGATTCCTATGAAATTTTCTCCATTGATTTCAACAAAGGTTGATGGCTTTTTGATAGGAAAAATATATTCCTTTCAGAGTTCACATATGTATGCTCTATTTACTATATTGAATTTGAAGATTCCATTGAAATTCCCAAGGATGCTGCATCCTCTTGAGACAAAGATTTTTTAAGTGTCATGTGGCATCTTAATTTACAAAGATTGTTCAAGCCCATAGCTGGTTAAGTACAGCTTCTATTTTGCTTTGGCCTGTTTGGGATTTTCAATTTGTGTTTAATCTAGCTTTTGGGTCAAAATAGGGAAGGATGTTAGAAAAAGGAAGAATACGAAATTAACTAGTGTTAGATTGATTAGCTTGAGAGCTTGGGTTCAAGTCTTGATGGTGGCCGCTTTATGCAAAATGCTATGAAGGTAGAGTTGCATCTAGAAATCAATTAAGGACCCAGCTTTGATGGGACTAACTCCAGATGACTACTTTTATGACTCTATTATATGTATTTGTTGGCAGGAATTGGCAGGTCATACTGATGAGGTCAAGGTGCAACAGGAGATGCTTGATGGGATGTTCACTTTCTATGATTCAGCTAGAGCTAGCCTCAACATATATCAGGTGATTGGTCACATTCAGCTTCTGGATGGTAATATTGGTTAAATGTCATCTCTTTCTCCCTGTCAAACCCACAGACACATTTAACCCTTCCACGTATTATCAGATATCTTAAATAATGGTTGAGGGAGAATTGAATGACAAGCTTCCTCTGCATTGGAAATTTAGTGCTACACTAACAACCTGACTGCTCTCTTAGTATGACTTCTATTCATGCTGCACTTCACAACAAATTTTCTCAGTTTGACTGTTTCAATTCATTCTCTTTGTTTGATACCAACATACTGTTTTTTGTGACTAGCTAATTGAATGTTCAATTGTTGAAATGATTCTTGTTGTACGTCCACTGCCCATCAGCCACCCCACCACCCTGGCGGCCAAATTGCCAAGTTTAAAATATAATGGAACCACAGGGACGTGGGAGTCAAATTTAATGCATCTAAGTTAATATCTTTTTCTTCATTGGCTTGAAGGTATTTAATGCAGATGTGTTTTACAGGTTGCTAGTGTAACATTCGACTTGCTGTTACTTCTAGTGTTGGGATCGTATTTGATAATGCTCTTCAGTTTTCTTGTTATCACAACCAGGGTATTCCACTTTTTCAAATATCAAGCATGAAGTTCTAAATGTCAATGTTATCGTGGTTTTTTTCTTTTTTTCTTTTTTCCATTTTTGGTTATAATTTCTATGCAATAGGTAATAACAGAAACCTAATAAGTTGTAAATGGCTATTGATGTTTTCCAACAGGGTCTTGATGATTTAATCAGTTTATTTCGACGACCTTCCTCTCGTAAGGTGAAAACAGCCTGATGCAGAAGCATGATAATGCAGCAGCCTTGTAACTTTGTCAGAGAAGATTCATCTTGAGCCTATGTGAAAGTCTCTCGGGAGAAGTGAATGATACCATCACATTGGCTAGTTCAGGGACACGAAGGATAGTTTTCAACTATTTGATCCTAGGAAGATGTCTATAATTTGTTGTGCCAAAATGAGAATCCAGGATGCGAAAAATTTTGTTGAGATTCACTTTTTTTTTTATTCAATCAAGGGTTTATTTAGTTATATTTATTATTATTATTATTATTATTATTACAGAGAATTAACGCGGCATTTGATGCGCGAACTTGGTAATTGTAGTGGATAGAGGCACTAGTCAAAGGAGTGTCTGCATTATTGAAATACGAACTAATTTATGTTTAAACACAGTATATTATCCACCTTCGGAAAACAATTAGGTCCTTTCATCAGAAACGCTTAATGAGGCAGAATTTGTTAGTTTATTTTATTAATTTGTGATATAAGCATGCACTCTATGTCTTATACCCAATTCAGAGAAATAAATTCAGGGAGTTTCAGTCTCGTTAATGAAATTGCGCTCTAGGTGGGGTAAGATTAAGAGCTAATTTACGAGGATTAACAAATATTGCTTTATTTGTTGTACAAGGGAAATGAAACATCATGGGTTCTTTTTTTTAAGCATATGGCCCAATTCTAAGGCCTACTTATAATTATAATCCAACTTATTACTATTATTATTATTATTATTATTTGCCTAATGATAATTTGGGATATTGCAGGAAGACGTGCAAGATTTTTTTTTTTTTTTTGGCCCATGTAATAATTGAGAAAGAATGTTGTGACACTGAGTAAGTATCTAATTAGGCTGCGATCAAAGTGTATGTCCCATGAATCAAGTATGTTAGCTGGAGAGATAGATGTCGGTGAGGGCTCAGAGTGCGGGAGCAATACTTCCAAGTTCAGACAGGCTGTTTGGAGAGCTTGTCCCTTGGAAGACTTGACTATGAAAAAGGGATTAAGAAGATTTTGGCCATTCATACGTAAATTGGTTGGGGGATTATACTATGGTACATATATATATATATATATATATATATATATTCTTCCATTAATTTTTTAAAATTTTTTAAAAGTAATTTTAAATTTTTTATTAGTAATTTAAAATTTTTTATTTATATTTTAAGTATTATTAAATTATATAATTTTTTATTTATATTTTAAATACTATTTATTATAAGTTTTAAATTTTTTAACATATTTTAAATTTTTTATTATGTATTTTAAATATTATTTATTATTTATTATATATTTTAATATTTTTTATTTTAAATTTTATAAAAAATATTTCATGTTTGAAGTTTCCTAACTAAACAATTTTTGAGATGCTATAGTAAGGCATAGCTAATCCCTTGGTTGTGGATTGAGTGAATTCTGGCCATTCCTACATGAATTGGCGGGGATCTTGAGACGTTCTCTTGACAAGTCTGACTAGAAAGTGTCTACGTCCATAGTATTAGTTATTAAAGCTAATCTCGAGTGTATTATTTATAAGTGTTTGCAAATTCGTTTAAATCAATAATTTTTAAATAGCTTAAAAATTTGTATAAAAGAAAAAATATGGATTCTAATCTATATTTATATCTTTAAGTTAATATATTTCATTGCAAAATAAATGTTATTTAACATTGTAAAACAAAAATATTTCATCATTAACTATATTATTTATAAACAAACTATATCATCACTAAAATTTTGTTACAAAATAAAATCTCTTGCTACTGAATTTCTTTATCTACGATACATTTTAAAACTCATAAATAATAGTTATATAAATAAAAGATTTAACATTTCGTATAAACATAATAAAAAATAAAAGATAATACTTAATATAAATACATAATAATTATGATACATTTAAATAATTTTTTTTTCTTAATTTAAAATTTTTGTAACTGAGATTGTTTTTCAAAAAAAATTACTATATATATTATTAAAATTTTTTAGAATGTATATCTAACAAACTCTAAAAATTGAATAAAAATGAGTAAATTAAAATATTAATTATAAAAAATATATGAATTATAAATATATTTATATTTTAATTACTTAACTTACGATTAAGAACAAATTAAGTTTATATTTTTTATAAAATTAATTGTAAATTAAAATTATTACAAATTTTTAAAAAAATATATATGATAAAATTCCATTTAATTAACTCCAATATTTAAATAATAATTTCATTTAAAATATATATCAACTTTAAACATAATACACCTATGAAATTATATGGACATCAGTTTCATGAATCAATTTTGTTACACTTTTTCAACAACATTTCTTATAATACTTGAGAATATTGTTTTGCTCGATAGTTATGCAAATTGTATATAAATAAAGTTCTTGAATTCTTTGGTGAATATGCATAGAGGTTATATCAGTTGATACTGACAGTCTGAAAGTTTGAACACTCGTTATACATGCATACCCTAATCATAAAAGAAGCATGATGAAGTTGGAAGTTGTTGAGGCATGGCATGAATAAGTAATGACCATGCTTGTTCTCTACATCATAAAATGATTACCAAATAACTACATACAAGATGACAGATAGGAAATTCCGGATGTCATGCTTAGCCACTGATTTTAATTTGACATGATAAATCTAAATCATAATATAAAACAAATGAGATAAACTGCAATTAGAAATTAAAATTGAAATCCACTTAGGATCGGTTTCACTGTATTAATTAACATTGTACAAGTATTAAGTTAAAAATATCATTTATTTAATTATCTATTTTAAAGATATTTATTAAAGTTGATTAGAATTAAGAATGACTTCTTTTTTTTCAAAATTTATATATTCTCATAAATTTTTTATTTATTTTAATATATTTTTTAAATAATTTTCTTTTTAAAAATTACATAAATTCTTTAATGTCTAAATAAGTTAGCTAAATTTTAATTTTCAAAACTGTCCCTTAAATTTAATCATCTATTTTCTTAACATATAAAAACCTATCCCTAAATAGATACATTCTTTTTCAATGATTGAATGATATAAAAAAAAAAAGGCCAAAATACATAAAATAATTTAATTAATATATAATTATTCATGAAGTTAAGATTCAAAACAGAAAAAAAAAAAAAAAAAAAAAGGTGTTTTCATGAGTGTACTGTCCAGTCAATTAAGTTTCACTTAATCCCTGTTGCTTGACTACATATTGGAATAAGTAAACCTTTCTGCTCATATATGAATTTAATTTACATTTTATCAGAAAAAAGTTATCAACAATGTTTGTCATTTAATCCAATAGCATTCCGTTAGAATGGAACAAATTTGATAAATACTCACAACTCTTGAAAAGAATATTAGAACAGAAAAATTCATTAGACAAGGAAATATTGGTTCTAAGCCATCTTTGACAATGAATCAAATATTCGAAACGCTTTTCTTGCATGTTTTTGATAAATCAACGTTTAGATATCAATGTAGAAAGATCTAGTTGAAAAGTAGGATGTTCTTTAATCTACAAAGAATTCTCAATGTATAAAGACACAGATAAGGGGTTAACTGTTGAATAGGAAAAGAGTAAATCCCCAAGGCTCCAAATGAATTGACTTACTTGAAAAAAAAGTCTTAATCTTTGAAAGATCTATATCACGTCCAATACTACATGGCTCTACTCTGCAAGAACTTCAAATCATTCTCTTGAAGCTTACCCTTCTCCTCATAAATGATCCATTAACATAGAGCTAATAACTAAACACATGTACAAGTACTTATAGTTTTAATTTAATAATTAAATAGTGCTAATTGGCACTACCAAACAAGCACTCAATCCTTTTCTTCATATAAATGAGAAATTCTTTTTGTGATTTATGGCAGTTGTAACAAATTCATATACATACCCTGCATTTCATCAACATAACTGAATTGAGGCACAGGGAACCTTTTGAGGCATGCAACATATACTAAACCCAAACCCAAAAATGTTAATTGAATAGGGTATATGTTTCTCAGCATCCCTAACAAAACAAGAATAATTATATACCAATAAGTTTTCGATCAAAAACACTGCTTCGGAGTTGGAACACTATACAAACTGGGTCTTACACACTTGCAAAGGGCGACAAAATTGACAAAATCTAGCTGCAGCAACATAACAGTATCCCTTTTAATCAGTCAAGAATGGTGGGCATTCAGCAATGCTCGATATATCATGTCTATGAATTGATTGTCCTGTTACATATAAACACTGGTCAGATATAGAAGGAAAATAATAACTGAAAAAAGCAGCAAAAATGTAGAATATTGGACAAATAATACTCATTACAAGTTATCAGCTCCAAGATATCTACCAGCTGTTCTAGTTCTGGACTCTACACAACAAGCATGGCAAAGAATAATAATAATAATAATAAAAAGATTGCTTAACCACATATTGCTAACAAATCATAACACCACACCAACAACAACTAAAATGACAAATTAAGTTGCACTGTTTAATATACTGACAGCTTTTAACTAAGATCAACAAGCCTACATTTTCATAATTTCAAGTGTTCATTTGTCTACTGAAAACCACCCTGGTATAATTAGATAGTAGCTCTCTTCTTTTACTATGAAACTGTTGATAAAATTGAATATCTAGATTTTAGCATTTGTTTTTTTTTATTTATTATTGTTTTTATTTCTCTTTAGATAACCCTGAAATCCTCAATCTAACATGGCAAACCCAAGTTTGAAAATCAAGGGACTGCATTCTTCCAGAGAATTGTAATAAATGAGATTTGAAACCAGGAAAAAACATTTATTTTTATATACCATGTGTATAAATGTGTTTTCTTTTAAAGATTATACCAGTTATGAGATATTGTATCTCATGATCTAACTGAAGTAACATCAAAAACATAATTCTAGCTTCAAACATTTTAACCAGAAGTACTAACCTGAACAAGTACCAAAAGAGCATCTCGGACTTTGTCTTTGCTGATAACTGGTCCATAGTTTGAAGTAAAAGCAGGAGTTAGAGATGGTGGAGGAGTTGGTGGTGGAAAAGGTTGAAGCAATGGAGCACCATACTGACGTTGTAGACTCGAGGGAGGATTAAGCTGTGGAGCTGTAGGTTTAGATGAAGAGACAGGTGGCATCATCCGTGCAGCAGTGGAAGGAGGAACAAAGAACGAGGAAGGCTTCACAAGATTAGTGGTCCAGTTGCTGGATTCAGAGGTGTCAACAGGCTGCTTTAAATGAGTAGATACTGCTAGAGGAGAAGATGGTGTTTGCAAGGTTTGCATGACAGGAAAAGCAACACTGGCAGGATGAGATGGTGGAGAAATTGTTGTAGTAGACTGGCAAGGTTGTGCAGTAATTGCTGCATTTGAGGCATTCCCGAGAGTCATAGCTGTCTGCAATGATAAAGACATATTTGGTCATATTCATGGCTGTTATGGGAGTTGAACCCCACATACAAAAGAGAAACATAACTTAATGAATTCAGAGCTAACATATGCGTACAGCTTGCAGCAGTTTCATGATTATACTGCCTACATTTTTAGCAAACAAAACCAACTTACCCAACCCCCTAGCAAAACATAAGTAAATAAATAAATAATCATTTTCCTGCAGTTTCACTTCTTAACATACAGAATGCCAGGGCTTCTCCAGATTCTAGCCACAGATAAATCACATAATCTCTAATCCTTAATGACCAACTCAAAGAGATCTTCCAAAATTTCTAACGAGCGCGTGTCCTAGTTAATGACATCCCTCTTACCTTTAGATTCAGGATAACAGAAACAGAATTCCTCAGAATACTACTTCATCCATGAAACATATTGTTTAAAAAAGAACATACACTGAAGAAGTTCACAAAGGCAGGATCTTCAGGGACATCAGCAGCATTGGAGACAGTTGATGATGGTGGCTCCAAAGGACCATCAATAACTGCCATAGATGGAACAGCTTCTAGTTCCTCAAACTCACTGCAGTTAAACATAACCAGAACTTCATGACTTGAATTTTAATAATAATTACATGATGTAAAATGTCTATTGAAGATGATGAAAGCAAAAAAATCAAAGATGCAAGCAAGTGTGCAATGTAAACAGTTTTACTTCTCTTTTTCCTCTCCTGTTATTCTCAATTGGTAAGCCACTGATCTGACTAGTGCAAGCAGACTACTATTCATTATCAGACTACCATTCATTATCCATGTAAACCAATCTCTCTCATCTTCCATAATCCATATGCTTATTTTAGATCCCCACACATGCCACTACCGCCTACAGCAGATCTCTCTCCACTCTCCTAGCTTGCATATTTTGTGTTGCAAAGATTTTGTTGTCCATCATTGCACCTGTTCATGACCTTTCACTAAACCAGCAAGAGGGGTTTCTCACTAATTTTCCATTGGGAAAGAGACAGGACGCATGCTAGAGAAAGGGCCCTGCATGTGGCCATTACTTTATTGCCATACCTATGAAAATTTTGTACTGAGGATGTGGTATTAAACTTTTTCAAGGCATCCACATTTGTGCTTATTTTTGTCAAAGACAGTACTGAATTTCTTTTCCCTTTAGATTAATAGAAAAGGCCCCTTGCTTAGCAAGAAGAGTTGGCAGAAGATTTTGTCTATTTACTAGGAGTTTTCAACCGGAGTAGCACTGACTAAGACCATCCCTGTAATAGCCCAAGCCCAACAACTAAGTAGATGTTATCTATTTTGGACACACAGTTCGTTATAAGTTTACTTTTGAATGTTGTAACCCAAAAGGCGTCTACTAAGTTAGGAGGAACTGAGTTATATAAACTATAATCTAGACTTACCTTATAGCAATGTGGAATATGACATTTTCTTTCTTTTAGGTCTCATGTTCTTGTGAGGGGGTCATAACAGACATTTTACAAATCAGAAAACATATCATTAATTAGAACATTCACACATCGAGTTACGAGGTTAACTCTGATACTAATATATAATAGCTTAGATCTAATAATCAAGTAAATATTATTTGTTTTGAGCATATAATCTGTCATGAGTTTGTTCTTGAGTTTTGCAATCCAAAATGCATTTATTAAATTAGAAAGATTTAAACTATATAAACTATAACCCAAATTCATTTGATAGCAATGTGAAATATGACAATTTTTCTGGCTCTCAAAATATTAAAAAAAAAAAATCACGACCTTTGAACTTAGATGAAAAACTATAAAATTGCTTTTCTAGGTGTAAAAATTTGCTACAACATTTTAGATCATTTTTTACAAAAATTCTTGCATCATTTTTAGACCATTGGATTAGAACACTTCAATGATTGAAATCTATTATAGTCATATTAATGATGTACATTAATTTATTCTCAATCGTTGAAAATGCATTAATCAATAATATACAATTTGCATAAAAAAAAAATACAATGCCACAAATCTTGCATATTATATATAGATATAAAATATGTGGTGTTATTATATACATTGTAGCTTTAAGTTATTAAACTACCGTAAATGATTATTACCATAGGCAGAAATTGTTGAACAAAAGCAAGCAAATCTTTCACTTTTTTATCCAATGCCCGTGAATTCTTTTACTTTGATTCAGAAGATAATTATCATTAATTTTGGCATGGCAATAAGATGAAGCGGATGAAGCTAAAGAAAGAGAAATGGCCTACCCTTTTAACTTTGCACTTATGATGTTTACGCGGTGTTGATTTAGAAAACAAAAAAAGAAAAAAAGTAGCATACAAGAGAATACTAAAATGAGGAGAGAGGAGAGAATTATTTATTATTATGATGGGGTGCACTGTTTATTAATTAGATTTTACTAAAATGAAATTTCATTTTAACTTGTGATATAATGGTTAAAAATTTGTTTCAAAAATTGTGGACAAGAAAAAGGCTGTTAAACCTGCAGCATATATAGTGAGAGAGAGAGAGAGAGAATGCAATAGGTGATGTTGCTCACCAAAACATAACTACTCATATGTATGGAGAGAGTAATGGTATAATACAAACTTCTATAAAAACTCTCTGATGCAAACTGAGGTCATTATTATATACTTTACATCTCATTTAACAAATGTCATCTTCTTTTTTTCAGCGACCCACTACTTTCATGCCATGTCTATTTATATTAGAAGAGTCTGTATAGGAATTTGAACTATGTTATTCTTGTATGTATGTATGTGTGTGTGTGTGTGTGTGTGTGTGTATAGAGAGAGAGAGAGAGAGAGAAAGAAAATTACTGGCTACTGTCATTAAGGCAATATAAACAACAATAGTAGCAATGTATTGGCAAACTGTGAAACTAAACAGATTATAAAATAATAACTATCTCTAAGGGCTCCAAACGAAAACACAACTTGTACAATATTGGGCAATTGTTACCTTTTAGATGACACTGCCATTGACTTCTGAGGAACCTTGGAATATGCATTCAGAATCCTGCATTCGAAATGACAATAATAACAATAATTACTATGCAATAAAAAAATTGAGATTAAAAACCGTAATAGAATAAAAACCAACTTTATTACTAAAAATAAATAATATATAAACAAAGACTGCAGTGTAATTATGAGTCAAGCAAGCATTTCCAACGATCATATCTAGGGATCCTGTCATTGACATGCTTGTAATGAACTAATTTGCCTTAAGCATTAGCAACTGCTAAAAAAAAAAGATTGTAAAATCACTCAATGGATTAACCAATTCTAAGCACTGACAAAAATATGGTGCAACCATTCTCATTCTGCAGAAATATGACGGTGTGCTATGACTCTGTCACATTAGGAAATATGTTATAGGGACAGAATAGAACTAATTTATCACAACAGTTATACTACTCCTTTTCCTCCCAGTTCTCTGTCTTTCATATATATATATATAGCAGGCCTCGCTGAAGCTACAATCTTTGGGATGCAGGAAACTCATGGCATTTCTCCAGGTAGGTGCCTGGATAGATTCCCACCAAGAGAAAATTTATTGCTTTTAACTCCCCTAATTTTTTGTTTTCAGACTCAGAACTTTCCAACAGCACCCATTTGAACTTGATAAACGCAGTAAGTCTTGCAGAAGAACATTCACAAACAAATTCATTACACGTTAAGATTAGATATCTACTGCACCTTCATATCAATGAATGTGTGTATAGCATGATCAGCCATCTAGTTCCAGTCTCCCTCCTTGTACCTTTGCTAGAGTTTCATTTTACATAATAAGCCACAAAAATGAATGATCATGGTCATGTAAAGAAAGCCTTTAATTAAGAATGATTGTTCTCCCAACTCTCTTCTCCTATTCAATGTTATGCAAAAGGGAATTGCTTCAATTTCAGCTTCTCCAAAAAAATTTAATTCAGAATTTATAACTGGCCAAAATGTATTGGATGATAATGGACAAAACCAGAAGATAATATAAAAGGAGCAAGTTGGTAAAGTCAAATACTGGATTTTAAAAAAAAATTACAGATGATCATGTAAACAACAAGTTCTATGAAAGTTAAATCTCATTACCTCTACAATGGGTTTTTCAAACAGCTTTTTAAAAATTATTATAACACAGAATTAATACAAAATGCCACAAGTAGTAGAATAACCTCCAGACTAGAACTTTTTCTCCTCAAGCTCAATGTTTTCTCATTGTATGGCAATTCAAACAGTTTAACACTAAGTATTTAAAATTCATCAAGCAATTTGCAAAACGCCAGATGTGAATGTAATAAGGAAAACCTCTTTAGCCAACACGAAAGACACCCATAGTGAAAGTCCCACTTTATTGCAAAAACAAATATCCTAGCCGAAAACGGTCTTCGTATTGAATGAACAAAAGAAAGACACAATTACACAATTCAGAGCCTTTCAAGCAGCTTTTGCATGCAACCATAAAATAAGTGAGAACCCAAAATGCTAAACAAGGATGCAACTGCAATACCCCAACTATCATCCCCCTCCCTCCACAAGAAAAAAGCACAAGATAGAATAGGAGAATGGTAAATAAATAAATAAAAAGAGCAATTTACAATCACCTAAAGGACGTCAATATCTTGGATGCCCACCCTCTACACCTTAAGGTAAAACTAAAAGTCATCACATTCCCCTCAAATACTTCATGTAAATACTTCATGTAAACAGTTACATATCATCTCATATTGTTTGCTTCTTATACACTAGCAGCACTAACCCATAAGCTCCTCTGTGATGGTCTCATATCCAAATATTGCCACTAACCTGTTTGTCCACATGAAAGCTTCTATAACTAGATACAACCTACCAATGTTTATCACCACATTCTAGGAGTCACATATATGACAGTAGTAATCAGTGCAACTGGCACAATGCCCCAAATCCCTAATTTAACCTTTCCAATCAACGAAATGATTTTGATCTGCTCAGCCATTCACCCTATGAGTAAATGATATCGTTTAAGCCTTCTTTACTTTCCTCAAAGAAATTCCACGTTTTCGGAAGCAATATTTTTCAACTTCATACTCTCAACCAGCTAATACAAATTATTCTCTAAGTATCAATCAGCATGCAAGAATGTAAAATATTCATATAAACTGCTATGGTAGTAAGACAACTATACCTGCCGAAAAGATTGGCTACCTGTTCACATTCACGTGCATTGTAGAACCAAATACCATTTACTTCTTGGGATGCATTTCGATATAATAAATATGGAACCTGAACTTCATACTCAAAATCTACCAAAAGATTTTCAACCAAATTATCTGCATATACAAACATATTGAAGTTTCACAGTATAAGCATATTTATAGACAGATTTGAAGGCTATATAAAAGACACCATTAACATGCAGCACTGATTGTGGTCACAGTAAGACATCAAATGTAACTACTATTACGAGCACAATCAAAAAGGCCAATTATTATAAAATGTACATCATCTAAAATACACCACATCTAAATAAGAGTATCAACCTCCACCTCTGATTGTTATGAAATGACCAATAACAAAACCACAAAATAAGATCTTCTGCTCAGATAGCTCCTCAGAGAAAATAATTTCAAATTCAAAGCCAAAATGCAAATTAGAAAACCCTCATCAACCTGTTACAACCTTGATTTTGTCACATCAAACCCCTCTGCAGAATGCAGATGTGTCAAGAAAACTTTTGCGACTGATACCTAGCCAACATGATCGCATGTAGGCATGCCTCCTCTATGTCATTGGTATATCAGTACTGCCTATTGGCCCACTGTCTTCCTCAACGTAAATCTTTGCCTATTAACAGCTAGTATTGGCAAGATAACTTCAGAGGTATGCCCAGTAATAGCAAATACCAAATACAATCATCTAATCCCCAAAAAGCCCAACAATTTCACCCCTAGTAATGAAAAGACATTCCATTTAGCATACCGAAACATAAATAAGGAAACAGAAGAAAGACAAATCAACCTGTATTGCGTCGATTCATGACAACAAACTGAAATCGAGGTTGTGTATTCCTGAAATCAAAAATCAAAATATCACCCTGAGCTGCAAAATTTCAGTACACTATATCTAATCCTCAAACACTGGATTAAAATAGAAAATACAACGCATAAAGAGAGAGAAGATTTAACCTCTTGACGACGAAGAGAGATCCTTCAACATCCTTGCGACTCTACAACCAAATCAACGAAACAAAAAATCAGCCAAAGCTTTCAAAAAAAAAAAAAAAACATAGGGAGGGAGAGGCGTGTACCCATTGGCTGAGGTCGATGTTGAACTCGTAGAAGGTGACATGAGCGGCAGTGATGAGGATTTCTTCAATGAATGGATCGATTCGCTGAAGAACAGTAAGGTTGAGGAGTTTCGTGCTCTGCTGGTCCAAATTAGGCATCAATTTCCCCCCGTTAAGCGACATTTTGTCCCTGTCGTTTGGCTGTGACCAAGCACTAAAGAAGCCTGGGGGCTTGTTTAGGGGTCTGTTTGTGAAAAATAAAAATGAAAAAAAAAATGCTTGAGAAAGGAGCAGCAGGCAGGCAGGCGGAGAGAAAACCAGCGAGCCAACCGAGGTCCAAGGTGAGCTGAACACTTCGGGATCGAGAATCGAGATTGATCTTCTACTACTACTTCTACAAGTTTAACTTTTTTTTTTCTTTTTTGTCCTTTTCATAATTAAAAATAAATAAATGAAAATCCAAGAATTAAAAAAAATAAATAAATGAAAATCCAAGAAAATAAGGGACAGCAACTCCGATATCCCCCTAGCTCGCTAAATTTTGGAAAATATCTAAGACCTCCCTAGAGTTATAAATATTTTGTTAGCAATTTAAGTTTGGAAAATTTTGGCTATTTTACCTTGCTATGTTGATGGTTTTAGCTATGATAATTTAGATTTCAACTCTTTTTTTTTTAAACTGATTTTAAAAAGGACCAAAGATTTCATATTTATTAAAAGTATTTAATTTAATTGTCAAATTCTATATAAATTTAACCATTTTATTCTTAATAAATTCATGTTCATAGTGAGTTTACGTCCAAAATAGAATTCGCATATTTATCTTTGTCTTTGTTTGTTTTTCAACCAGAGATTGGATTTAAAAAAAAATTATATAATCTTATGTTTGTCTAATTTGTCAAATAGGCCCTTAAAGTATATGTCAATCTTATATTTTTATAAAAGTATTAGAAACTACGCTCAATAATTATAGATAGATGTAGAAATGAATTACCAAAATACAAAAATTTACTTATTTTATATTTATTTATTTAATTATTTATATTATATTTAATATATCAATCACAATAAAAATCAAATATCAATACTTATAAATTAAATTAAAAAAAAATAACTTGGTGCACAAACAAGCTACATAAATAACTCCACTACTTTACCAAGCTTAAATATAACCAATAGAAAAAAAAGGGTAAGGATGAAGAAATTTTTAACTTTAAAAAATTTTTTACACTTATTTTTTTACTATATATAAACCACCCATGTTTTAATACGAATAGAATCATTTTATTAATCGTACCTAAATTACTTATTTAATAAATGAACCATATTCATGTTAGGTTTTTTTTTTTTTTTTAATACAATTAATAAATAAATCAAATTTAACTTGACCTATATTTGACTAGATGAGAATATAACATATCATGATTATAACAGGATAAAATTTAAAATTTAAATTTGCTTCAATAAACTCCACTGTATGATCTAAAGAGGTATATGCATTTGTTGAGTCTTATAAATTTCGAGGCTCTAAATTTAAAGAGGGTATTTGTCACTCTCCCTTACAAAATAAAGATTATAGACTAAATTTTAAGACTAGTTTATAAATTAAGGATCAAAATATTCATTTTTAAAATTGAGGAAACTAAATTATAAAAAAAATGTTATATTTCTAAGAAAGGTGGTCCGTTACAGTTTCAAAATTAACCACCATAAATGTTGTTATAATAGCTGGTAACTTTTTGAATGTTTTAAATTCAAATCAATTTTTAATTTTAAATACAAGCCGTACAAACTTATAAATAAGGAAAAATTATAGTATAAGCCTTTAAACTTGTGTTTTCTGTATATACGGTCATTTGAGAATAATTAAGGCTTAAAAATATTATACCTTGTTATGGCATGTCAATAATGAGAGATTAGTGTGTAAATCTTGTGTATATATTCTTTTGCATTTAATTTTTTTTTTTTTATGAATATAATTATGATATAAGCATATTCAATATATTATGCTTATATTAGTTACATTATAAGTATATTCAATATATTGTGTTTATACTAATTACATTATAAGCACATTCAATATATTTTATGTTCACATTAATTAAAGTTATAAGCTTGTTAAAGCATGTTTATTTAAGTTATTTCATGCTTTCAATATTAACTAAAACATAATTATTTTAAATTATGAATCTAAAATATTTTGTCATGTTTAAGAGGTTAGAGCTTGGGTAATTTCGTTCCATATTTTTATAATTATTGTATATTATTTTTTTATTAAAAAAAATTATTATCTTACCCGTTTAAGTTGGGTCTAATATCTCACTATTTTCTTGTAATTTTAAAAATTTTGATTCGAATTGATTTATTGAAAATACAAAATAAATGAGAATGGTAGGATCAAACCTTAAAATCGAGGGCATAAATCTATTGTATTTTCAATTCTAAGATTTGAGTTTCATTATTTTTATTTATTTATATTTTTAATGAGTCAGTTTTGAGCCAACTATTCTATCTCATTCATTGTATTATTCATTAAGGTTTAAACCCAAAAATATAGAACATAAATTAGTAATCAGGTATTTTTTAAATTAAAGAAAGTGGATGTGTATTAGGCTTAACTTGAGGAGGGAGATGATAATTTTTTTTTATTAATATTAAAAATGGCACTAATTAAAAATTTTTACTCACTCAATTTTATGTCTTATTCATGGGTATTAGTGATTTAACTAGTAAAATCTCTTAAGAAAATAAAAAGAAATTTTGAGCTTCAAATTTCAGTGGTATCAAATAGAGAGAGATTTTTCTTTATTTTTTATATTTAAGTTTTTATGTTTTAAAAAATATTAAAATATTTAATAAATGCTAACTTTCATTTAATGTAAACATTATCAGTTATTAATACTCACCCATTTTACCTATTTACCAATCATGTACCCACAAATTTTTTAGAATAACCATTATTTAAGTCAATTTATCACAATAATTATGTTATTTTATTTTTTACTAGACTAACTAAATCAAACTTGGACAAAAATGTCCTTGATGGCCAACACTTTGCAAAGTTTGCTTTTTCATTTTTTCGCCGCAATCAAAATCTTGCACACTCTAAAATGATTGATTTATAAAGAATATATTACTTATTTATGTATTTATAGTTTTTCCTTTTTTGGTGGTTGGTTTGTGATATTTTTTCAAAAAATATAATTAAACACAAGGCAAACCTAGAATTTGAGTGTGCAACTCATGTTTACATATTTGTATTTTTGATTACGTAGGAGATATTTTTACTCCGAAATCGATATATGGACTTTAAAAAATGTCTATTTTAAGAATTGATTAAAAAAATAAAAAAAAGTACATACGTATTTCTGTATAAATTCTAAAAAATAACTTTTTTTTTTTTAAAAAAAATTTCTTAATCAATCATATCCATATAATTAACAATAATAATACTTGTCTGGTAATATTTTTTAATACAACCAAATCATTGTTGAATAATTGCACATGTTTACGTGGTGGTGCAAATTAATTTTTTCTGATTTATGGAGATCATAACCGAAACACATCAGCAAATGGAGTAATGAGCTTGAGAAGTGTTTAGTACTTTGGCGGAATCTGTGTTATGAATCTCGCATGCTAAACTGTCTTTCTAACAATCAGATTTTACTCTTACCTTCCGATACTTTAAAAACATTTCAATATTTTTCCAGTTCCATATTACTGAAAACAGAAGTCGTTACTTCTTGTAATGCAATTTACTTGTTAAATCATTCAAGCTTAAAAATAGTACTACTGTCTTCTATTTCTTTATTTCCTAATTTTATTATTTTGAAACCAAAGCAGTGATCCATAACCTACCTTAATTCTCAATTATTTTTTGGTCAAAGCTTGAACTCTAAAAATAACCCTCGCTATTAAATTTGCCCGGATCATATCAACCAAAAAAAAAAACGAAAAACAAAACATTCCAATTTTCAAGCAGTAGAGAAGTCAATAGTATTGAGATAACATAATACAAGTTGTGCCTTTCCCCCCTTTTTTTAAAATTTTTTTTTTTTAAAATCCCCCTTTTCCTCGAATGGTAAATGTAAGTAACCAGTTACAAGGTCAATATAGAGATGCCAATAGAGCCGCCCTCATTTTTCAGTATGCAAAAGGTAGCAGTTTAGCTTTATTCTGTTGCCTTGCCTTTCCTTCTGCTGCTATTACCAGTTTCTAACAGATAACAAACCATTGAATCAACATCATCCCCAAATATGCTGTATGCCTCCATTACTTGTAAATAGCTGAATCCCATTGACAGCACCATCTGCATGCTGCTACTCAGCACAGTATCCTGTATACCACATTCTTTCCCATCTTCTACCTTGGTCTTGCTACAAGATGACCCTGTTTCACAAATGTTTCATGGTATCAACGATGGTCTAACAGTGGTTAAATTTGGAGTTCATGGTTAAAAGACAACTCAAATCTAAACGTGGTTCTCATAAAAAAAAAAGAAAAATTCTAAGGCCAGGTACTGAAAAAGGGTGAGAGAGCAAATGAAGATATGAAACTGGACTGTTCTCACTCCACAGTCCTAATGCTTCAGTCCCGCCGGTCTTTAAGATGTTAAACAAGTTATCAATTAATCCAACAACTGGAATGTTAAACAAGTTATCACTTAATCCACTTATTTGAATCAAAATTTCACCATAAATTGAAATTATACTCACTAGCTCCAGATGATGATGGTTCAGCTGCAGAAGTAGATGATTCTTTATGGCCAAGTTGCTGCTTGAACTTGTCATCTGCAAGATACTCAGCTCGAGACACTTCCATCACCATGCACGCAATTTCCTTTTCAGTAAGCTCGAGATCAGAGTAAAACTGCCCCTCGGCAAGAAGTGCCTGTCAATAAAAATAAAAATAAAAATATAGAATCTTATTGATAACCAATAAGTTCTAAGCATTTCTCTTAGAATTTTTCAACTGAAATAGAACATACATTATCAATCTGTTGATCTTGTTGAGCTTTAATGGCAGCCTTTACTTGATCCTTGTCCACGTTTGTCTGAAGAGAAACCATAATAACAACGTCAGTTAACATGGCTCCTTGCTACTCTGGTGAATTAGAGACCATATGTTGAACCAAAAAAGGGCAAAGCAATGCTTGAAAGTAACAGTCAGAAAATCTCCACCGTGGTTATAACAGTTTGGCCAGGCATGACTTTTAAGTTTTCCATATAAGCCTCCTAAGAAGGTTCATTTTCATTCGCTCAAAACAATAATCCAGATCAGAAAAGAAACTGATACATTCAAGCCAAATCCATTAACTTGTGAACGAACACCTCCGTCCATTTTTTTTTGTCTTCCATTGAAGAATTAAACCAAACATAGCTCTACAAGTCTTATTTTCTTAAATCAGTCTTTCTGTCAACCTAAGATCAAGAGTTGCAAGTACATAATCACCCAAATAATATTATGACAGAAGCATGAAAGAGAAAATGTCCAGGCATACACACATACCCCTTGAAGACAACTGAATCCAAGTCCTGCACCAACTGTCAAACGTCGGGGGTCCACAAGGGAGTTATAGTGGTTCCCATGATGATAGCTCAACAGTATGGGGGGAGTGTCAGTATTGTAGCTTCGATGAAATATGTTGATGGGTTCTGCATGGATAATTTGTCAGAAAGAAACATGAAGCAGAAATCAAAACTCACAAGTCATGTTTGAATTACAAAACCTACATAGAGCAGCACCTGTGCTATAGGAGTAAATATGAATAGGCCGATTATACATTTCACATAGGGCTTGAATCTCCACATTGTTTCCATAGACCTGCACTCAAGATATTAAAGCAACATTTTCAACAACCACAATGATACAAGAAATAAAACCCTCCAATATATGCTAGTTCAAGATGTTAAAACAAATATTTTCAGCTGTTTAGGTTAGAACACAAATGTCCATGTATAGGCACATTCTATCATCCATGGGGGGGTGTGGGGGGGGAGGAAGCCACCCATGAAAGCTACCAACCTTGAGGAACATCATGCTTGTTATCCCAAGAACCGTTAAATTAAGAAAAGTAATCAACCAAATATTTTCACTTCAATTACCCATTATCTAAAATCAAACCCCATTTCTCAAGCAGCCCTGAACATGAATCACATTATCTGGTCTCTCCCAGCCATTCACCCTTAGCTTTTGAAAATTATTTGTCAAGAATTTCATTAACCTTCCATAAAGGACCACAAACAGTTAGTTTGATGATAAGAGAAAGGAAGGAAAACTTTTTTTAAAAAAAAATTCCACATCCATTGATAATTATTCTCTAACCTTCCAGACAATCTAATTATAGTTTCTCTCTCCAGCTGAGCCATGTGCATTTTCTTGTTCCCTGAAGGTTCTCACTTTCCAAGGAAAACTTGAAAACAAATGTATTTTAACTACATACATTGAAGGTGTGAAAAGCAAGAGAACAGACAGAGAATTGGTAATAAGATTTTAATATTTGTCATCAATCAATTGGCACTTCACCTAAGACCATTTAATCGTAGCTATTTAACAAGCCAAAGAGAAATTGGAGCCCCAACACCTTAACCCAAAGTGGAAAGGAATGAGACATTTCTGTTTCTTTTATTAAAAAGCACAGTAAAAATTTCAGATCTAGAACTGGCAGATTAGATGGATGAACAGCTAACTCAAATACAGCTTTACATACCTTGTCTCTTCTCTTCCTCTTGCAATAAGATGTGAAACCTTCGGTTATAAATTGAGAAAAGTGATCCCTCTCTTGCTCCTAAATAGAAAAACACAATTAAATGTGTATGCCCTATAGCTCTATCATAAATAAACATTAAAGGTAACTGGAAACAATGCAACAACATTAAGATTTGCATAAAGAACTTCTGAATACATCATTTACACAGCACAAGCCCAAACACATGGCGGTCATGCTTAAAGGTATATGTTCACAGCCAAGAGCGAAGTAACCCACATGGCTCTCAAGGGCCTATCAAAGCAAAATTTAAAAACTGAAGAGGAAAAGAGTTTTCATGAACCCTAAAAATACAACAGGCATTGACATCCTCAAACATACCCACCATAAAAGTGACTTGAGTTTGGATCTCACAAATACCCTTGTGCCAATAAACACATCCCATGCCCTACCAATAAAGGTGCAGACAGAGGAAGTCACCCAGATAATTAGATCAACCAACATCCCTAACTTAAAAACTAGTCTTGAACCAAGATAAAACAAATGATTAGTTATCACTAGTCTCAATTAAGACATTTAAGTCCATGAAAAAAGACTTAAACCCACTTTGTCTACTCATACATTTTTTAAACACATTCCATAATCGAATTACCATTGTGGAGTGGCAATAATAAAGTAACAAGCCATAAGATTACAAGAATGATTCTGATCAGTCTCTTTGTGTTTGATGCTGATACTGTTGCATACTAATGTTACTGAATGGCATAAACTCATTGTTAACTTGTCAGAATATATATGTCACAAAATGATATACTTTCTTATATTTTCAATCAAAAGAAAAAAAAAAAAAAGGTAAAAACATTGATTGGATGGTGAGACTAAGGTAATTCATAAGTCATTCACATTTTAGCCAAATTATCATCATTTACTCTTAATAGTCTCTCTATTCCATACTCCAACAATGCTATTTTTGCGTTCTTTTGAGAGGATGTGTCATTTAAACTTGTTAAGTGACAAACTTATATTTCAGAAAAGCTTTGAATTATAGCATTAGTTACTACACCCATTGATAAGAGAAACAAATAACTGTTCATTCAGTCATCCCATGAGTGAGATAAATTTATGCAGTTGCACCAGTTTCCATTACAAGTACCAAATATGAAGTACAAGCAATATATGCAAAAGAGTCACGACAATCTAACAAAAAATCCTATAGCACATATACCCAAATCCAGCCCCTAAATCTTGCTCACATCCTGAAGCAATCTGGTGTTCTTGCTCCTCACTCGGGGGCCTTCTGGACCTTTGGTTTCAAGCATAGAATGATATAAGGGAGAATCAGGTAGAATAGAGAAAAATACTATAATCCACACTCTGTACCAGAACAGTAAGACTACATTTTAAATAACTAATCCTTCATAGAGAGGCATCTAAACTGACACCTCCCCTTCAGAAATCACAGCCTTCTACTGCTGCATAATAGAGCTTCACATGACCCATGCTCTCAAACAAAACCAAACTATGGAACTTGGCCAATTTCACCAGATTTTATTCTCCAGTTTCATAAAATCCAATAATTTCCTTTTTCTTGTTGAAGACCAAGGTTACCTTATAATATCATGATAGTTAAGGGTTGACATCTAATCAGAGTATCATTCTTCCATGGTTTTTCTTAGTTGAGAATTCAAATCTCTCATTACTCTCTTATTGCCTTTTTGGACACACCACAGCTAATTGTCCAAAGACGTAATAATATATGCCATGCAAATAATAATAATAATAATAATAATAATAATAATAATAATAATAATAATAATAATAATAATAAAATAACAATGTAAAAAAATTACCATATAATCTATGCACATTTGTCTGACCAAATCATACAATTCAGAGTCTCCATACACTTGATCTGCAACAGCATGAAATAGACAATTTCCATCCTCTAGCATGCGCTTGACTTCAAAACCTTTTGCTCGCCTGATATCAATCTCAAATTGACGTTCTCGTTCCTGAAATTAATCCAACATGTTACTATTACAGATAAAGGCAACATTCCATGACCATAGCTCCCCCTTTTTTCTTTTTCATTTTTGAAAAAAAAAATGATTGCAGAATTGGAAAGTCAAGAAACAGGAAACACTATGACCATTAAAAATGCATTGCTTTTTGCTTGTTTAACTGTTGGAACAGAACAGGAATCATTCAAGGGATCATAGAAGTATATATATGCCACGCTCAATTAATTAATAAGTGCCGAAAACTTACTAAGTCATCATATGAGGATGCAAAGCAAGGACTTTGCTCATCAGCACTGTTATACCCCTCACTTTCACCATGAGATCTGGGAGATGAAGGCCTTGACCCAGTTGGCGAAGTCCTCGTGGAAACAACAGGCCAAGCAACTGCTCTCCTGGACAACCCAGTTCGCCCAGAATTTGGACTTCCTGACACCAATCTTCTTAAATTTGAGTTTACCGCCAGAGGTTTTGGGGGCGGAACAGGTGGAGGGGGTGGCTGAGGACTTCCACTGTTAATTTGTGGTAAGTCATTACTTGAACCTCCACTCTCAACTACCACTACCTCTGAAATTCTCAACCCACCCGGGCTGCTTATCAACTCCCCAGGACCCACATTCTCCTTGTTACCCAACTTTTCACTATCACCAACTACTTCACTTGAACTCTCAACCCGATCATTATTGATGCTTTCCATTAAATGGTCATCACTTTTCAGTAGTTTATTATCAGTACTACCACAAAAATCTGAAATTTCATCCACCACAACTTGCTCCTGCACTTTCTCTCCAATTTCCTCATCTTTCACGGGAGAAATAACCTGAGAAGTAGTATTAACCTGTGGTTCTGCTCGAGCTGAAGTGGAACCAGAACGGCCTGAGCTTGAAGAAGAGGAACCTCCAACAGAACCTCGCTGAACCAAAATTCGAGTCATTGGATTTCAATATTTATTCCCTTCAATTTCCAACCCTCGACCAAAGCTCCTTTTAAGAAACCCACACTTAGAGGCTTGCAATCCTAGATATCATGGGTTTATCACGTGTTCTAGCCTTGGGCAGGGTGATGCCAATTCCTTGGCTGAAGGATTTTTTCCAGCCCAGCAGCTTCTTCTCGTTCTGCTCCACACGAATCGATCTCTGCATTCCCCTAACAATTCTCATGAGACCCAGACCTCGAACTTTTAACAATAAAACCCCACTTTTCTAAGTACTCGAATTTACCCGGAAAAAAGAGTCCGCAAGAAATTCACCTTCAAAATTCCAAGCTGCAATCAAGAATACCCATTTCCTCAAAAAAAAAAAAAAGAAGCACAGTTTCAACAGACTAATTCCCAGCACTTCGTTTGGATTCCAAGAGAAAAAGAAAAAAGAAAACGAATTCAAGCAAATTATATCTTTTAACCTAAATGTTCACATTCGGGTAATGCGATACTAAAATGTATTTAATTAAACTAATTGACATTCTTCAGTTGCAATTTCATTAATTTCAAAAAGTATTACCAAAATAAAGTATTTCGATTCAAAATTTTATTTCTACGAACTACGAAGAAGAACAACAAAAAAATGTCAATACCATCTACGTAATTCAACTAATTGACTTTCGTTAGCTGTGATCCTCCTATTCTTTGAAAAGAAATTAGGACAAAGAGAAAAAATTACGAACGTTTACTTTCAATTCTCTTTTCTTTTCCCACCATTTACAAGACGATCAAATTTTAAAAATAAAAAAAAAAAAAAACTAAAATAATCATCATCTATCAAAGATCGTTATAAGACAAGAAAAATGCAATTACCAAAAAAGAATCACAGCTCGAAAACCCTAGAATTGACTCGGCACAAATCACGCGACTCACCTCGCTGAAACAAGGACACAGAGGGAAAAGAAACCTTGAAACCCAGTGGTTGCGATATGCCAAAGCTGATATGGCTTGCTAGGGTTGTTTTTTCTTTTTGGTTTGGTCCGGACAAGAAGAAGATAACTTGATTGCAAAGAAGAGTAGATTGGGGAGAGAGAGAGAGAGAGAGAGTAGGAGAAGAAAGAAATAGAGAACGGGAGGCTGCTTTTTAACGGTGAGAGACGGCCAACGTGACGTGGAATTTACCCCCTAGCGACGGCGAGTCTCACACGGACATACACGTGGCGCATTCAAGTATTTTGGTAGCACGTGGCTTCCACACCTGTGGAGGACTAGTACAAATGTAAGTTGATTTAAAAAAAAAAAAAGAAAAAAAGAAAAAGAAAGAGACCCGAAGTAATCAGTAAGGTGCAGAGTGTGATGGACACGTATGGGTGAAGGGTAGACTAGCTTCATATTTGAGAGAGATTCTTTACTTCCCTCAACTGAGTTGTTCCCAAATTACAATTTTAGCCTCGCTTTATTAATCTTATTATTAGTGATGTACAAAATTTAAGTAAAATAAAATGATTTTTGCTATTCAAAGTGTATTATTTTATAAAATTTATTTCATAATAGATGTAAAAATAAGGTGATCTTTAATTTTAGTTCGATTGTTATATAAAATTATTTAATTTAAAAAATCAATGAACAAAATGCGATGCCAATTTTAGAAGTTTAATTTAAAAGATTTTCATAGATTATAAAATATAAAAATTATGATAAATTTTTGAACCTGCACATGTATTGGTATTCTTTTCTTATATGCTATAATTTCTTTTTATAAAAAATTATAAATTTTAATATTGTAAAATATTGTATTTTGTTATGATTGACAAGCATCAACCATAATTTTAAAACTTCAATTATCAAATATGTTTAATATGAATAAAGTATTTAAAAATATTCATTAGACTGTTTATAAAACATTTATTGCAATCATATCTTGCTCTATTAGTAGAGTTATTTATTCATTTGAATAAAATAGTAGAAAAAGCTCTTCAAATTAAATTTCTCTCTCTTCTTAATTTTTTTATATATATTTAAGTTAATGGTCTATTTACAATAAGGGTGAGTATTTATAAGTTCTACTTTAAATAAAATTAGTTTTTAAAATTTAGAATTAAAACTTATCTTATTTAATAAGATACTGTGTTTTTGAATTCCAGTTCAATTTCGATTCTATTCCAATTCTAAAACATGGTATTCTATTTATTAATTATTTTTTATAAATATTTTTTAACAAATTTTATATTATAAAATTTTTAAAAATTATTTAAGTGTAATATTATCAGCATTCGCTTAAACCATAAATTTAATTCGATAAAAAAATTTAAAAAATAAAATCAATGATATTAAATTATATAAGTGGTAAAATATATGAACAAAAATTTGAGTGAAAAAATAAATTATTAAAAATAATTAATATACAACAAATTATATAAAAAATGTTGTGCTATTACTCAAATTTATATTACATATTATAAAAAAAATTAAAATTTTATAATAGTAAAATTATATATATATATATATATATAATTACACCTTGTATATATTTACTTATGACAATTGTTAACTTGTTCAATAATTTTAAAATAAATATATGTACAACATAATTTTATTAAATCATCATATAAATAATATGATAAATTAAATTAAATATATATTATAAATACATTAATTAATTTTTTTTACGTAAATTAATGGTTAAGAAATGTTCTCTTTAATAAATTACTAGTTAAATCAAACATGAATATATTTTAAATAAATTTATATTTATAATAATTTAGTAATAAATTTCAACAATAGTTTCAGACGAATGTATTTATTTAAAAATAATTAAATTAAATTTTTATAATTTTAATAAAAATTTTTTAAATATTTTTTATTAATTAAATAGTTTGTTAAGTTTTTGTATATTAATAAATTTGATTAACAACATATATAATTGGATGCATGTGACTCAGTGGTAAATTTGTGTACGTTTATTCAAGAGGTCCTATTTTTATACTTCAAAAGTTTTGAATTTATTTTCTTGGTTGATTTTGGTTCTTTATTCTCTAATACCGGAACCGAATTGAAATTAACCGATTTCGGTTTAAGAACCAGACCGATCGATCCGGTTTCACAAGGTTATAAGTTGACCCGAAACCCATGCACACCCCTAATTTACAAATCATAATTGACAAAATTTAAGTACGAAAAATATTTATGCTTTTTAACTAGATTTTTTTAATACTTTTTAACTAGTTATTTTTCTCATATATTATTCTTGTAATATTCTATTACTTATTTTTTGAAATTGTTCTTATAAGAATGTTACGTGGTTACTATCAAATTTGATTTTTCAAATAAAAAAAATAATAATAAGATATTGTATATATTTTTTAGTATTATTGTTGCAATTTGAAGTTTGCAAAAGAAAATCTTGAGATTAGAACTTATAATTATAAAAATCAACCATAGAACTTGAATTTTCAAACTTGATTAGAGAAAGGAAAAAATTATTTGGAGAAATAGAGAGGAAATCAAAGAAGCATAATTTTTGTCTATTTATTTTGATTTTTACTTTTTTATATTAGTAAGATATCAATATATACTTTTAAATTTAATATTTATTTATTATATTTTATTTAAATTCTTATATTTAATTTTTTTTTTTTAGTTCAAAAGTTTGAAATTATTACAAAATTTAAATTTCAAGTTCTAAAATATAATTTCTAGCTAAAACTTGAAGTTTGATATATAACTTTTAAATCACAACTTGTAATTTTAAATATTAAATTAGAATTTGAAGCTCTGAAAATAATTTCAAAATTATAACTTGAAAGTCTTGAAAATAATTTCAAAGTTAGACACTAAGGCTGAAATCTTAATTCTTAGATTAAAACCCAAAGTTTTAAATTTACAAATTATATATAAATTTAAAATCCCGAGTATGTTTATACATTTTCATTATTTAAAACTTTTGAATATCATTTATTAGATTAAAACTTGAAATTTCAAGTTTACAAAATACAATAAACCTAAAATTTTAAGTCGCTTTATATGTTCCCACTATTCTTTTATAGTTTTAATATATTAAAATAAATTGTAAGTGCCATGAGTTTAGAAGACACATTCAAAGAAGAAAAATAAATATCACTATAAGATAAAATTAAAAATTTTATTTTTTTCTTTGTATTTATTTAAATTTAACTATGACAACTAAATACATATATTTTTTAAAGTAAAAAAAGATATGAAGTATTCTACAAGATTGAAAGATTGTAAAACTATTGCTGAAAATAACATAATCTTATTTACTAATATAAACAAACAATATTTATACTATTTATTTATATTAGGAAGTGATATCAAAAAGTAGATAATTTAGCAAAAATTTAAATATTACTGGTTATGTATTAAGATAGGTATTTATATGTAATTGAGATTATTTAACTTTTAAAACTAAAAAGTAAAGTGTTTGTTTATTTAAAATTTAAACACACGCACGTGCTCTTATTTAAATGTATTTGTATTGATATAATAAATTATTAGTAAACAAATTTCAAATATGTTAAATAGGGTGGGTGTTTCATGTGCATAAAGTCAATAATAAAATTTTAATAATATGTGTTGTGTTGAAATAAAATTAATTTTTTGTAATTTTATTAAAAAATTTCAAATGCTATTGCTTTCATTAATTAAGCAAATTTGTCACATGAAAATTTATTATAATTGAGATTGATTAAGTAAAAGTAACATTGAATGTAATTTCTATTTCATGGTTGAAGTTTGTAAATAAGAAATTAAAAAAAATAATGGTCATTGAAAATAATGTCTCAAAAGTACATTAACCACTAAAGTAGTGGTCCTTAAAAATAATGCTTCAAAAGTATGTATAGTTATTTTCACGCGATAGTAATTGAAAATAATGCTTTAGAAGTACGTGTACAATTTATTTTATAAAGTTTGTTTATAACAAAATAATATTTATTTTGTTTATTCTATTTATAAGTTAATTTTTAAAATCTCTTATATATTATTTATTAAGATATTATTAGAAATTAGACATTAATTATATTTCATTCATTTTAAAAAGTCTTACATATAAATATCTATTGGACATTAATTTACCTCTACTTTTCAAGTTTTGGTATGGATGGAGACATATATTTGTAGCAAATTAAAGTTTTTTTTAATTTAGAGGACTTTTTGTTATATTTTATATGTATAAATATAATAATATAATTTGTATGGTTTTAAATTAGTATATATATACATACCTAAATGATAAATGTCGATTACTTTTGATGTTAAGAAAAAATTGATAAAATTGTATACTTTCGAAAGTGTTTAAATTTTATTTGTAAATGTTAATTATTAAAAAATATTCATTTTATAAGAGAAAATTTTATCAAAATTATTGAAAAAATCTTTGGGCATTACGATAAGTTTTGTATGTTTGTGTAGATTAATATAAAGTATCACATTTCACATGTTTATGCACAAAATTGATTAGATAATTCACATATTAAACAACTAAATAATTACTTGAGCTCTATTAATACATAATAAATTATTAATTTCTGCATGGGGATATACTACTTTGCTTGTTGTGACATTAATTTATCTTATATCTACTATCTGTTGTGAATACTTTTGATGTAATATAATAGGCAACTGGTATAATAGGCAATAGGTCTCACAAATATAAAGCACAATTTAAGGTTAAAAATTTCTTGCAAAGATTTAGAATTGATTTTAATGAAATATATTATCTTATTATGGATATAATTATGTTTTTTTTTTTATTTTTTTTATAAATTTGACTATTTTAAAAAGACTTGATATGCCTCTTATGAAGTATTATAAATTATTTTTATAGGTTACATGAAATTGATATCTATATAAAAATTTTTGAAAGATTTAGAATGTTTAAAACATATAAATCAAATGACAGTAGTTTGTTTTCATTTAACAATTTTTATGTTTGAAACGATTTGGGTCTACGTGATATGATTTGTTACATCCTAAATTAGGGATGAGTAACTTTTAAATTTAAAAAATTAAAATATTAAATTAAACATTTTAAGAGTTCAAAAGTCAAAAAAGTTAAAAAGTACCCGGGGTCTTGAAATATATATATAAAATAATAATAAAAAATTAAATAAAATCTTATAAGAATATATGAACACCTACTATATTTTAAAATGAATTAAATAAATTCAAGTGATTTATATAAATTATGTATCATTACATAATTGAAAAATCGATAATTTGAATACAAGTCAATAGAAACGTAGTAACTAATAAATAATTGTAAACCAACTTATTTTATCTTTCAGTACTCAAGCACACTACTTGCTCTATGGTATCTACATCACGCTAAAATATTTCTGAAGGAAAAAAAGAAGAGGTGAGCAACACCACTTTGCTTAGTAAAAATTAATGTCACTTACCTATATTGATTTTTTACTATAAAATTATATATGTTAGTAAAAAAAATTTATTCATGATACCATAAAAATTTAATTGCTTAACTTTTTTTTTTTATAAGGTAAAATTGATGTTCTTTCCCAAATGTACACCCTAGCTCATAGTGTACATCTAAGATCACATGTGGATTTTATTTTAAACAACATATATGAAACTATGATTACCGTATAATAATCATAATAAACTC
Source organism: Khaya senegalensis (assembly GCA_032402905.1). Classification (NCBI taxonomy): domain Eukaryota; kingdom Viridiplantae; phylum Streptophyta; class Magnoliopsida; order Sapindales; family Meliaceae; genus Khaya; species Khaya senegalensis. The sequence goes on along the minus strand of CP135553.1, from coordinate 8,014,502 downwards.
TTTACACACACACACACACACACACACACACACACACACACACACATATTAAAAAATTATGTGTTAATAACAAAACATAATCCATTAGTGTTAGCTCGAGTAGTCATGCGATGATATTTGTGACTATTCTTATGATACCTAAATCGAAATTATATTAATGTATAATAATTATATCAATATAAAATACACTAAGGGACGTACCAATATCCATTTACTACTCCTATCTCATTCAATTTTTACTCACCTATATGTTTCAAATATCTATTATAGACTACGTATTATAGTTATAAAAATATCTAATACACACACACACACACATACACACACACACACATACACACACTATATACTAGCCTAAGGTCACATTACTATTATAACAATGTATAAATAATATAAAATATTTAATTAAAATAAGTATTTAGCATATTGTAGCTACAAGACATACCACTTAAGTATTTTTATAATAAAAAAATTGATATCCATTTAAAAGTAATTTAAATTTATTTCATGTTATAATCATAATTATATCATCTACATAAATTATCACAACTGTAATATTGTTATTATAGTGTTTGATGAATAAGAAATGATTAGCACTATTAATCTTGAAGTATTGAGAAGTTAATGTACCTTACAACTTAGAGAACTAAATTCTAGGTGATTGTTTTAAGTTATAAATGGCTTTCCTAAATTTACACACATGTTCTTGGTACTTTGATGTTATGTCCTTATGGAATATTCATATAGACTTCTTCCTCCAATTCTTGGACATCCATTTAATACATTTACCATTCATGATTAGTGGTTAAGGATAATATGACTTTAATGGTGTTCATTTGGCCACTAGTGAAAATATCTTAATATAATTTAAATCATAGGTTTAAGTGAATTATTTAATAACCAATTTAACTTTATATTTTTTAACAGAACTATCACTTTTTAACTTAATTTTGTACACCCACTAATACTCAACTGCTTCCTTATCTTGAGGGAGATGAATAATTTCTCATGTTTTATTTCTAATTAAAGTATCTAACTCCTCATCCATGACATTCTTCTAAATAAGAATGTTCTTAACCTCATTGTAGTAAGATGGCTTTCTTAAACTATCTAATTTAGTTAGTAAAATTCTGTAACTTTTTTTTATATTATTTAAGGTATAATGATTTTTTGTTAGATATAATGTAACCTTATTTCAATAAAAGAATATCTTATTTTTCTTCCATTCGAATAGAGGCTTTCTAATTTTCTAAAATCTTTTAAATGAAAAATTTTGATCATGTAATGAAGAAGTGGAGTCTTTTTTTTTTTTTTATTAACCTGTAAAGAACTAAATGTAATTTTATTTTAAAAATATAATTGAACATTAGGTTGCTCATCAATAAGTGTTTTTTTACTTTAACTTTTACTAATTATATTTTATTATTCATTTAATTCTAATGGTTCATTAATGTTATCATTTTGTGATGTTAAATCTTGAGAGTTAAAATTTTTATTTTCATTCATTTAAACCAACTTTATGATTATTGATTTAATCATTATTTCTTAATAAATACAACTGGTTACCCACAATAGATAAAAGAAAAAGATCTTCTTTGCTTTCTCTCTCATTTTTTACTTTGTCAAAGTGATGATCACTTTCTAACAATATAATATTTCATGAGAAAAATTTTTTATTTATAAAAGATCTAAACATCTATAACTTCTTTTATCGATGCAATACCCCCAAAATATTAACTTTTCATTTTTATAACTCAATTTATCTCTAGCATGATCAGAGACATGAACATAACAAGTGCAACAAAATACCTTAAAGTAAGATAAGTTTGATTGTCTATTATACAAAAAATCAAAAGGAGATTTTTCATTTAATAACTTATAGGGCATTTGGTTAATCAAATGTGTAGCAATAAAAATGGCTTTATTCTAATATATATTCGGGACATTGTAATGAAACATCAACGACCTTTCTATATCTAAGATGTGCCTATTTTTCTACTTGACTATACTATTTTGTTTGAATGTATAGGGACAAGTCGTTTGGTAAACTATCCCTAAAGTGCTCAAATAATCCTCAAAGGTGTTACTAATGTATTCTTTCTCAGTGTCACTCCTAAAAATCTTAATCTTTTTGTTAAGTTAATTTTTAATTAAGGATATAAATTTTTTAAAATATGATAAAGTCGCTGATTTATTTTTAATCAAATATATCAAAATGTATCTAGACTTATGATCAATGAATATCCCAAAATATTTAAAACCATTATGAGATTCTAAAAAAGAAGTTCATAAATTATAGTGCAGAAGATCAAATGTTTTATTACAATAAGTTTCTAAATGTACAAAAAGAAATTTAGTTTATTTTTCTAGATTATAAACCTTACATTATTTAAAATTATTAAACTTCATATTCAAAATCATTTTATACAGAATGTTAATAGAATGTTATCTTAATCTTGCATGCCAAAGTTTTTGAAGTTTACGATCTTCTTTAACTTTAAGAGTTTGATTAGTATTTTCTAAAAAATATAAACCGTTGTGTAGACTTACCTCACCAATCTTCTTTTAGTTAACATATTTTGAAATATTATTTTATTGGGTTTAAAGATGACAATAATTTAATGAGAAATATGGCATATAAAGGCCTTTTTATTTTCTTAAATAAAATTTTAATATCTTTTAGTCCTTAATAGTATTTCACTACTATTAACTATTGTTACATTTTAAAAGTTTTCTAGTATTTATTCTATATGTCTTGTTTCTATTTTTAAACATATGATTAATAGCATCCAAATCAATAACCCAACGGTTAAAAGTTAAAATGTGAGTTACAAATCATATCTTGAGAGAAACTTGAGAGATGGTTATAAAATAGTTTTGCCAAATTCTTAAGGAGTTTTGAGTTGCCTTTTTCGGTTGCATATTTAACACCTTGTGATGGTGCTTTTTTCTTATAGTTGTTTAGCCAAAGATCTGAATTGAGGATCCAGTATTTTTCTTTAGTATGACCTAACATATTGTAATGGTCACACTTCCAACATTTGTCTTTAGGATTGTGCATTCGTTTATGTCTAATGCACTTAACTTTGACTTTCACTTCTTGACCTATCATGCCTTATTTCTTGTTATCTACCAAACTACCTCTTTTAACCTTGCTTGAGTTTCCATTCAAAATTTTTTCTTTGCATACATTTTTTATTCATCTCGTTTACAACATTATCATAATAAGGCAAAAACTTAATTTTAAGAGTGTGGTTCCTAAGATTATTGTTGTCGGAACCCAAACCTATCAAATATGAGATCAAAAGATACTCATTGGCTTCTTTTTCTACTTCTTTAATATTGGTAATATTCGACCTTAAGGATTAGAGTTCATTCCATGCCTCTTTCATTTTAGTGTTGTACTCTATTGAACTATTTTCACCAAAGTTGATATTGTTGATGAAATGCTTTAACTCATATATTCTTATTAAATTTTTTTAATGACCAAATTGCCTCTTGATAGACTCCCAAAATACTTTAGAAAGTTTTAGTTTTTGAGAATACACTTACCAAGAACGATTCTATGGAATTCAAAATTCATGTATACACCAAGTTGTCACTATAACACCAATCTTCATATTCTTCATTTGATGTGTCAGTAAATTTTGTGATTCTTCCATTGACAAAACTTAATACTCATTTTTAACTTAATACTCTTTTAGCGAGATTGAGCTAAATTAAATAATTTTTTTCTATTCAAGAAAAATGTGGTAAATTTTAAGGTGGTGTTACCATCATTATCAACTCCTTTGAAAGAACTTTTATTGTTGGTGTTGTATAACGAGCCTTCATTTTTCATTTCTTAATTTAGCTTTAAAAGAGAATGTGTTGATACACTAAGAACCAACAAGCATTAAGAGATGAAAGGTGAATTTAGGATGAAACTCATTATGATACCATGTGAAAAAATATTAATAAAGGAATGGAGAAGATTTAAATATGAAACAAAGTATTGGTGAAAGAATAAAGAAAATTTTTTTTTTCCTATTTCTTCATTTACAATGATATGTGTTTATATACATGAATATGCTAGTTTAACTAATTTTTAAATTTCTAGTGGTTACTGTTCACAATAATTACTATTTAAAGGACTAATTTTTGTCTTCTTGTGTCTAGCTTCTTTAAATGGTTATAATGGGCCTTATAGCTTGTGTGCATGGTCTTGGGTATTCTAAATGTATCAATTGCTTTGGACAAATGATGATTGCTCAACCAATTATCCATATTAGTTACTAGAATTATTTTGAACATTAATATCATAACAGATAAATCATCAAAGATCTTATATTGTGAATTAAAGGGATTAGTATTAAAAGATTTATCTCATGAACTAAAACATAATCTTTTTAAATTCATTACTCATTACCAACAAAAATAAAAAAAGAAGATGAGCTCTGATATCATTTCTCTATGTAAAATTTGATTAAGAAAATAAAAATGTTAAAAATTTTATTTTTCATAATATATATGTATATATGTATATATATAGGCATTTTAAACTTAATAAAATCAACACATTCAAATTAACTGTGACTTACAATAAGAAAAAAAAAAACCAGTCAAAGGGGTTAGTCCGCTAGCACGACACACATGAAAAATAGCTAACTGATGTAACATAAAACACTCACATGGTTTCAAGACGGACTCCCGTTTTAGACCAAAAAGAAAAAGGGTCAATAATCCACTATGTGGGTCGCACGAAAAGCAGGGATAATTAATAAGAAACAATAATTTAAAGAAAGATTTTAACAATTATCAATGCTAGTGTCGTAGTTGATAAAGAATTATTTAAAAACCAATACCAAAAATAGTGGTTGTATAAAATCTAAATTTAGTGATATTTTAGTAATAATAGTTAATTATAAAATATTATTACAAATAAAAAAAATTCATAAACTACCATAATAAGATATAAATTTAATGGATTCGAAGTAGACTTAATTAAGTTTTGCTGTTGAGCCTGAACGAACGGAACATAATACTTAAAATTTTTCATTATGTTACATATCTCAACTTGTAAGCAGCCAATTATGAAGGAACTCCATGCTAATATTTAGAGTATTAAAAGCTTTAGTTGTAATTTTGAATTATGAGATAACACGTGAGGCTGTTTAAATTGGCTAATTACATTTAACTCAAGGAAGTGAAATAATATATTATCAATTCTCTATTAATTACCAATTATCACAAGTATCTGTATTGTATACAGAAACTTAGATTAAAGAGAATGGTGATCTTTATTTTATTAGTACACCAATTGATTATTGGAAGAAAGTTGTGAAAGAAAAATACGAGAGTCAGTGAGCACACAAGCAATTTCCATTGCTAAAAACAACCAACACACAACAGAGAATTACTTACAGAGTTCCCTTCTCTTAAGAAGGAATGACGCAACCCATATCACACATTTTCACCTTTTATTTATTTATTTGGGTGTCAACACTTCACAAGTTTGATTGAATGTAAAACAGCGCAAATGACATTCAAGGAGAAAGTAAGGTTCTTTGTTCATCAATTTCCTCGAATGGCAAAAGCAGAAAGCAGTACGAGAAACATGAGTAGAGTTGCAGCTATGAAGGATGCCACTACAGCCGAACTAGCGCTCTGGCAAAAGTCACCAAACTGCTGACAAATGGCTAGCCAGTTTGTGTTTTGATTCCCATTGTGAGCCAAATAGACAATTGAAGCTGTGGCCGCAGCAGCACCTGTGGTAAAAGCCATTATCACCTGAAGCGCATATAGATTGAGCTTTCAGCGTTTAGCCCAAAATGACAAATCTAGAAAGAAAAAAGACATAGATGATCTTGGTCCATTGAGCTTACAGTGTCAGAGATGAGAAGTAGAAGCCTTGGTCCAGCTGCATGAGGCCGAACGATGCAGACCACAGAGAAGGGTAAGGAGAGAATCAGATATGCACTGACTATTCCCATCGCAACGAGAAAGAACCTGCATCATTCATGTGAGTAAGTAATAGGCTGTCACCTCAATCCTTTTCCTGACATGGATAAGAAAGCAAGCAAAGCAAGCAATATGTGGTGACAAATATCTTACGTGAAAACCTCAATATCATTATATTGAGCGTGGAACTGGAAGAATTGTGTGAAGAAAGGCAAAGTCTCATCAGTTGCGCCCATGGTAGCAGTGGCACCTAAAGCTGCACCAGTTGCAAACAGTCTCAGAACGAAGTCAAAGATCGCCAGGCCTTTCTTCGGTCCTCCTTTTGGGTGTGGTGTAACTTTAGTGGTGGCCGTGAAAGTTGCCGGACCTTCCACAGCAGTCTTTCCTTTAACATTAGCCTTAGCCTTTGATTCTGGCATATTGAGCACTGTTGCATCGCCGTTGCCGCCGGACTCCATTAGGAATATGGTAGAGATTTTAAGAACTAAGAAGTTCGTAGTGCTTGTTCTTTTGGAGTATTTGTGCTGGTTACCTATATCTTTGAGAGGAAGTATTTTATATAGCGGAAGAGAGAAATGGGATTGGATAATGGGTTAGTTTTCTTTTCAATTTTGTATTATAAGATGTTAGGTTCGTGGTTTAGTTATGGAGGAGTTGTTGAATTCAACCTTCCTCAGACAGGATTGTGTAGTGTTGTGAAATTCATGCAGTGCACGCTATCAATAGAAGTGTCGCTACAGTGAATAAATAATATAATAATAAATAAAATATCATTATTGCGAGAATTATTTATTTAAATTCTATCAATTCCTGCTACATTTAATGTTATTTGAACGTATAAAATATTAAATTTATTTATTAATTAATTAACAAATAACTAAAATAAAGTAAAGATTAAGTTATAATCAAATAGATAAAATTATAGAATATGTAATTTTACCTAAATTTATTTGAATTTAATTTATTATTTTTATTAATTGAAATTATGTTTATGGTTAATAATTAAAATTTTTACATATTTTTACTTATCTTTTTAAGAGTAAAAATAAAAATATATCTAATCCATAAACTCACTATATTCCTATATAAATTTGAATGATTAGATAGTTATAAACTCTATAGTTTTTATTCAATAATTACATCAAACATACAAGTATATTACTATTTCACATAGGTTCAATAGTATTCGTCACATAATTTGAAACATTAAACACCTTTTTTAGTATATTAATATGTAATTAACTCATTTATTCAATAGTCAATTAAAATAGAAGTAATAAAATAAGACAAATACTTGGTCATGTAGCAAAATCTATATCAATTTAAATAAATAAATATCAATATTTTATAATTTGATTATATCATAATCTCAAAATAATAAAATTAGTTTCTATTATAAAAGATTACTATTAAATAAATTAAGTTCAATATTTCGACACAAAAAATTTAAGAGTAGAGAATAAAATTTAGAAAGAATGGTTGATCAAATCATCTTTTCTTTAATTCTCTCTTGTTTTTATCCCTCTTTTTTTGTCCCCAAAAGCCTACACCCATTTTGTCTTGACAAGAGTGGCGGCTTTATCTTCTAGCACTGCGGTCTTGAAGTTGTTGCTTGTTATGTTTTGATTTCTTGTTTTCGAAGTGAAAATATTATCCTTCTAGCATTCTGTTAATTTTAAATTATTTTTAAATGTCTAATTTTTCACTAATTAAAAATTAAACAAGAAATGTATTAATTCATTTGTATAATCTTAAAATTCTAACTAAATATCAAACAAAATTCATCTAAATTATGAATTTAAAAAACATCTTATCATATAAATAAAAATATCAATAATTATTATTATGTTAAGTTAGTCAATGATTATGGCTCATTTTGTGCATAAGTAACTCACAAACTACTATATAGATTTTGAACTAACTAACGAATCAAATTATAAATATGATCAATGGCCACTTCATTTCTTCTCCGTAAATCTACATATTAGAGTAAATGATCAATAAATATCACGAGATCTGATTGCGAATTGTGATTTACTTGACATTAAAATTAAAGTAGGAAAAAATTTATTTAATAGTCAATATTTATTAATTACTCATCTATACATACCAAACAATTAATAATTTTTTTTTTTCCATCCATTATAGAATTAAAAGTCATAATTCTTTCAATTTTAAACATATCTTTGGAGCTATAATCATATTTTACCCTATGCAATTCATTCAAATATTTTTACTAAAAATGGAAAATGAAGAACAACTGTTTTGTGAGTTCATGTTCACTGTTTTGGAGAGAGGTTGGGGTTGGGTTTTTTTTCTTTTTTTTTTTCACAAATACAAACAGTAAGGATGGTGGCCTGTTTTGACTTGGATTTGCTTGTGTTTTTATCCCTAACTTCCAAGAAGAGACATTTTATTTGAAGTTGAAGGCCACAGCCGCATCCTCAAAATGTTCATGTTTGTGGACCGAAGATGGTCAGCAATGAAAAGGGAATAACGCGCCAGGAGTCCACAATAGTTTTCTAATCCCAATTTTCCAGGAATACAGATAGGACTTTGACAAATTAAGAGCCCTCAAAATCTGACAAGTAGACAAAAATATAAATATTTATTTGTGTATGCAATGAATATTCTTCAGTAATTAAATATAAATTTCCAAGTTACAGTTTATTTTGTAATAAAATTGCTAGCGTAGTAGGTGAAACCATTTAATATTGTTAGGCTCAAAAACTTTACTATTTACCTACTTGATTTGTTCATTCACGTACAACTTAATAGACAAGGGGTTGCTCAAACAAAAATTCGAATAAATTAAACCCAAACAAACAAAAACTGTATATCAAAACTTGCAGGAAAATAGATGAAGAGAATGAATGAAAGAGAAAAGAAAAAAAATATTTAAGGTTTTGGTTATAGGAGTATTTTTATCCATTTTTATATTTTTTAACTTATTTGATTAAAGAATTATGAAAGAGATTAATTTAATAAATTGAAAATCAAAATAGCTATTTTGAATAATTTTCCTAAAATATATAAAGGTATTTTTTAACACTCCGCAAAAGGCCCTTCCTTTCATACATGATGTTATAAGTATACCATGGCATACATATTACCCACGAGCATACCTGATTTGAACATTTTACAAGAGAGAGGCAACAAGAGGATTGCAGCCCATAACATTCTAGTGACATCAAACCGAATATGGAGGAATTCAACTGTCAATCCTTTTTAGGTATGAATAACACCGCCGCAGTTGACCACAAACATTCCAAAAAGTCAGAGATAAAACTGCAGTCAGATCGTCAACTTATATCTGACCCAACACGTAAAGGAAATCAACTATGGATATTCTAATATCTAGATACTGTGGTCATACTCTGAATTACAGTATAAACATCAAAATATCTTGAACAGCAGCTCAAGTATGGGTAATTTGGTGAGCGAAAGAATTTATTATCTTCATCTCCACTTTATGCATTTGCTTTCATTATACATGGTAAATTAATAAAGCAACAAAGAGATATTAATATCAAAACTCAGTTACTCTTCATTTTATCAAGACCTGTTCTTTAGGTGTGTAAACAAAATCAATTCTGCAAACCAATTTCATTTACAACCTAAATTTCAGCACAGCATGAAACACTATCAAACCCAAACTTAAATTATGGTTTCAGTACAGCTGAAAAAAAAAAAAAAAATCCCACCCTCTTCCTTTTTACAAGCCGCATTAAAAACCTAGCCTTTTATTCTGTGTATACCATGTTTGGAAACCCCCAAAGGGTATCAAATAAAATGTAATGGCTATCAACACTTGACCATGTTCATATATGTGCTGTTGAACAAAACACTTCTTCAAAAACTTCTCTCGTCAAACAGAATTTCATTCCACAAGTGCTTAGAACACAAATTATAACAGATACCCTATGGTCATATTCTCCATCCACGCTCAGAGAGTGCTTCATGTACTCGATGAGCTGCTTCTGCAGTGTCATTTAGGGGAGGATAGTTCCAGCTGTTTGACATCTGAAAGTATTGACAAACTTAAAAACTAAAATACCAGGAAAACAAGCTTTGTTACTCATCTACTTGATCTACAAGTGTTGTTCAATAAACTTGGGTTCAGCTAAGTCTAGATAGAGACCAATATGCACTTTACAATCAATTCCCAGTGTAAAAATCCAACAGATCAGTCAGCCAAGATATCAACTGACACAAAATTATGCTAGAAAAATTAAAGAACTGCTGCTAAGGATTAATAATAACTGAATATGTGATGATAAAAGATGATACTTCCATGGTATGACCATAACTTTTCAAGCTTAACACAGATACCACAAACTGGGGCAGGAGAGAATCAGTAGAAGATATTAATGAAGGGAGGAGAGGTGGGATCAAACTATAAGATTTGATAACTTCTTAGAACAAAAACCTATAGGAACTTCAGAATTAGATAGCAACGAAGAATCAATAGAACAAAATATCCCAACAGTGAATGGATAGATATTTATAGAAAGAAATGTTACTACTGCAAGCTTATCCTAGTAAAGGACGGTAAGAAATGTAAAAATTGTGAATTAATATGTTGCCCCTTAGATATAGAACAATTTGGAGTAAAGATAGAATATACTCAAGATCAAGATAGTTTAGCAAACAATGAAAGGAAAAGGAAGGATGGATATTACTTAAAAATTGCAAGTACTTCACTTACATCCTCAGAACCTGTAAAAGACCAAACTGCACCTCGTTCCCTCATAGACTTATGAAAGTCGGCAAACTTCCATGTACATCGCTCAGTTCCCAAAACATATACAGGTTTCCTGCAAGAAAGATATCGAAAATATATACTTGTTTTGGAATAATTATCAAAACAGGAGTAAGATTTTCTCATGCATACCCAGTGCTGCATGCTTCACTTATCATACTGATTGAATCTGCTGTAACAACAAAAGCATCAGCCCAGGCTAAGTGCCCCATGTGTGGATTTGGTTCTGCAGAACACACATTTAATAACCATATGACATCCTTCCTGGTTTGCTATATTTGATCATTAATGAAATTTCCAAAATCAAGTGAGGCTTACCTTGTCCATCCCAGATGTATACTTTTGGATTATTTCCAAGTTCCTTTACAATGACCTTTGATACCTGTCCGGATGATAAACATTATAGGATGAAGGTACTAGCCTTACTGTTAATCCAAAAATCAGAAAGTGTAGTAAAACCTTTTCAGGCGTTCTTGTTGAAAAAGATATTCTGACACTTCCACAACTCAACAAAACACTAAGAAGATGGGCCGTTAGCTGCTTTGCAAGGTCCGAACCATATTGACAACAGCCTGTGAAGAATTTTGGGCATTTGGGGGGTCAACAAACACATGACCCATGCAGACACATACGAGAACACGTCCTCATACTCTATGTCCATAATTAAGATGAATAACAAACCAAGCATACTATTTCAAGTACTCTACAAAACTCTAACATCCATATAAAGCTTAAATTTTAGAAATGTTTTATATGGTGTACCTTAAGCACAAGTTGCTACATGGATGTTTTAATTTGTGTAGTTCAAATCATGGCAACCAATGATGACAGGCTACAATTCTGGCTAATGGCAGACAGTTTTTTGATCTGCATTAGTATTTGTCATGCCGTTATTAAAGGTTAAGTCAATCAAATAAAACATGATGATTGTTTACAGTGGCTCTAGACAGAATTTGGTATTTTCTATATCATTATACCATATGGTTGGAATTTGGAAAACATTTGAGCAAATGGAAGCATTTATGATGCAAAACATCACAGAGATCCGAGCAAATATGTTAGGCTTACTGACAAGTATTAGATTTGTTTAGCATTTATTTTATTTCTCCTTATTTAGGTTCAAAGGGATTTGATTTTGCTTATTATGACATTTTACCATTATTTATTCTTGGTAAACATTCTTCATGGCAGATGAAGATAACTGATATGTTAAAAAAGAATGATCTGCCAAAAGCTCATAGAAGAGTCTTTTGACTTCCTGAAATGAATATTTATGACTTTAATAGAAGACCTAAGCAGCATTTCATCTAACATGTCCAGGATAGCATATTTGAACACAGATAATATGCTTACAGGATATAGATAAGATATAATCCTGTTTAATTCTTACATACCAACTAATACTTCACTAAGATTAATCTAAGATGCTAAATAAGAAGAAACCATATTAGAGCACAAATATTCGAACTTCAGAGCAAATCACAGTTAGTTATTAAATTCATGTCCTCAAATCATATGCAGAATTAAAGATTTCAAGCATCAGAGGTTACCTGTAGGCCCGCCGATGTTAACCACAACTAAAGGTTTTGGCAAAGGTGCAAACTCGTCATGCCATGCACTAGCTGCACTGCAAAGTGCAGCAGAATCAATTTTGTGTAAAGCTCCTGTTGTGAGGACCTGAATTTAGTCCACAAGATGGACCAGAACTATCAATATGAGGAAGAACATAAAATTTCACCGATGCTAGAGTTTCTCAAATAAAGCAAACCAATGGGAACATATAAAATCATAAAACATACCACATGCCTATCAGGAGCTTCACGCGGAGTTATCCACCTGTGAAAAAATTGAGGAATCTTCTCCTGTCCTTCAGGAGTCAAAGGATAATAATCATGCCGAGGGGTAATCACCAAGTCAAACCTCTTCAAATGCACCCTAGGATGTTGTATCTGCCAAAAGAGTAAAGACATAACAAAAATCTAAGCCATGACTAGAATTACAAAAACAAACTTGAAAATTAGTTTATTTTTTCAGAAAAAAAGGAAGAAAGATAAGAGAACCGACATATATATGTGCACACACATTGTCATATCCATTATTTTCCACAATCAAGTGCAAGGTTAGCAACATAATTTCAATTATTGCTACCCTTTGGCTCCTACAATTCGTGGTAACATTGGAAAGTGTTATCTCAATAAGAAAGAGGCAAAAAATAGTATTAAGTGATAAATGCTTTTCTTTTCTACAGAATCAAACTCCCATGAGATAAAGAGAGGAAAGAGAAGAACCATCTAGTCAGCTATATAAGCTATTAAGATGGAAATTATTAGGATATACAGCCAAGATACCACGAGCTCCATGAAAGTTACTAGAACCCTTTGAAATTCCTATATCTCACTGCAGACCAATTGAATGATAAACCATGGAAAGTGTAAAATATCAAATGATACTGCATGCCTTATTAAATCCCACAGTGGAATTGCGTATAAAATATGGAAACCAATCTCTTGTATATAAACTGACATATCATCTGCTCTAATTCACTTAATTTGCTTTTCTATTTTCGTTCTTCTGTTAGTTTGTATACAAGTCTTTGTATAAATAGTTTAACTTTGTGAAAAATATAACCTAATTTACGGTTACTCTTTCTAGATAATAGAGGTAAGGTTAACTGAAAATAGGAAGATACAGGTTAATTAATAGACACCTTCTATAAAACAATGGAGTACTAACATCCGAGTCCTTGAGTTTTTATAATTTCTCAAATAAGGATAGTGTTTATCCATTTGTATAAAATAGGCCCTTGATACCTACTGAAACAACCAAAATATCCTTTAGGGTTAAAGTTACAGAAACTTACATTGTGATGGTCAAAATTCAATACCATGAGAGTATTTTTGATCATTTCAATAATGGACAAGGACCTATACGGTAGCAATGGACAAACTATGTCCTTGTCTGAAAAAACATGAAAAATGCGAGATCCAGATATTACTACCCCATAAAACAATATTTACCTAAATCAACATCTCAAAATTGCACTGCTTATGCAGTTGTTATGATAACAGATTACAATCAAGTACAAAACTAAAGCATTAACAAGGCCCAATAACAAACCTGAACAACAAAGACATTGTCAGATGCTAAACGTTTTATAGAGCTTGAGATAGGAATGGTATCTCTACCAGATGCAACTACCAATAAAGGGCCATCCCTGAAAAAATTCATTGAAATCATTTTTAATTAGCAGAGCCAAACATAAAGCCATCTTTCAGAATCTTGAGGTGATAAAGAGCTTAATTTTTCTTTAGAAAAACTAATTCAAGGCCCATTTAGATATATATGAGAATGAAATGATTCAGTACAAAAAAAAAAAAGCATTGTAATAGTACACTGTCAGGCGTCATAATGCCGAACCAAAAAAAAAGGGTGAAAGATTAATGCTACTGTGAGAAACATTTTATCCTCAGTGAATACAAATCTTTGATGAAGTTAGTTAGTATAGCCATAGAGAACTATACACAATATATTTAGGGTATATTTGACTGTAGTATTGAAGAGTACCACTAAGTAAGACAAGGGTAGATTTCAACCTTAAGCCCATATTATAAACACTACTCAACTGCCCAAACAAAGAATTTCAGTAGCAAATAATCAGAAACGAACATACTTTTCGTAAGTGCTGTAGGCCATACTCACGATCTGCTTCACATTTGCCTCGAGTATGGATGAAAAACCTGCAGTACCAACCTTTTGTAAAGGTAGAGGCACAAGTTTCTCCCCTCGAGCTGTCAACAAAAGATGCGAGTAACCACAAATTTGCTTCATAACATAATCTAACTTTTTGTGAAGAGAAACTGGGAGCCAATGGAGCCAGTCATTTATTCCTCCCCTTGGCCTTGTAACTCGCTGCTCATTGTATCAGTGTAAAATATAGACAAACTCAGAGATAATTAACTACACTACAGCTAGGAAAGAAAAATTATCCTGTAATATAGTTGAAGGAGATCAGCATCAAACTTCAATGGATTATAAGAGGCACAAGAAGGCAAATTCTAATATCCAAGCTTCGACTCAGAATGATTATGATCATGTTCTTGTAATTCAGGAACATAATTAAATTAGACATGTTTTCTTTTGTTCATTATGCTGCTGGTTCAGTTGTCTTCAACCTTTTTTCTAGTTATTGTGCATCAAGTAATTTAGTAATTTCTGAGTGTTGTATGGAGATGGCTGAGGATGTTAAATTGGCCTAAGTTGAATTTAAAAAGTTTTATAATTTAGAAGTACTTCAAATATCTTTCATTTCTAAATCAGAAATCTTCTTCCTACCAGAATTTGAAAATTATGATCCTTCTAGAATAGAGGTTGTAGGTACTGGCAAACTTGTAGACTATCTACTGAAAATCCATAAAAGGCAGATTTTAACAAGCTTTCTTGATGTGACGTTAAGCTTCTTTCTTAGATGTGATAGCTTACGAATTCTTTGTCTTCTTCTTTTCTTCCAACTGTAACAAGCTTCCACAAACTGCCCTGCTATTTGAGCACTAAAAGTTCTATTGCTAAACGAATTTTTCTTTTCTGCATCAATGGTAAAGCCACAAGTTAACCACATACGAACAATTTGACTCCGCTAAATAGACCTGAGCTGAAGAAAATTAGCAATATTAATAATTTGGTGAGTGTTTGATTATATTTAATAATTCCAAATAATTTATACAACCACTTAATCAAAAAATAAACATTTTCCAGGACCAGTGATGAAACGTTTCCTCTCACAGTTAAGGGTTTGTCCCTTCTGATTCCCCAAAATAATATCCCACATATTGGTACGCTTAAGTGGTGTGTTTGGATAACCAATTAGATTCCTTATTTGAGACCCAAAAGTGAGATTGACACTATAGTCCTGTGAATTATTCCATTCCCATGTTTTACACGAAGAACAAATGTACCCTACAGAATTCCCTCCTTTATTTGCTATGGAGTAAATCTCAATCAACAAATGATCTGTTTAACTACCCCATATAGCTGGCAACTGCTACTTGCTGATAGACAACAATGAAGTGCATCAGGAGCACTAGAACATCGAGACAAACCCAATATCATTTGATCATTTTTAGTAGACATAGCAAATTATTAGTTCCCAACCAAGAGTGTATGGACTAATTCCTCAAAACTTTCCCACAACCATTACACAATGCCCTTCAACATATAGACACCTCAGTGCTCCCCCTACCTTTATAGTATTTCATCAAACACTACCTTCCTCGTATTTTACACTCCTATCCACCACCACAATCTATTTATCTTAACTACATACATAATAATCATTAAACCAAGAATGCCTCGCTAGTTAGACCCAACTTTCTTGTTCCCAAAATGAGGTCACCTTACTTCCTCAACCCAAATATTCTTGCTCATTTAAGCATTTTTCCTCAGTTCTTCCCTCTAAAATAGGCGCTACTAGAATTCATTGTACATCCCTGGCCAAAGAACAGCTTCTCTAGCCTCTTTATTAATCAAATGGGGAAACATGAACAAACAAATATCCCAAACCAGTTTTGTAAGTTGAGCCAAAGGGCTTAATAGCATATGAGTAGAGTGCTAACAATCCACAGCCACTCCACAATATTAGCCATCTATCCTACACGCAACAATTCACCACAAGCATAATGTACCTTCATAACTGATACTGTCATAAAGCAAAGTAATATCATTGAAACTTATGCTCCTCAAAGATTTGCATTACTATAAGAATTTGAATTTATTAATAAAAGCATGAATATCATCACCTTAACCATATCCTCAGCTCCCACTTAAAAAAGTTGGAAGCATATCCTTATTGACCTCCCCCACTCCCAATATCATTCTCCATACTAGTGTGAGAATCCCAATTTTGAGAATTTACAACTTTTAAAGAATTTTGAACATAAATTTTACATGCATAGAACTCTTCTAAATTCCCACTAAACATCTTTAACATAAGGTCAAGTTATAAATAAATAAAAAATATTATAAAAACAAATGAAGAAAAAAAGTAGTAGCTAGCGAACTAAAAACTTTGCTGTAAAGTTTTATACTGACATGCTTTTGTACCAATTGAAGTAGGGAACAAAGATACCATTCAATTCAGTCCGTTACTCTAATTTTTTCAAAAAGGCATAATAATAAGATAATTTTCCGACGAAATACAAGCCGAAACAAATAGCAAAATATAAGTTTTGAGAGCCATATACGAACTCACATATAAAACATGCTTATCAGATAGCCCAAGAGCCCGAATCAACCCGATGCTTTGATTCTCGGAACCCGGAAACCCGTTTCCGATAACAACGGCCCGTCTGATGACGTTGTAGGCGCCGCCTGCAAAGATCTCCGGCACACCCATAGTTGGGCTTGGCGGTTGCGGAAGCCTTAAATGCGCATGCGTTGCCTTTGTTTTATATTTGTATATGTAAAAAGAGAGAGAGAGAGAGAGAGAGAGAGAGAGAGGGCGGGCAATGGGCAATGACAAGTTTGTGTCTTTCTTACAACATGAATTAAAATTTGGTTTTTACTTTTTCAATGTTCATATCATTTGATACCAAGTTATTAAAAAAAAATTAAAAACTAAAAAGTTGTGTACTTTTATGTTGCCAAAATTTTAATTAACTTTAAAACTCTACCGCTTTCTAAATTATTTCAAGTCTATACTAATTTTTATTAGTTTAATTTTCTTAATCAATAATAAAAATTAAAAAATATATATATGTTGTAATTAATATATATATATGTGTGTGTGTTTTTTTAGATTTTAAAAAAAAAAAAAAAAAAATCATATATATAACCTCAAATGCAGCAGCAGCAGCAGCAGCAGCCAAATTCTAAACTAGAAGAAGTTAAGAAAAGGGTTTGAAGGAATAAAAATGTTCAAAGTATGAAAAACCATTAAATCAATATAACTAATAACATTAAAATATTTTAATTTGCATCATAAATATATTTATAGTTATTTTAAAAAATTTCTCAAAAAATAAACCATTAAAAATTATTAAAAATCTCTCGTTGCAACTTGAAAATTTGCCGCACCAATTAGGCAGGGGCCATTTGGTTACTCCAGTCTACATGCAAGCACAAAGTGATACAACAACAAAATTATTAGAAAATTAAAGAATTAAGTTTTTTTTTTCTAAAAAAAAAATTATAATTTTTAATTTAAATAAATATTAATATATAATATAATTAATAATAAATAATTTAAATTATATTTTTAAAATTTTTTAATTTATATTATAAAATATAAAATTAATTTAAAAATTTTATTACATTAATAATTAATTATATATTAATA